>CM066033.1:308835199-309178241 GCA_033557465.1 Ichthyophis bannanicus
AAGTTCTCTAGGGGCAAGTTCCAAAACCCCTGAGGGGGTGGAGCCTGTTTTTAGCTGCAGTAGCTGCTGCAGGCTTTGCTCTTGCTTGTTTTCCGAGTTTGCTGACGTTTTAGGCCGCAAAACGAGGTGTGAAGAAGATTGCTGGCCAGTATTGGAAGCATATCTGGCCTGTCCTTATAATAAGGCCTCTTGAAAGACTTCTTCTTAGTGGGAGTAGAAGTGGACTTAGAAAGTCTCTCTACAGGTGGCCTTTTTCAAGCGTCCATTTGAGTGGCCTTAACCTGCCACCTCTGCACCGAATCAGTCTCTCACCTGTACCAGGGCCAGCATTTCCGTAAGCCATCTATCGAACCCAGGGTTCCAGATCAGAAGCCTGGAGCCAGGCCAGACGTCTGGCTGCGATACGCAATGCCAGAAGCCTCTGCTGGCCTCCTTCGAGAGTCGAATCAAAGGCAGCTGTGTTTGAGAACTTAGAATCATCTAAATGTTGTTTCACAACAGACATGAAGTCCTCCTGTTTATCCTCAGGGATATGGGAGGAAAAATGCAGTACTTTTCCTTGGCAGTTTCCCCATATGGAACATTGCCCATATAGAGGCTGGTAGTAATTAATCCTGGCTATAAGCATACTAGCCTGGAAGATATTTCCTATACCAACAGAGTCCAGTGTCCTTACATTCCCTTCCCTGGAGGTGTAGAAGAGTGCCCTTTTACGGTACTCTCTTGATCTTTTTCATTGCAGACTTTACCACAATGGATGGGGTTTTGGTTGAGGCAATTGAGTTTTCTGAAAACCAGGAGAAGGAGGGACCCCGAATACATGGTGTCCAACCTATACGGGAATAAGGAGAACAGAGTTTACAGGGTTCTCCCCAGAAATCCATCAATTGTTTCCTGAAGGATTTCATGGATAGGCAGAGGTAACTGCCTTTCTTTTTATGGAGACTTAGAGTATCCTAAAATATCCAATCTTTTTGTACCTTGGTTCCCCTTTCAGAAGGGAGGTAGTGATAGAAAGGCCTTTAAAGCCATTTCTAAAATAAAGTCCTGAAAGGACAAATCCTCTGGAGGAGACATTCTCCTTTTTGGAGAAGAAGGTTCCTTCAGGAAGGTCAAGGGAGAGCTCTGCAGACTCATCAGAGGAGACAAAATCCTCAGAGGAATCGGTGTATTCTCTAGTTTCCTCCAACGCACGATACGCATACCGATCGGTATCGACATCGGGCGTACCGGGTATGGAAGCGTATGGAGCGAAAGCCCATACGGTACCGATTTGCGTTTAGAAGAGGAAGGCCTGGGTTCCGGCATGGCGGACGATACCGGAACCGGGCCCGGAACCGCTGGAAGCGGTACCGATGGCGTTGCAGCTTTAATGAAAGCCATGACGGCCTGCTGCATGGATTGGACAGTATTGCCCATAGACGCCACGGCTGCCTGGATGTCGGTACCAGTATGGGCCGGTACCCCATAGCAGTCCAACAGGTGATCTGTCGAGGCCGTGCCATCGATGTCAACCTGTAGCCCCTGTATTGGCGTTTTGGAAGGTAGGGCTTCCCGCCGGGGCTGTTTGGCTGGGGCAGGGTCCTCAAAACGAAGAGCCTCTCGATGCTTAGAAGGAGATTTGCTCTTTGAGGACTTGCCCACAGAAGGTTTGGTTACCTGAGATCCATCCGGGGATGATGACCTGGATGACTGTGATGTTGGATTCTCTGAAGCAAACAGCACATGGAATTTGTTGGCCCGGTTCTGCAGCCCACGCTTAGACATTTGGGAGCAGGAAGGGCAGTCCGGAATGGAGTGGTCCAGGCCCCACATTTAAGACACCATTCATGGGTGTCCTGTGACTGATATTACAGCAGTACACTTGGTACAACTTCTTAAATCCAGGGCTGGCTTCTCCATGTGGAGAATTAAAGTAGGCCTGAAGGCCTAACTGAAGTGACCAAGTGCTGAAAAAATAATAAAAGAAAATAATTTTTTAAGAAAGAAAAAGGAAGACCGCGATACCGGTATCGGTATGGGAAGGCAGGTACGCGGTCTAAAGAAACAAAACAAAAACTACAATTTCTTCAGCGTTCACAGGATACACTAACTGCTGGATCCGAGGAAAAAGAGAAACTGAGGATAGCTGTTCATGAAGGCGGGAATGCAGTGCGCATGTGCAGTGGGAGGTACCAAAATCTTCTATTCTAATAAGCTGGTGAGCTTTCCCGCACGTGCTCCGTAGTTACCGACGTACCCTTATGTGAGGACTTATTCCTGCTTGTTCCTGGAGATTACGCAGTATATCCAGGTTTGCTTATTTGATTGATGATTACAGGGTCTGTTTTTCGGTTATCCAAGTCTCGGTGATGCAAAGTAAGTCAGGCTTTGCATCTGACAGGAGGTCATATATTATATGAGTTTTTGTTTCTTATGGATCTGGCATTTACGAGTATGATGGAAATTGTGGACTGCGTTGTGTCAGTCATTGTGCAGGTTCTTGCCCCCGTTCTTGCTTATCTTGGTGGTTCTTGGTTCTTTCGGTCTGTGAGCTGTTTCTTGATTTGTGGTGGTGACGGGGTTGCTGTTTTTTTATTGCACGCATTGCTGGGCTCGATATGGGGTAGAGTGGTAGCTTGTGGGAGTGGGTGCGATAGATATTTTGAGCTGCAAGGACTGGAAGAGGGTTGCAGAACAGTAATGGCTGCCAGGTATAGGGGGTGTAATGTGTGGGATAGTATTTCCTATGCATGTGGCTAGGCATGCGGCTAGGCAAAGCAACCAAAGTATTGAGAAGTTACCAGGATCCATATTGCTTTGTTAGGTAAATGAGGGGATGCGCACGGAAGAACGCTTGAGACTCAAAGCTCAGGGAGTGCACTCTCAAAGAGGAGCGGCTACCTTGTTTGCCGTATTTGATTCACAATTATTTTACATTTAGAAATATGCAGTTATTTTAGGACGTCCCGTTTGCCTGATGTAACCCTATGTAACCAGGACGGACTAAAGCACTATGAAAAGCATTTTCTAATATGCAGTACTTTTGAACGTTGCTAGCAGTCTTGATTTACCACCTTAGAAGACTAGTGCAGTGAGGAACATTTTCTACCCAATATAACTCGCTACATTTAAAACATCCATGAAATCATCAATTGCATAATAACATCTATGTAGATTGTTTAACTTAGAGCACTTAGACTGGTTTTGCTAGTAGGCAATCTGAGAATGGCTAAGCATGGATCACCAAAACAATGACAAGCTTTTCTTTACATGTGTCAGGGTACAATGAACGTTATAGTGTGGTTTTGTAGGTTTCCGTTCCGTATGGTGACTGGGGTATAACGGTATAGTCTGTGGATAAAGTTACCTGGGATCGTCGCGGTCCGCTGAGAAGGGAGGTTTCAGCGAGCTCTACCTGACCTGGAGCTCAAGCTGTGCTGTGGCTGCTGCCGTCGTATAGCCAGTAAGCGTGCGACTTTTACACCTTTACAACCCGGCTATTTTGATTAGATTGTTTCGGGTGCGGGCGCTCGATCCGTGTAGGCAGACAGGGCTGGGGTTGGTCGCGGGCCCCGGTTGCCTACGTGCTGGGTTGGAGGTAGTAGCGGTCCACCGCCTAAGGGCCACGCCAAAGGGCCCTCTGGCGAGGCCCCTCAGGCATGGGCCCGCCTGGCGCACGCGCGCCGGACGGCGCCTCTGCTTAAATATCCCGGCTGCCTGTCCCGATTGGACAGCGATGCAGCGGCGGGAGCGCGATGGTGTCCAGTCCCCCGATTGGGACTCCTTCAGCTCTCCCAAGCGCCGGACGACGCCTCTGCTTAAATATCCCGGCTGCCTGTCCCGATTGGACAGCGATGCAGCGGCGGGAGCGCGATGGTGTCCAGTCCCCCGATTGGGACTCCTTCGCTCTTCCGGAGAAACACTCTGGTACCAGCAGAATTATCAGAGTCATCAGAATCGGAGGATTCAAAGTATCTCTGATCCCGATGTTCATGCAAAGCACAGTCTTGGTATCCATCGAAGTCGGTATCGAAATGGCCGGTACCGATCTGTCGATGCCAGAAAAAAGTCTGCATGGGAAGGATTCCCACCGGGCCGGTACCTGTACTGGTTCTGGTACTGGTGTCGGTACCAGTGCCCATTGAACCACTGGTGTCAACGGTACCGCAGCTGTAAGGAAGCTGCAAGACTGCGTTCGATAGCGAGGAATCTCTGGTCTAATCGACACTGCCGATGCCTGGGTATCGGTACAAGCGGCCAGAACCCCTGAGCATGGCACCAGTAGTTCTGCTGAGGTTGAAGCCTCAAGAACATCCTGGAACCCCGTTGAAGTTTTGGAAGCTGAAGCCTCCCGCTGGAGCTGTTTTGCCGGTGTAGTTTCCTCAAGGGCAATGCCAATGGCCTCGCGATGCTTTGAAGGAGAGCTACCCCTTGAGGATAGGATCTTACGTTTAGTTACCTGAGATCCATGGGAGGAAGACAAGGCTCTTGAAGACGTCGATGCAATGGACCTGGTATCCGAAGGAGAGGGTACCGATTCTTCCTCTTTTAATCATCCTCATACAGGAGGAACGCTCAGATGGAGAATGGTCAGGGCCTAAACATTTTAGACACCAGTCATGGGTGTCGGTTACGGAAATGGTAACTGCCACTTTCAGTACATTTTTTTTTTTAAACCACTAGCTGGTTTTTCCATCTTTTGGGAAAAATGGGGCCTACTGCCCAAAATGGCGCCTAGCACCAAAAGAAAAAGTTTCTGAAGAGAAAGTTCAAAAATAGATTTTTTTTTTTAAAAGAAGAAAGAAAGAACCGGCGGTACCAGTAGGTGTCGTGCGGAGGCAGGCGCGACCACAAGAAAACAAGTTTAAAGAAGAAATTTTCTGCAGTGACAGGGTGTGTCCTGTTGGCTCCGCGGAAAACGAAGAATTGAAGAGGGACAGTTGGAAAGGCGGGAAGTTAGAGCGAATGTGCTGAGGGATGCTCCCAAAAGCGTTCCTATTGGACACTGGGGAGCGTTCCCGCGCAGGCTCCGTCGGTACCGACGATACCCATATGTGAAGACTACATTCCTGCTTGTTCCTGGAGATTTTCGCTACTAGCCTCGCCTCCCTCCTTCTCTGAAGCTGACAAGCAAGCAATTTTCCTGCCTTATTGCCACTTTCCTGCAGTTACGTTTGGTTGCTCTCATAAGGTAGGCCATCCTTTCTATGTCCAGCGAGTTCATTTGGGCTCTGGCCCTGCTTAACTGCACGTACGTACTTTTTGCACCCGTTTTACTCTGTTCCTTCTGTAATTTAAGGACTAGCTCCTGAAGCTGCCTCATTTCTACCTCCCGCTCTATTTTCTTTTGAGTTCCCCATTGTATTAGTACCCCCCCTCAGGTAGGTTTTCCCAGCATCCCAAAGGGTGTGGTCTTGAACTTTCCCATTATCATTAAGCTTTATGTAGTCCTGCGAGGTTTTTTTAAATTTCACCTGGATCTCAACTTTTTGGAGCAAAGACACGTTTGCCCTCCATGTCCTCTGCCTTACCCTTTTAGGTTTATTCCCTGGTGCCCATTGACAAGTAATCATCCCAAGGTCTGAGATGAGGATGGGATGAATTTGTACGCTCTCCATAATTCCCATTTGTCTCTTTTCCCAAGGAAAAAATCCAACTGTATGTGTTAACATGGGGTGCAAAGCAAGTATAATCCCGCTCTGGTCCATTTTCCATCCTCCAGACATCTATCAAATCCCATTTTTTCATGCTGTCTCTCAGTTCTCACCCTTCCCTCCTGTGCTTCTTTGTTTCATAATTAGATTTGTCGGCTTCTCCCAATGTGCAATTAAGATTCCCACCAATGATCCAATCGCCTTTGGCCACCCACTGAAATTCTTTTATCCATATCTTGAAAAATTTTCCTTTCGGTCCGTTGGGGGTATACAAGATCAAATTTCAACCTTGTCCTGATCTACCCTTCCCACCACCCAGAGTGCCCTCCCTTGTTTATCCTCTCCTGAGGCATAGTGTACAAAGGGTACTCTTTTATGGATTAGTATTGCTGCTACTCTTTTTTTTCAGGTTTTAAGTGGAACAATACATTTGCTCATACCCTTGGATTTTCAGTATTTCATGTTCCATTTTGGTGAGATGCGTCTCTTGTAATAATGCAAAATCAATCTGAGATCTAGAGAGGTATGCGAGTATTCTTTTCCTTTTGAACTGTGAATCCCCCGTACACTGAGGGTAGCAAATTTATAGCTGGCCATCATTCATTCGTCCATACATCAGCCACTCCCCTATCCTCCCCCTCCCCCATTAATTCTCCATTATCACCACAGCAAAGCCTTAACTTTAACCAATCATAACACTAATACAACTTCTTTTTAAATCTCTTAACCTGTGTTCGCCCTCCACTAATTTTATGTTTATGGACTTTCATGGATTATTTTTTTTCATCTTAGTCCCTTCCCGGCCCGCTCCCCATCAGTGACATCTGCTCCTCCCGCTCCCCTCCTTTTGTCATCCATTCTCCTCTTGAATTCCCTCTTACGAGGGGGTTCCGAGTGGAGAGACTGTTCCTAAAGTTGCTTAGAATCCCCTCCCCCCTCGGGTATACCTTCCATTATAGAACTGTCGCTTTTATCCTTTTACTTGTCCACCTGGATCATATCAGTTCATACAATTGTGAGCCCACTTCAGCTTAGACTTTCTGTTCAAGTCTCTGGGTTGGTTTCTCCAGTTTCAGGTTGTACAGTATGAGAGATATCCTCTGCTGGTGTTTGTGACTTGTTCGTTTCAGCACTTTCTTGCCCGATTATCTCCAGTAATGTGCTAAGTTCTTGCCCTCCATTGTCGCTTTGAGTATGGTACCTTGGGCCTTTCAAACTCTCCTTCTGGGCTCTTGCTCTATGGTTCCAATTCTCATGCTACAATTTTTGATCTAGGTCTTTGCCCACTGCCTAAGAATTTCTCCATTGCCCCAGGAGAAGAGAAGAATTTCCAGATCCCATCTGAGATGAGCATAAGATGGGCTGGGTACCAAACCGCCACTTGATATTCTTTTTGGCACCAAGCGTCCCTTACCTGGAGCAGCTCCTTCTTGTGTTTAATTGTTTCAGCTGCAAGATCTGGATAGATATATATTTGCCAATTTTTTAAAGTCACAAAGCTGGTGTGCGAATGATAAGTTCATGGTCCTGAAACATTAAAAGTTGACGATAAAGACCCTTGGCCTCGCTGATTTAACTGGGCGGGTTCTTAGCTCTCTATGTGCTCTTTCAATCTCAAACATGTTCGGTGAGGAGCTGTCCTGAATGCACGCTTTCAACATGTCCTGAATAGAAGTTATAGAATCCTGTTCTTCGGCCCCCTCCGGAACTCCAAATACCCTTATGTTGGACTGTGTTTTGCGATTCTCGAGTTCCCCCGCTTTGGATTGCAGTGTGGACATCTGTTACTGAAGTGCTGTTACTTTGTCGTTTAATGGCTGTTACGTATCTTCTGTTTGGCTTACACAGGCCTCCACGTCCTCCAACCTGGTTCCAATTTCAGAAACCTCTCCTCAGTTTTTGATAGGATTTTATTTACGATTTCTGTCTTCAAGTCTCGAATTTCTTTCAGCATTGTGATGCGATCTGCCATCGTCCTCTCATCACCCCCCTCTCCTCGGCTTGTGGTGGAAGATGTGGGTGAGGCTGGGGCCTACTGTTCCCCCTTTGATGTGTTAGCTGTCGCAGCTTTTGCAGCATAGAGCTCATGGAGAGTCTTGGCGGTCTTTATTTTTACTGTCTTTGGCATTGCAGAATTGGTGGCTGGTGTTTACACCTGGGGCGGTCAGCCACAAACTTCAATTTTACATGCAGGCTCAGGGAGCTAGCTTTACTCGCGTCTTTCTTCCTCAGTGTCCAAACCGGAAGTCCCAGTACTATCTTTATGCCAATGACTCTCAGATCTACCCCTCTACACCTGAAATCTCTCCGGGAATCCGGGCAAGGATCTCTGCCTGCTTTTCAGACATTGCTGCTTGGATGTCTCCCTGCCACTTGAAATTGAACATGGCCAAAACTGAGCTTCTTATTTTTCCCCCTAAACCCTCCTTTCTCAGTCTCTGTGGATAATTCTCTACTCCTCCCTGCCCGCAACCTTGGGATCATCTTTGACTCATCTCGCTCCTTCTCCACACACATCCAATAGATAGCTAAAACCTGCCGTTTCTTTATCTCTGTATCATCAACAAAATTTGCCCATTCCTTTCTGAATACACTACTAAGACACTTACCCACTCCTTAGTCACCTCCCGTCTAGACTATTGTAACCTACTCCTTGTGGTCTCGCTCTGAATCATTTCTCTCCCCTTCAATCTGTTCCAACACTCTGCTGTGCAGCTAATCTTCTGCCAGCCTCGTCATGCTTGTATTACCCCTCAAGTCACTCCATTGGCTCCCTATCCATTTCTGCTTCCAGTTCAAACCTCTCCTGATGACCTATAAGTGCATTCCCTCTGCAGCTTCTCACTATACCTTTCCTTTCCCTATACTCCTCCACGGAAACTCCGCTTTTTCTGGCAAATCACTTCTACCTGTGCCCTCCTCTTCCAATGCTAACTCCAGACTTCACTCCTTTCACCTTACTGCTCTTTATGCCTGGAACAAACTACCTGAGTCTGTACGTCAAGCGCCTTCTCTGACCCTTTTCAAATCCAGGCTGAAAACTCACCTCTTTGCTGCTTCTTTCAGATCTTGACCCACCTGATCTCCTTTGTGTTTCCTTACCATTCCCCCTAGATGTATCCCAAGTCTACAGCTACTGTATCTGTCTTGACTAGATTGTAAGCTCTGATGAGCAAGGACCATCTACATGCATCTGTGCAGTACTGCGTACATCTTGTAGCGCTATACAAATGTTAGTAGTAGCAGTGGTAGTGATTTTTCTATACTTTCCAATAGTACTGCTTTTAGCTCCAATCTCTTTCCAGCTGTGTCAACATCTCCCCTCTTATGCTGTTCCTCAAGATAAGGAAAAGGAGCTATTGCAGAATATTTATCAAGTTGTCTCTGCTTTCCCCCCCCCCCCCCCGAGATCCCACAATATTATATGGCCTCATCACCGCCTTTAAAGCATTCACTTCCACTGAATTTCTATAGACAGGCAAATACTCCTCAATTGCTACAACATCTTTAACAATTTATTTGTCCCAAAGTAAGCTTTAATTTAACTTCCAAAAGGCTCTTCCCTCCACCCCACAGTACACCAAACTGGGGCATGGTCTGACCAGGTAATGTTTTCTATATCCACCAGCACTCCTACATCCATATTCCTCTTATCCACCATTAGCAAATCTAACCTGGAATAACTATCATGGGGATGAGAGTAGAAAGTATAAATTTTTACTCTTTAGATTTAATTCTCTCCACACATCCACCAGCCCACTAGTTGTCATCTATTTCTTAATTGGAGTCCTAGTCTTACATAAAGAATCCCTTTCAATATGTTCCTTATCCAACACTGCATTAGGAGCAATATTAAAGTTACCCCATATAATCATCCCTCTTCTTTCCCCATCAATTCTTTCTAGGGCCTGCTCCCAAAACTGAAAATGCTGCTTATTCAGACCATAAATGTGTACTAATCTAGCGAGTTGGTCTCTAATTTTTTTTTGCTTTAGCATCAACATAAGGGTTAAAAGAGAAACTGTGTGAATAAGTTCAGCACAATTGTCTTTGATCTTGAAAGCACAGTTACTTACCTGTAACAGGTGATCTCTGGGAACAGCAGGAATTAGTCATCACATATGGGTACGTCGGTACCGACGGAGCCCGCGCGGGAAAGCTCCCCAGCTTTTCAGATTAAAAGCTTTTGGGGCCTCCCACTGCACATGCGCGCTGCCTTCCCGCCTTCCTGACAAGCTCTCGTCAGTTCGAGTTTAAAGCTGAGACAATAGAGAGAGAGGACAGGAAGATAGATAGATAGAGATACAACTCCTAGGGGAGGTGGGTGGGTTGTGATGACTAATTCCTGCTGTTCCCAGAGATCACCTGTTACAGGTAAGTAACTGTGCTATCTCCAGGAACAAGCAGGAATAAGTCATCACATATGGGGACTCCCTAGCTAAGATGCCTGGGAGATCCCCCTCCAAGGGTAAACCATCTTCGCATGGATCTCAGGCATCCATCCAGGGAAGGTGGGCAGGAGTTGTTTAAGTATGGAACAGGTGTTTGAGGACAGCCTGACCAAACAAGGCATCCCGGCGGGAGTCCTTGTCCAAGCAGTAATGGGCTGTGAAGGTATGAACCGAGGCCCAAGTGGCTGCTCGACAGATCTGATCTATGGACACAGAGTGAAGATGAGCCATAGAAGTGGCCATGGCTCTCACATTGTGAGCTGTGACATGGCCCTCCAGAGAAATGTTCTTACTCTGGTAAGCAAAAGAAATACACTGAGCGATCCAATTGGAAAGTGTACGCTTGGTGACTGGAAGTCCCAAATGAGAAGGATCAAAAGCCACGAAAAGTTGGGAAGACTTTCGATGTGGTTGAGTCCTGTTGAGGTAAAAGGCAAGAGCTCTTTTACAATCCAGAGTATGAAGGTTCCTCTCTGCACTGGATGCATGAGGAGCCGGGAAAAAGACAGGTAGATATACCTCTTGATTAAGATGAAAAGGCGAGACCACTTTGGGCATAAAGTGGGGATTCGTCCTAAGGACCACCTTATCATGATGAAACCTAGTATAAGGTGGATGAGCCACTAAAGCCTGCAGTTCACTGATGCGGCAAGCCGAAGTGACTGCAATAAGGAAAACAACCTTCCAGGAAAGAAATTTGAAGGAGGTAGAGTCCAAAGGCTCAAAAGGTGGCTTCATAAGCTGACCTAGAACTAGGTTCAAATCCCATGCTACCGGAGGAGGTCGGATGGGAGGTTTAGTTAGAGTCAGGCCTC
The DNA here is from genome assembly GCA_033557465.1 of Ichthyophis bannanicus. Classification (NCBI taxonomy): domain Eukaryota; kingdom Metazoa; phylum Chordata; class Amphibia; order Gymnophiona; family Ichthyophiidae; genus Ichthyophis; species Ichthyophis bannanicus. The sequence goes on from CM066033.1 coordinate 308,846,102, forward strand.
TCATGAAACGTGCAACAAGAGGATGAGAGGAGACAGGTTGTCCATTTATAGGTTTTAAGGATGCTGCAATAGCACTCAAATGGACCCTTACTGAATTCGTCTTAAGGCCTGCATTTGAAAGATGCAGGAGATAGTCCAAGAGGGAATTCAAAGGAAGTGCTAGAGGGTCAAGACCCTGCTGAGCACACCAAATGGAAAAACGTTTCCATTTGAAAGCATAAGAACGCCTCGTGGAAGGTTTCCTAGAGGCATGAAGGATATCTGTCACAGGTTGAGAAAGATTAAAGTCTTGAAGACTTAGGCCTTCAGTAACCAAGCTCTGAGATGTAGGGATTTGGGGTTTGGGTGCCACAAAGTCCCCTCCTCCTGAGACAGAAGGTCTGGCGCAGCTCCCAGGTCCAGGGAGGATCCCTGGGAGAGATGCAGAAGTAGAGGGAACCACACCTGGCGTGGCCAGCGGGGAGCTATGAGGATCATAGTCCCGTGATCCCTCTGGAGCTTGAACAGAGTCTTGAATATTAGAGGAATGGGTGGAAAGGCATAGAGGAATTCCTGACCCCAATGCAGGAGGAAGGCATCGTGGGCCTGAGCTCCCTGACACTGAGTTCTGGAACAGAACCGGGGAAGTTTGGCATTCCACGGACTTGCAAAGAGGTCTATGTCCGGGGTCCCCCATTCCTGAAAGATTCTGCGTATCTGGTCCATATGTAGGGACCATTCGTGTGGAAGCAGAACTCGACTGAGTCTGTCTGCACGAGAGTTTTGAACTCCTGGAAGATACACTGCAAGAAGGTGAATTTGATGCTCTCTGGCGAAGGCCCATAATCTGAGAGCTTCATTGCAAAGTGACAGAGAGCCTGTCCCTCCTTGTTTGTTTATATAGAACATGGCTACCTGATTGTCTGTCTGAACTAGGACAGTCAGGATGACAAGGAGGGTATAGAAGATCTTGAGGGCAAGGTAAATTGCTCGCAGTTCCAGGAGGTTGATATGAAGGGTGGCCTCCTGTGGAGACCAAGTGCCCTGAGTGGAGAGGTTCTGAAGATGAGCTCCCCACCCTGTCTGGGAGGCATCTGTTGTGAGGGTTGCTTGGGGCAACAAAGGTTGGAAGGGGGCCCCCAACAACAGATTCTTGGTGGATGTCCACCATTGGAGGGACCAAAATAGACGGCTTGAGGTGAGTATTTGGTCGGAGAGCGCTCCAGATGCTTGAGTCCACTGGGTGGCCAAGGTCCATTGAGCTGCTCTCATATGCAGACGAGCGTAGGGCACCACATGTACCGTGGAGGCCATGTGGCCCAGAGGTCGCAGCATTTCCCGGGCTGTCAAATGACTGCTGGACTGAGCTTGGGAGGCCAAACTCAGCAGGCGTTGGGCCCTGACCTGAGGCAGGTAGGCCCTTGCAGTGATGGTGTCTAACTGGGCCCCTATGAACTCGAGAGACTGAGTAGGGATTAGTTGAGACTTGGGAAGGTTTACTACCAGTCCTAGATACTGCAGAAGACGCCTTGTGCGGTCCAGGGAAATTTGGGCCTGGGACTGAGAGGGAGCTCGGATGAGCCAGTCGTCCAGGTATGGGAATATGAAAATTCCCAGGCCTCTTAGAAAGGCAGCTACGACTGCCATGCATTTGGTGAACACTCTTGGAGCAGAGGCTAGACCGAAGGGGAGTACTCTGTACTGGAAATGTTTTCCCTGAAACAGAAATCGAAGGTATTTTCTGTGGGATGGGTGGATGAGTATGTGTGTATACGCATCCTTTAGGTCTAGAGAACAAAGCCAATCCTGACTCTGAAGGTATGGAAGGAGAATGCCCAGAGAAAGCATTTTGAATTTCTCCTTGAAAAGAAATTTGTTCAATTCTCTCAGATCCAGAATTGGTCTGAAGCCCTCTGTCTTCTTTGGTATTAGAAAATAAGGGGAGTAGAATCCCGTCCCCTGTTGAAGAAGAGGGACCTCCTCTATTGCCCCCTGGGCAAGGAGGGAGGAGACTTCCTGACCCAAGAGGGCCAGGAGAGATGGGGGAGAATTGAACTGCCTCACCATAGTATAAGGAGGAAGGTCTGAAAAATGGAGTTTGTAACCCTCTCTGATGATAGAGAGGGTCCATTGCTCTGATGTAATTTGCTCCCATCTGGGAGCAAAGTGAGCTAACCTTCCGGGTATGGTGAGGGGCTCTGGTTGTTCTAGAGCCAGAAAAGTTAAGTTCTCTAGGGGCAAGTCAAAACCCCTGAGGGGGTGGAGCCTGCTGAGGCATAGCAGACGCCGCAGGCTTTGACCTTGCCTGTTTAGGTTGCTGACGTTTAGCAGCAAAACGAGGCTGAGAGGATTGTTGGCCAGTATTTGTGGAAAATCTGGACTTCCTGTAATAAAGCCTCTTAAAAGACTTCTTCTTGGCAGGAGTGGAGGTAGACTTAGAAAGTCTATCTAAGGTGGCATTTTCTGCGTCCATTTGAGTGGCCTTAATTTGCCACTCCTAACCAAATAAGTTCTCACCTGTACAGGGCAGATTTCGTAAGCCATCTAGGACCCAAGGTTCTAGATCAGAAGCCTGGAGCCAAGCAAGACGTCGGGCTGCTATAGCAATGCCCGAAGCCCTACCAGCACCCTCAAAGAAATCAAAAGCTGCCCTGTTGGAGAACTTTGAAATATCCAAAAGGTGTTTCACTAAGGAAATGAACTGCTCCCTCTTATCCTCAGGGATAAAGGGGGCAAAATGCCGAACTTTTAGAGCGATTTCACTGAGAAACATGCCCATGTAAAGACTATAGGAATTAATCCTGGCTATAAGCATAGTAGCCTGGAAAATTTTCCTGCCAAAAGAGTCTAGAGTCTTACATTCTCGCCCTGGAGGAGTAGAAGAGTGCCTTTTGGTACTCTTTATCTTCTTCATTGCAGACTTCACCACAATAGAATGGTGAGGCAACTGAGTTTTTTGGAAACCAGGAGAAGGGGGGACACGGTACATGGTGTCCAACCTGCGAGAAGAAGGAGACAATGTTAGAGGAGCCTCCCATAAGTCCATCAAGTGTTCTTGAAGGATTTCATGGATAGGCAGGGTAACTGCCTCTTTAGGAGACTTAGAGTATCCTAAAATATCCAGTTTCTTTGATCTGGGTTCCTTTTCAGAGGATGAAGCAATAGAAAGACCTTTAGTCATTTCTATGATGAAGTCCTGAAAGGACAAATCCTCTGGTGGAGACATTCTCCTTTTAGGAGAAGGCGGCTCCTCAGGAAGATCAAGGGAGAACTCATCAGAATCATCAGAGGAGTTAAAATCCTCTGAAGAAGCAGAGTATCCTCTATGTGCTTCCAACGCACGATACGCATACCGTTCGGTATCGACATCGGGCGTACCGGGTATGGGATCGGTACCGGGCAAAAGCCCGGATCCGGCATGCGGAACCGATTTGCGTTTGGAAGACGATGGCCTCGGTTCCGGTATGGAAGCCATTACCGGAACCGGACCCGGTACCGCTGGCTGCGGTACCGAGGGCGTAGCAGCATTAATAAAAGCCAGAATGGCCTGCTGCATGACTTGGACAGTATTGCCCATAGACGCCACTGCTGCCTGGATGTCGGTACCGGTATGGGCCGGTACCCCAGAGCAGTACAACAGGTGATCTGTCGAGGCCGCGCCATCGATGTCAACCTGTGACCCCATGATTGCTTTGGAGGCCGGAGCCTCCCGCCGGGGTTTTTTTCCCTGGGCAGAATCCTCGAACTCAGAATTGAGAGCCTCTCGATCTTTAGAAAGAGATTTGCTTTTAGAGGATTTGCCCACTGGAGTTTTGGTTACCTGAGATCCATCCGGAGAGGAAGACCTGGATGACTGTGATGCTTCTGAAGGAAACAGCACATGGAACTTGTTGGCCCGGTTCTGCAATCCACGTTTCGACATCTGGGAGCAGGATGGGCAGTCCGGTATGGAATGGTCAGGTCCTAAACATTTAAGACACCATTCATGGGTGTCTGTAAGAGGAATGACAGCACTGCACTTGGTACACTTTTTAAAACCAGGAACTGGCTTCTCCATGAGGAGAATTTGTGTAGGCCTGAAGGCCTAACAAAGTACCAAGCTGTGCTGAAGAAAAGAAAATTTTTTTTTTTTTTTTTAAAGAAAGAAAGAGAGACCGGCAGTACCGGTTTCAGAATGGGGAAGGCAGGTACGCGGTCTAAAGAAAACAATAAAATTAACAATTTCTTCAGCGGTGACAGGAACACGACCTGCTGGCTCCGCGGAAAAAAAAAGAAACTGACGAGAGCTTGTCAGGAAGGCGGGAAGGCAGCGCGCATGTGCAGTGGGAGGCCCCAAAAGCTTTTAATCTGAAAAGCTGGGGAGCTTTCCCGCGCGGGCTCCGTCGGTACCGACGTACCCATATGTGATGACTTATTCCTGCTTGTTCCTGGAGATAGACAGATATAGACAAAGAAGAACAAAGTGCACAGAAGAAAGGGGACAGGAATGTGCAGGGGTATAGACAGAGTAGTTACTCAACTGTAACAGGTGTTCTTCAGGAGCAGCAGGAATCAGTCCTCACATATGGGTGACGTCGGCGCCGACGGAACCCCCGTGCGGAGCATTTCCCCAGCTTTCAAAAAAAAGCCTTTGGGAATGCAGCGCGCATGCGCGGTCCCCTTCCCGCCCGAGGGTGCCATCTTGCTCAGTCTGATGACATAGCTAAAAGACAGCAAAAATAACAAAATAAATCATATGACTGCAATTCCAAGGGGAGGAGGGAGGGTTGTGAGGACTGATTCCTGCTGCTCCTGGAGAACACCTGTTACAGGTGAGTAACTACTCTTTCTCCAGGACCAAGCAGGAAGTCAGTTCTCACATATGGGACTCCCCAGCTTAAGGCTACCGGAGACCCAAAGTTGAAAAATGAGCTCCCTCTAGAGCCTCAGCATGCAAGAAAAGAATCTTCTCTGATAACGTCCCCGAACGGTAGCCCAACACCAGGGCCGGAGGGTAGGAGTTGCCTAAACCCCAAAGAGATTATGGAGTACTGCCTGCCCGAAAGCACCGTCCCTGCGGGACTCCCTCTCAAGGCAGTAATGGGTCACAAAAGTCTGGCTTGAAGACCAAGTAGCGGCCCGGCAGATGTCTGCCAACAGAACAGAGCGGAGATGAGCCACTGACGCAGCCTTCGCCCTGACACGGTGAGCCGTAACTCGACCCTGCAATGAGAGGCCGGCTGCCCTGTAAGCTCAGACGATACAGTCAGCTACCCATATGGACAAAGTATGCTTGGAGACAGCCAACCCCAACTTATTGGGGTCAAAAGAGACAAAGAGATGAACAGCCCTCCGGTGCTCCCACGTACGGTCAAGGTAGAAGGACAATGCTCTCCTATAGTCCAGGGTATGCAAGACCATCTCAGCCCGGCTGGCATGTGGCCTGGGAAAGAAAGTTGGAAGAACCACCTCCTGATTGAGGTGGAAGGAGGAGACAGCCTTAGGAAGGAACTTAGGGTGAGTCCGTAAGACTACTCTGTTCCTATAGAACCTAGTATAAGGAGCATCTGATACTAGGGCCTGAAGCTCACTCACTCGCCTTGCTGAGGTAAGGGCTACTAGAAACAACGCTTTCCAGGAGAGAAAGCGCAGAGGGCAAGTAGCCATAGATTCAAATGGTGGGCAAGTAAGCCGTTGCAAGACCACATTTAAATCCCATTCAGGGGCAGGTTGGCACACTGGAGGCTTAAGCAAAAGCAGCCTCTGAGGAAGCGAGCCACCAAAGGATGGCTTGAGAGAGACTGACCCTCCACTGGGGAGTGGTGTGCTGAAAGAGCACTAAGATGAACTCTCACAGAATTGGACTTAAGGCCTAGGTTGGACAGGTGAAGCAAATATTGCAACACCACTGGTACCAGGCATGAGAAAGGATTCTCGTTGTGTTGAGTACACCAGGTAGAGAATCTACGCCACTTAAGGGCATAAGACTTTCAGGTGGACTGCCTCCTAGAGGCCAAGACCACATCCTCCACTTCCCTAGGCAGCAGTAAGGGCGCTAGAACTACCCTTTCAGCAGCCAGGCCATCAAATGGAGGGACTGGAGATTGGGGTGTAAGAGAGATCCCTGCTCTTGAGACAGGAGATTGGGTTGCATCCCCAGAGGAAGAGGAGTGTCCACCGCTAGTTGCAAAAGAAGTGGGAAACGCCTTGGGCCACCAGGATCACCAAGGCCTTGTCCCGGATCACTTTGAATAGTGTCTTGGACACTAGAGGCGTGGGAGGAAACGCATATAGGAGGCCTGCAGACCATGGAATGAGAAACACATCCGCTGCTACTCAGAGGATGCGGTTGTCTGGAGCAGAACCTGGGAAGTTGACGGTTCAGAGGACTGGCAAAGAGATCTATGGTTGGAAGACCCCATCTCAGGAAGATCTGTTGAACCACTAAAGGATTCAACTGCCATTCGTGCGGCTGCAGGATCCTGCTCAATCTGTCCGCCAGGTAATTCTCCTGATCTGGGAGATAGACCGCTTTGAGAAGAATGCCATGATTGACTGCCCAGGAGCACAGTTTCTGCGCTTCCTGACATAGAAGGCGGGACCCTGTGCCCCCTTGTTTGTTCACATAGAACATAGCAACTTGATTGTCCGTCTGAACCAAGACGGACTGGTGAGAGATGACATGGGAGAAAGTTCTCAGGGCTAAGCGGATAGCTCTCTGTTCTAAGAGATTGATCTGCTGTGCGGCCTCCCAAGGAGACCACAGGCCTTGAGTACATGCTCCTTGGCAATGTGCACCACAACCTTGAAGAGAAGCATCGGTTGTCAGCACGTGAGAGTGTGGAGGTGTCTGAAAACACACCCCGTGCACTAGATTCGGAAGATGAAGCCACCACTGCAGAGAAGACTCTAGTAGTTTGGACACCCTCACTCTGTCCATGAGGCTTCCTGTGGCTTGGTGCCACTGAGTTCTGAGGCCCCATTGAGCTGGCCTCATTTGTAGACAGGCATTTGGAGTCACATGGACCGTGGAAGCCATGTGGCCTAAGAGCCTCAGGAATTGTATGGCGGAGACCAGAGAATTGCTGTGGAACTGCCTGGCTAGATCCATCAATCTGTGGGCCCTGTCCACGGGTAAAAAGGCCTTTGCCTGAAGGGTGTCCAGTCTGGCTCCTATGAACTCCATGTTCTGTAATGGGTGCAAAGTGGACTTTGCGAAGTTTATAAGAAACCCCAGGTGCTGAAGCAGAGCGACAGTGCGAAGGGTGGCTTGATTGGCCTCCTGTGGGGATTGACCCCTGATGAGCCAGTCGTCCAGGTATGGAAAGACAAAGAGGCCTTGAACCCTTAGGTAGGCTGCCACCACAGCCAGGCACTTGGTGAATAACCTGGGGGCGGAGGTTAGGCCAAAAGGCAGTACTCTGTACTGATAGTGGTTTCCTCCCACTACAAATCTGAGATATTGCCTGTGGTCTGGATGAATGAGGATGTGAGTATAAGCATCCTTTAGGTCTAAGGAGCATAGCCAATCTCCCTGCTGGAGGTAGGGCAGCAGGATTCCAAGGGTAAGCATCTTGAACTTTTCCCTCTCCAGGAACTTGTTGAGATTCCACAAGTCTAGGATGGGCCTGAGGCCGCCTGTTCTTTTTGGTACCAGAAAGTACCTGGAATAGAAGCCTTGACCTCTCAGGTGGTGGGGCACCGGTTCCACTGTCTGTTCCTTTACAAGACTTGCTAACTCCTGCAGGAGTAAGTCCCTGTGCAGAGGAAGTCTTGGAGGCTCCCCTGGAAAGTAGGAGGGGGGTACCTGGTGGAAGTGGAGGAGATAGCCCATCTGGACTATACTTAGTACCCAGGTATCCCTTGTTACGGCTGACCACCTGTGGGCGTACAGGGCCAGCCGGCCTCCTGTGCTGATGTGGGCCAGCTGAGGAGGAGAGGCTATGCCACTGGAGTCAAAACCCCGCTCCCTGCTGGGCAGGAGCCGGAGCTGGCGACTTGGGGGTTTTCTGCCTACAGGGCCCATGTCCCCTGCCCCTTAGCCTGTTGACCCTGTTGGGGAGCTACCGAGGCCTGAAAATGAGGGTACTGTTTATAGGCAGAGGACTTCCTCGGGTAAAAGGTCTTTTTTCCCCGAGCCCTTCTTCTTCTGAGAAGGGGCAGAGGTTTTCCTGGACAGCCTTGTCCGGATAAGAGTCTCGGTCTCGAGTTCTGCAGCCTTTTCAGCCATGGGCTTGCCAAAGAGGTTTTCACCTCGGCAGGGGACATCGACCAACTTGTCCTGCACCCATGGCTCGAGGTCCGATGACTGTAGCCAGGCCTGACGGTGTGCACCTATGCCGGCCGCGGCCACCCGGACTGAAGCCTCAAAGCCATCATAGGCTGCTCGAGAGATAAACTTCGAGCACTCACGAATGCCCGATGACAGAGCATTGAACCTCTGCAAAGATTCCTCGGAGAGACCAGCAGAGAACCCGGCAATCTCCTTTGCCAGGTCTCAAAGGTACATGCCCATGTACAGCTGGTAGGTCTGGACACGGCAAGCAAGCATAGAGCCCTGGAAGCACTTCTTACCGAGGGCATCCAAGTTCTGGGCCTCCCGGCCGGGAGGCACCAAGGAGTGCATCTTCTGACTCTTCAGACGATGCATGGCCGATTCCACAACCATGGAGTAGTGAGGTAATTGTGCCTTTTGGAACCTGGGGCTTTTGCGGACTCAATAGATGGAATTGACCCGCTTGCTCAAAACCGGCGTCGAGGCCGGCGCCTCCCACATGCGGAAGAGCAACCGTTCCAGCATCGGAGGAACCGGTACAGTAAAGGCCTCCTTTGGAGGAGAGTCATACTGTAGGGCCTCGAGCTCCTCGGCTCGAGGCTCCTCCTCAGGATCCGCGGGGAATGCCAAGGCCTTGGCCATATCCTACACGGAGTCCGAGAACCAAGTGTCCTCTGGTGGGGACTGTCTCCGAGGCTCGGACTCCAGTGAGTCCGATGGGACACACCGAGTCCGAAAGGTGTCGGGTGACTCCTCATCCTCCGTTTCCCAGCCGGACCCCTCGGAGGAGGAATCAAGCGGCTCCGGTCGGGCAGGCACCGAAGCCATCCGCCCCGACGCCGAGGGTACCGGCGTCAACGACCTTGGTCCCGGACGGGAGGTCGAGGGAGACCGAGGTCGAGGATCGACTCGCGCGCGCATGGACTTGAGGATCAGTTCGGCCTCCAGGGTCGACTTGGACGTCGATGTCCCAGTGGTCAGGGCAGATGCACCAGTGAGACTGGTGATCAGTGCCCGCTGCTGTTCCATGAAGGCAGCCAAGCTGCACTCCAAGGCTGTCAACCTGAGTCTGAGCTCAAGAGACTCAGCAGCCCCCGACTCGGGCCCGACATCGGCTCCCCTGGAGGAGAGTCCACGAGGACTACAGTACTCACGTGACCCGGGGATTCCATCTCCACACGAGGTTGTTTTGCAGGCCTCTCTGACTCTGAATACCCGGGACGGTGCTCGGGGCTATGCGACTTGGCCCTCGAGGAGCAAAGTGCGTCCACCGACACCGCCCTCATGGGTTTTTTCTTCTTGTGATGCTCCCGCGAGGGAGACCCCCTCTCAGAGGAGCCTTGGCACTGCTTGGGGCCGGAGTCCCGAGACATCGAGGCCTCTGATGAAGTCCGGGCCCGTCCGGACGCGGAGTCAGAGAAGATTCTTTCCTTTTGGTGCTGCCGACTCAACGCTTCGAGGACATTTTCCCACACGGACCACAGATCATCGGGTCATGATCGGGTCCAAGGCACCGGAGGCAGCAGTCATGTGTGTCGGTGAGAGACATAAGTTTCTTACACCGATCACACTTTTTAAACCCGCTGGCAGCCATGGGGGGAAAAAGGGCCCCTGCGAGGTCAAAAGACAGGACTGCCAGTGAAAACAGAAAAGTGGCGCGTACGCTAGTCACTAAGGACAAAAAAACGAAAAAAGAAGTCCGGGGCTCGATACCAATGTATCTGGCCCAGGCGGGAAAGGGAAACCGGCGTCGAACCGAAGAAAACGGGTCCATGCAGAATAAAATCAACTTTTTCCTCGGTTGAAAATGAAACACGTCTGTCGGGCTCCGCAGAAAAAAGAAGACTGAGCAAGATGGCACCCTTGGGCAGGAAGGGGACCGCGCATGCGCGCTGCATTCCCAAAGGCTTTCTTTGAAAGCTGGGAAATGCTCCGCACGGGGGCTCTGTCGGCACTGACCTCACCCATATGTGAGGACTGACTTCCTGCTTGGTCCTGGCGAATAAATATAACACACCAAGGGCAGGATATGTGAAGAAAGAGCTGAGACACGAAGTCTGAATGAACTATAAAACGATGAGAAAGAGAAAAATAAAGAAATAAAGATCAAAATATGTGTGTGTTTGCATGTGAGTACGTGCTGGAAGGCCTATAAAGGAAGTAGGAGAAGAACTATACAGGGGAGAGTTAGTGAGAACAGAACACTGAGGTGTGCTGTACCGACCTCTCTCTTTCTTATTAGGTAAGCTTATGCTATCTGCTTGCTAGTTTTACTTAGATAATATATTCAAGCTTCTATAATAAAGATTTCTTTTTAAGCACTGCTATAATTGGTTTTGTATGTTTATGTGTGCCTGAGGGGGGGGGAGGGTATAGCAAGGGAAGGCTATCCCGGGTAATTCCCCAACACTTCGGAATCACTAGGCAAGTGTCCAAGGAGTGTCACCTCCGAACCTGAGCGGACAGTATCCGCTAACATATTGGTGAGCCCATCTAGGAGTCCTGACTGATAGGAGATGCTACAGTGCACAGTGGTGCACCTCTGAAGAGGTCCGGGACTGGCAAAGCACAGTTACTTACCTGTAACAGGTGATCTCTGGGAACAGCAGGAATTAGTCCTCACATATGGGTACGTCGGTACCGACAGAGCCTGTGCGGGAACACTCCCCAGCTTCCCAAAAAGGAAAGCTTTTGGGAGCATCCCACAGCGCCTGCACGCTGCCTTCCCGCCTTTCCTAACCAACTCTCCTCAGTTCGAGTTTAAAGCTGAGACAATAGAGAGAGAGAGGAAAGGAAAGACAGAGAGAGATACAACTCCAAGGGGAGGTGGGAGGATTGTGAGGACTAATTCCTGATGTTCCCAGAGATCACCTGTTACAGGTAAATAACTGTGCTATCTCCAGGAACAAGCAGGAATGAGTCCTCACATATGGGGACTCCCTAGCTAAGATGCCTGGGAGATCCCCAAGGGTATGAGACCCTGAAGGGTTCCTCGTCTTCCTATGGATCTCAGGCATCCATTCAGGGAAGGAGGGCAGGAGTTGTTCAAGAATGGAACAGGTGTCTGAGGACAGCCTGACCAAACAAGGCATCCCGGCGGGAATCCTTGTCCAAACAGTAATGGGCTGTGAAGGTATGAACCGAGGCCCAGGTGGCTGCTCGACAGATCTGGTCGATGGACACAGAATGAAGATGAGCCATAGAGGTGGCCTTGGCCCTCACATTGTGAGCTGTGACATGGCCCTCCAGAGAAAGGTTCTTACTCTGGTAAGCAAAAGAAATACACTGAGCAATCCAATTGGACAGTGTTCTTTTAGAGACTGGAAGTCCTAAATGAGAAGGATCAAAAGCAACAAAAAGCTGGGAAGACTTTCTATGTTGCTGTGTCCTGTGTAAATAAAAGGCAAGAGCTCTTTTACAATCTAGAGTATGAAGGTTCCTCTCTGCACTGGATGCAAGAGGAGCTGGAAAAAAGACAGGTAAATATACCTGATTAAGATGAAAAGGTGAGACCACTTTAGGCATAAAGTGAGGATTTGTCTTAAGGACTACCTTATCATGATGGAACCTTGTATAAGGTGGATTAGCCACTAAGGCCTGCAGTTCACTGATGCAGCGAGCAGAAGTGATTGCAATAAGGAAAATAACCTTCCAGGAAAGAAATTTCAAGGAGGTAGTGGCTAAGGGTTCAAAAGGTGGCTTCATAAGCTGACCAAGAACAAAGTTTAAGTCCCATGCCACCGGAGGAGGTCGAATGGGAGGTTTAGTTAAAGTTAGGCCTCTCATGAATCTTGCAATAAGAGGATGAGAGGAAATAGGTTGTCCATTGAGAGGCTTAAGGGATGCTGCAATAGCACTCAAATGGACCCTTACTGAATTCGTTTTAAGGCCTGCATTGGAGAGATGCAGGAGATATTCCAATAGAGAATTCACAGGAAGTACCAGAGGGTCAAGACCCTTTTGAGCACACCAAATGGAAAATCTTTTCCACTTAAAAGCATAGGAATGCCTAGTGGAAGGTTTTCTGGAAGCATGGAGGATATCCTTCACTTGCTGAGAAAGATTGAAGTCTTGAAGGTCTAGGCCTTCAGTAACCAAGCTCTGAGGTGAAGGGACTTGGGGTTTGGATGCCACAAAGTCCCTTCCTCCTGGGACAGAAGGTCTGGCGCAGCTCCCAAGTCCAGGGAGGGGGCTTGGGAGAGATGCAGAAGTAGAGGGTACCACACTTGGCATGGCCAGCGTGGAGCTATGAGGATCATAGATCCTTGATCCCTCTGGAGTTTGTACACAGTCTTGGGAATCAAAGGAATGGGTGGAAATGCATACAGGAAGCCCTGACCCCAATGAAGGAGGAAGGCATCCTTGGCCTGAACTCCCTGACACGGAATTCTGGAACAGAACTGGGGAAGTTTGGCATTCCACGGACTTGCAAACAGGTCTATGTCCGGGGTTCCCCATTCTTGGAAGATTCTGAGTACCTGATCCATGTGCAGGGACCATTCGTGTGGAAGCAGAACTCGACTGAGTCTGTCTGCCCAAGAGTTTTGGATTCCTGGGAGGTATACTGCCAGGAGATGGATTTGATTCTCTCTGGCGAAGGCCCATAATCTTAGAGCTTTGTTGCAAAGCGACAGAGAGCCAGTTCCTCCTTGCTTGTTTATGTAAAACATGGCTACTTGATTGTCCGTATGAATGAGGACGGTCTTGTAGCTGAGGAGGGTATGAAAGACCTTGAGAGCTAGGAACACTGCTCGAAGTTCCAAGTGGTTGATATGAAGAGAGGTCTCCTGTGGGGACCAAGTGCCTTGGGTGGAGAGGTCTTGTAGATGAGCTCCCCAACCTGTTTGGGAGGCATCTGTTGTGAGGGTTGCTTGGGGTAACAAAGGTTGGAAGGGGGACCCCAGCAACAGATTTTGAGTGGACATCCACCATTGGAGAGACCAAAAGAGACGTTTGGAGGTTGCTATTTGGTCTGAGAGAGCTCCTAAAGCTTGAGTCCACTGGGTGGACAAAGTCCATTGAGCTGCTCTCATGTGTAGGCGAGCATAGGGTACCACATGTACTGTGGAAGCCATATGGCCTAGCAGCTGTAGCATCTCCCTGGCAGTTAAGTGGCTCTTTGACTAAATCTGGGAGGCTAACTGCACTAGACGTTGACAACGGGCCTGAGGAAGGTAGGCCCTTGCAGAAGTGGTGTCCAACCAGGCCCCTATGAATTCCAGGGACTGAGTAGGGGTGAGCTGGGACTTTGGGAAGTTTACCACAAGTCCCAGGTATTGCAGAATGCGCCTGGTGTGGTTCAGGGAGATCTGAGCCTCCGACTGGGTTGGAGCTCGGATGAGCCAGTTGTCCAGATATGGGAAGACAAATATTCCCAGAGTGCGTAGAAATGCAGCAACTATTGCCATGCATTTGGTGAACACTCTTGTAGCAGAGGCTAGACCGAAAGGAAGCACTCTGTATTGGTAATGTTTTCCCTGGAACAGAAAACGTAGGAATTTTCTGTGAGATGGATGGATGAGGACATGAGTGTACGCATCCTTGAGATCTAGAGAACAAAGCCAATCCTGACTCTGCAGGTATGGAAGGAGAGTGCCTAGAGAAAGCATCTTGAACTTCTCCTTGCATAGGAATTTGTTCAATTCTCTGAGATCTAGAATGGGTCTGTATCCCCCTGTTTTCTTTGGAATGAGAAAATAGGGGGAGTAAAACCCTGATCTCTGTTGAAGAAGAGGAACTTCTTCTATGGCCCTCTGGGCCAGAAGGTTAGTCACCTCCTGATCCAGAAGGTCGAGGAGAGATGTGGGAGAATTGAAGTGTCTCACCATGGTGTAGGGCGGAAGGTCTGAGAAATGAAGTTTGTAGCCCTCTCTTATGAAGGAGAGGGTCCACTGCTCTGATGTGATTTGCTCCCATCTGGGAGCAAAATGAGCTAACCTTCCTGGAATGGTGAGAGGTTCTGGCTGTTGTAGAGCCAGAAAGGTTAAGTTCTCTAGTATCAAGTCAAAAACCCTGAGGGGGTTGGGACTGCTGGGTTGTAGCAGTCCCTGCAGGTTTAGGCCTGGCCTGTTTAGGTTGCTGACGCTTAGTAGCAAAGCGACCTGTAGAAGATTGTTGGCCAGAAGTGGAAGGAAATCTGCTCTTTTTGTAAAAAGGCTTTTTGAAAGGTTTTTTCTTGGCTGGAATGGAGGTTGACTTGGAAAGTCTATCCAGAGCAGAATTCTCTGCATCCATTTGAGTGGCTTTTATTTGCCACTCTTTGCCAAAGAGATTTTCACCCGTACAGGGCAGATTTCCTAAGCCATCCTGAACCCAGGGCTCTAGATCAGAAGCCTGGAGCCAAGCAATTCTGCGAGCAGCTATGGCAATGCCTGCGGCTCTGCTGGCACCTTCAAAGGAGTCAAAGGCTGCCCTGTTGGAAAACTTTGAAATATCTTGAGTATGCTTAAGCCAAAGGAGGAACTCATCCCTTTTATCCTCTGGAAGAAAAGGGAGAAAGTTGTGCAGCTTTTGTGCAACTTCCTTTAGAAACATACCCATATAAAGGCTATATTTTTATTTATTTACTTATTTATTTATTTAACAAGAACTTATATACCGCAGCTTCCAGAGATCAGCTGCGGTTCACAAATAACAACCGTCAACAAAGCATAGTTTGTTTTACATGTAACATCATATAACTATAAACAATGTAAAGTAAACATAAATTGTTAAACTGAATAGCACAGAACAGTGCAACACTATATACATTATATACATATACACATTATGTGTAATATAATCGTAGAGAGAGGTACAGATTCAGATAGGGAGGGTTTTCTTTTATGTTGTAGTGAGATGTCAGACAGAATTGGTTAGCCTTTATCTAATTCTTTTGAGTGCTGGTCTTTATTATTGTAGTGTATTGTAAATAGATGGGTTTTCAATTTTTTACGGAATTCGTTAACCTCTGTTAGTATTCTTAGTTCCTCTGAGAGGGAATTCCAGGTTATTGGGGCTGCATGAGTTGATGAGTTGATTCTGGCAATAAGCATGCTGGCTTGAAAGATTTTCCTACCAAAAGCATCCAAGGTCCTGCATTCTCTTCCTGGAGGACCAGAAGAGTGTCTTTTGGTACTCTTTATCCTTTTCATAGCTGACTGCACCACAATGGAGTGGTGAGGAAGCTGAGTTTTCTGAAATCCAGGACAAGGAGGGACACGGTACATAGTGTCCAATCTGCGAGAATGAGGAGAAATGGTGAGAGGAGTCTCCCATAAGTCAATCATATGTTCATGAAGAATTTCATGAATTGGCAAGGTGACTGCCTCTCTAGGAGCCTTATAGTATCCTAAAATATCTAATTTTTTTGCTCTAGGCTCTGCTTCAGAGGTTACTGAAATACAGAGTCCTTTAGCCAGTTCTATTATGAAGTCTTGAAAGGACAAATCCTCTGGAGGAGACATTCTCCTTTTTGGAGAAGTAGGCTCCTCAGGAAGGGTAATGGATACTTCAGGAGACTCATCTGATGAATCAGAATCATCAGAGGAATCGAAGTATCGTCTGTCCGCTTCCAACGATCGATACGCGTATCGATCGGTACCGACATCGGGCGTCCCCGGTACCGGATCAGTACCGAGAAATAGCCCTGGACAAGGAACCGGAGTCGGTATCCTGGCCGATGTCGATGCAGTCGGTACCGGTATCGGTGCTGGTACCGGTACCGGCGCCGGTAACGACAACTGAACTCGTTGTGGTACCGTCGGCGTCGCAGCTTTAATAAAAGCCATTATAGCCTGCTCCATGGATTGAACAGTGTGATCCATGGACGCCACGACTGCCTGGATGTCGGTACCGGGAGAAAGTGCCGGTACCCCAGAGCAGTCTAACAGGTGATCGGTCGAGGCCGTGCCATCGATGTCAACATGTAACCCCATAGGAGGAGCTTTGGAAGCCGGAGCTTCCCGCCGGGGTTGTTTGGCTGGGGCAGGATCCTCGAGGGCAAGCCCGGAGGCATCTCGATGCTTAGAGGGAGATTTGCCCTTCAAGGACCTGCTAGGATTATGTTTGGTTACCTGAGACCCATCAGGAGAGGAACACCTGGAAGATGTCGATGCCACCGCCGGTGCATCCGTGGGAAACAGCACATGGAGCTTGGCTGCTCGGTTCTGTAACCCTCGTTTAGACATAAGAGAGCAGGACTGGCAATCCGGAATGGAGTGTTCAGGACCCAAACATTTAAGACACCATTCATGGGTATCTGTAACAGAAATTGTACCGCTACACTTAGTGCATTTTTTGAACCCGGAGGCTGGTTTTTCCATGAGGGAAAATTTTCTTATGGGCCTGGAGGCCTAAGAAGAAAAATACACCAAGTGAGGAAAAAAAAAAAATTTTTTTTTTTTTTTTTAAAGAAAAGAAAAGACCGGCGGTACCGGTCCAGCGTCGGGGAAGGCAGATACGCGACCAAAGAAATAAATTAAAATAAAGAACTTCTTCAGCAGTGACAGGAACACGACCTGCTGGCTCCGCGGAAAAGAAGAACTGAGGAGAGTTAGTTAGGAAAGGCGGGAAGGCAGCGCGCAGGCGCTGTGGGATGCTCCCAAAAGCTTTCCTTTTTGGGAAGCTGGGGAGCGTTCCCGCGCAGGCTCCGTCGGTACCGACGTACCCATATGTGAGGACTCATTCCTGCTTGTTCCTGGAGATAGACACTTTGCATGACATAAGATACATTTATTATGTTAACACTTAATGCGCTGTTTCTCATAATCTTTACAATATATCTTTTGTTAGTGCTGTTAGCAATTTGCTTAGTTTATTATATAACTTGGACCCTTAAGAAAGAGGAACCAGGTCTAAAGAAATATTGTCAGAATGATATAAGCACACCAAGGGAGTCCCCCACCCTTGGCCAGAGAGCAAGTCCTGGGAAATCCACCAGGAAAAGGAGCGGGAGTAGCTTTAAAAGATAGACAGGGAACTCCGGGAGTGGGGCTGGCCCCTTTAGAGCAAGTGGCAAGGAAATCCTATTATACTAAAGTAAGTGGCATATTAAAACAAGAGGTGTTGGGGAAAAGGCAATAGCAGAGATGGTAGGAGAGATACTGGAGGAAGAAAGGATGAAAGGAAGAAGGGAAGAATGACGAGGAAGCTGAATGGAAAAAAAACCAGAAGAGAAGACAGAGGATTGTGAGTATGATATTGCAGTGTTTAAGAGAGGCAGCCTATTGTAAAAATGATGATATCGTGAAGTCCTTTAGGAGGAACATTTTCAGAGGAGCTGCGACGTTTTAAAATAATGGTACATGTGTTTTTAAAAGGATAACGTTTTCGGTAATCAAAGGTTTAAAACCCTGGCTGAAACTTGGTAATTAATTGTTGTGCTCTCATGCCGATTTTCTTCCTTAGTAAATTAGAGCTGTATTTCATCAGACTTGTAAGTTGATATTTGAAATGTCTGTGTTCTTATCTTGTTAGTTGGTAATGTATAAAGACAGATTTATCTCCAGGAACAAGCAGGAATAAGTCCTCACATATGGGTAAGTCGGAACCGACGGAGCCCGCGCGGGAAAGCTCCCCAGCTTTTCAGATGAAAAGCTTTTGGGGCTTCCCACAGCGCATGCGCGCTGCCTTCCCGCCTTCCTTACCAGCTCTCTTCAGTTTCTCTTTTTCCGCAGAGCCAGCAGGTCGTGTTCCTGTCACCGCTGAAGAAATTGTTATTTTAATTTGTTTCTTTTGACCGCGTACCTGCCTTCCCCATACCAAAACCGGTACTGCCGGTCTCTCTTTCTTTCTTTTAAAAAAAAAAAAAAAATCTTTTTTTATTTTCTCAGCACAGCTTGGTAACTTTTGTTAGGCCTTCAGGCCTACACAAATTCTCCTCATGGAGAAACCAGCTCCTGGTTTTAAAAAGTGTACCAAGTGCAATGCTGTTATTTCTCTCACAGACACCCATGAATGGTGTCTTAAATGTTTAGGACCTGACCACTCCATACCGGACTGCCCATTCTGCTCCCAGATGTCTAAACGTGGTATGCAGAACCGGGCCAACAAGTTCCATGTGCCGTTTGCTTCAGATAATCCAGCATCACAGTCATCCAGGTCTTCCTCTCCGGATGGATCTCAGGTAACCAAACTTTCTGTGGGCAAATCCTCTAAAAGCAAATCTCTTTCAAAAGATCGAGAGGCTCTCAATCTTGAGTTCGAGGATTCTGCCCAGACCAAAAATCCCCGGCGGGAGGCTCCGGCCTCCAAAGCATCACCTATGGGGTTACAGGTTGACATCGATGGCACGGCCTCGACTGATCACCTGTTAGACTGCTCTGGGGTACCGGTCGATACCGGTACCGACATCCAGGCAGCAGTGGCGTCCATGGGCAATACTGTCCAGACCATGCAGCAGGCCGTTTTGGCTTTCATTAAGGCTGCGACGCCCTCGGTACCGACCCCGGTTCCGGTATCCACACCGGAACCGAGACCATCGACTTCCAAGCGTCGATCGGTTCCGCTTGCTGGATTCAGGCTTTTGCCCGATACCAATCCCATGCCCGATACGCCCGATGTCGATATCGATCGGTACGCGTATCGTGCATTGCAAGCACAGAGAGAATACTCAGATTCTTCTGATGAGTTCAATTCCTCTGATGACTCTGCTGAGTTTGATCTTCCTGAGGAGCCCTCTTCTCTAAAGAGGAGGATGTCTCCTCCAGAGGATTTATCCTTTCAGGATTTCATTGTTGATGTAGCTAAAGCACTTTCTATTGCTACATCTGCTGAAAAGGAACCCAGATCAAAAAAATTGGATATTTTAGGATACTCTAAACCTCCTAAAGAGGCAGTTACTCTGCCTATCCATGAAATCCTTCAAGAACACTTGATGGATTTGTGGGAGACTCCTCTAACCCTGTCTCCTCATTCCCGTAGGTTGGACACCATGTACCGGGTCCCTCCTTCTCCTGGGTTTCAAAAGACTCAGCTGCCTCACCACTCCATTGTGGTGAAGTCTGCTATGAAGAAGATAAAGAGTCCTAAAAGGCATTCCTCTACCCCTCCAGGGCGAGAATGTAAGACCCTCGACTCTTTTGGTAGAAAGATCTTTCAGGCTAGTATGCTTATAGCCAGGATCAATTCTTACAGCCTTTATATGGGCATGTTTCTCAGAGAACTTGCCCTAAAGGTACGGCATTTAGCCCCCTTTATCCCTGAGGATAAAAAGGAGGACTTCACTACTCTGGTGACACAACTTTCAGAGGTCTCCAAGTTTTCCAACAGGGCAGCCTTTGATTCCTTTGAGGTTGCTGGCAGGGCTTCGGGAATCGCTATTGCAGCCCGACGTCTTGCTTGGCTCCAGGCTTCTGACCTAGAACCCTGGGTCATGGATGGCTTAAGGAATCTGCCCTGTACAGGACAGAACTTATTTGGTGAGGACTGGCAAATTAAAGCTGCTCAAATGGACGCAGAAAATGCCACTCTAGATAGACTTTCTAAGTCTACTTCTACTCCTGCCAAAAAGAAACCTTTTAAAAGGCCGTACTACAAGAAGGCCAGATTTTCCACAAATACTGGCCAACAATCTTCTCAGCCTTGCTTTGCTGCTAAACGTCAGCAATCTAAGCAAGTAAAGTCAAAGTCTGCAGTGTCTGCTACACCCCAGCAGGCTCAACCCCCTCAGGGGTTTTGACTTGCCCCTAGAGAACTTACCATTTCTGGCTCTGGAACAACCAGAGCCTCTCACCATACCGGGAAGGTTAGCTCACTTTGCTCCCAGATGGGAGCAAATAACATCAGAGCAATGGACCCTCTCTATCATCAGAGAGGGCTACAAACTTCATTTCTCCAGCCTTCCTCCCCATACCATGGTGAGGCAATTCAGTTCTCCCCCATCTCTTCTGACCCTGTTGGGTCAGGAAGTCTCCTCTCTCCTTGCCCAAGGGGCAATAGAGGAGGTTCCTCTTCCTCAACAGGGGTTAGGGTTCTACTCCCCTTATTTTCTCATAACAAAGAAGACAGGGGGCTTCAGACCTATCCTAGATCTGAGAGAATTGAACAAGTTTCTATTCAAGGAGAAATTCAAAATGCTCTCTCTGGGCATTCTCCTTCCATACCTTCAGAGTCAGGATTGGCTTTGTTCTCTAGATCTCAAGGATGCGTACACTCATATACTCATCCATCCATCCCACAGAAAATATCTTCGATTTCTGTTCCAGGGAAAACATTTCCAATACAGAGTACTTCCCTTCGGTCTCGCCTCTGCTCCAAGAGTATTCACAAAATGCATGGCAGTCGTAGCCGCATTTCTAAGAGGCATGGGAATCTTCGTGTTCCCATATCTGGACGACTGGCTCATCCGAGCTCCATCTCAGTCAGAAGTCCAGATTTCCTTGGACCGCACAAGGCGTATTCTTCAATATCTGGGACTTGTGGTAAACATTCCCAAGTCCCAACTCATCCCTACTCAGTCCCTGAAATTCATAGGGGCTTATCTGGATTCCACCACTGCAAGGGCTTACCTTCCTCTGGTCCGAGGCCAACAGCTAATAAGCTTGGCCTCCCAGGCTCAGTCCAGAAGTCACTTGTCAGCCAGAGAAATGCTGCAACTTCTGGGCCACATGGCCTCCACGGTTCATGTGGTGCCCTATGCTCGTCTCCATATGAGAGCAGCTCAATGGACATTAGCCACCCAGTGTTCTCAAGCATCGGGACTGCTGTCAGACCAGGTACTCACCTCAAAACGTCTGTTTTGGTCTCTCCAGTGGTGGACATCCTCCAAAAATCTGTTGTTGGGGACCCCCTTCCAACCTTCGTTGCCCCAAGCAACCCTCACAACAGATGCCTCCCAAACAGGGTGGGGAGCTCATCTTCAACATCTCTCCACTCAGGGAACCTGGTCTCCCCAAGAGACCACCCTTCATATCAACCTTCTGGAACTGCGAGCAATCTTCCTTGCCCTCACAGTCTTCCATACCCTCCTTGCCAACCTGACTGTCCTAGTTCAGACAGACAATCAGGTGGCCATGTTCTATGTCAACAAGCAAGGAGGGACGGGCTCTCTGTCGCTTTGCAACGAAGCTCTCAGATTATGGGCTTTCGCCAGAGAGCATCAAATTCATCTTCTGGCAGTGTATCTTCCAGGAGTTCAAAACTCTTGGGCAGACAGACTCAGTCGAGTTCTGCTTCCACACGAGTGGTCCCTGCATATGGACCAGATACACAGAATCTTCCAGGAATGGGGGACCCCGGACATAGACCTCTTTGCAAGTCCGTGGAATGCCAAACTTCCCCGGTTCTGTTCCAGGACTCCGTGTCAGGGAGCTCAGGCCAACGACGCCTTTCTCCTGCATTGGGGTCAGGAATTCCTGTATGCTTTTCCACCCATTCCTTTGATTCCCAAGACTCTGTTCAAACTTCAGAGAGATCACGGGTCGATGATCCTTATAGCTTGTGATAAGGAAGCTTATCATAGCTCAGGTAGGAGCTATAGAAAAGATGATGTGACTCTGAACAAGCAACCTGTCAGTTCTGGTAGAAGCAAGAAAACAGAGTTTTCACATAAAAGACTACCAGTCCCAGAATGCACCAGGTTTCCAGCAGCCATGAGAGGGGCTGAAGTGAGAAAATGTGTGTGCAATCAAGAGAGCTATGAGGTAATCCCTAAGCACTCATCTCAAAGGGCAGGGCCTGATTCAAGACAGCTGCGCTGTGTTAGGGAGCAGCACACATTAGAACAGGATAAGAATAGAGCTTATTCTTCAGGAAACAGTTTCAGCAACAGTTGGAAGAACAGCTTCAGCAAACGCCACGCAGATAGAGAGAGAAGGAAACTCTCTGGAAGGAAGAGAAGAAAGGCCATTGGAAGGTCTGGGAGATTCCAAGGCAGTACTCATACTGGGAGGTATTCCAAAAGTCAGCAGAGTCCATTGGACTGGATTCAGCCAGAGGAATGGAGTGGCAGAGATAGGAATCACCAGTGGCTACCTGGAAGAGAGAAGACTGCATGTGGAAGGGACTTTCAGACCAAGGCCAGAAGGTATGTGAGAGAAGATCCAGTGTCCAGGGATCAAGTTTGGAAGGCTGGACATCAGAATTGGATTACATATTGGCCAGGCTATACAGAGAGGAATAATGATAGCAGGAGAGGCTCAGGTATGAACACTGATCCAGACCCTATCTATAATAGAGAATGGCAGCAAGGGAATGAGCATTCTCATGATAGTGCCTTAATGAAAGACTCGTCTGTGCCAATGTATGATAATGACCCTATGCTGATTGATACAGCAGATGAAAGTACAGTTTATATGGACTGTTCTCTATCTAAATGCTATTGCTAGCTTTCTCTGAGCAAACACATCAGCCATCACAAAGAAACCTAACTTTGTTCTTTATTTCCACTGCAAACAGCTCTTAAAGCAGGATTTGGGCTCACACAGTAGCAGCCAGCCAGCTAAAGGCTTTCAGCTGGTCCATTGATAGTAATTAGGGCTGCACCTGATTGTGTGTGTGAGCAAGGGAGAATCACTGCTGAGATCGGCGTGGAAAATAAGCAGAAGTTAACCTAACCAGCAAAGTTTATTCTTTTCTTTGTGCCTTTGTATTTGGTAATTATTTGCTAAGAAAACATTAGCTAATTGCCTGACAAGCTGAAGGTTGTTTTCTGGTTTACTTTGTGACTTTTTGTTATCCATTTTAAACACTGCAAGCAAGTAACCTCATTTATAGTGCTATCAAGC
This sequence comes from Ichthyophis bannanicus, assembly GCA_033557465.1. Taxonomy (NCBI): domain Eukaryota; kingdom Metazoa; phylum Chordata; class Amphibia; order Gymnophiona; family Ichthyophiidae; genus Ichthyophis; species Ichthyophis bannanicus. The sequence continues at coordinate 308,869,040 of CM066033.1, forward strand.
ATACATGTGCTGGGTGAATTAAACCCCATCAATAAAAGTAGTATTTTATTGATCTTACCACTTGGTTTCACAACTCAAATTATTGTCATCAGCTGTGTTTGGGAGTGAATGAACTACAATACCCACAATACCTTGCAAGAATCATATGAATATATGCATCGTCAAGATTGTGTAAGTTCTCACCCTAGGCAGCCGTCTGACAAGCTCCACGCTGGCCACGCCAAGTGTGGTTCCCTCTACTTCTACAGCTCTCCCAGGGCTCCTCCCTGGACCTGGGAGCTGCGCCAGACCTTCTGTCTCAAGAGAAAGGGACTTTGTGGCACCCAAACCCCAAGTCCCTACATCTCCGAGCTTGGTTACTGAAGGCTTAAGCCTTCATGAGTTTAATCTTTCTCAGTCAGTGAAAGATATCCTTCATGCCTCTAGGAAACCCTCTACCAGGCGTTCCTATGTTTTCAAATGGAAACGTTTTTCCATTTGGTGTGCTCAACAGGGTCTTGACCCTCTGGCACTTCCTTTGAATTCTCTACTGGACTATCTCCTGCATCTTTCCAATGCAGGCCTCAAGACGAATTCAGTACGAGTCCATTTAAGTGCTATTGCAGCATCCTTAAAACCTATAAATGGACAACCTGTCTCCTCTCATCCTCTCGTTGCAAGGTTCATGAGAGGCCTGACCCTAACTAAACCTCCCATCCGACCTCCGCCGGTAGCATGGGATTTGAACCTAGTTCTAGGTCAGCTTATGAAACCACTTTTGAGCCTTTGGACTCTACCTCCTTGAAATTTCTTTCCTGGAAGGTTCTTTTCCTTATTGCAGTCACTTCGGCTCGCCGCATCAGTGAACTGCAGGCTTTGGTGGCTAATCCACCTTATACCAGATTTCATCATGATAAGGTGGTCCTTAGGACGAATCCCCACTTTATGCCCAAAGTGGTCTCGCCTTTTCATCTTAATCAAGAGGTATATCTACCTGTTTTTTTTCCGGCTCCTCATGCATCCAGTGCAGAGAGGAACCTTCATACTCTTGACTGTAAAAGAGCTCTCGCCTTTTACCTCAACAGGACTCAGCCACATCGAAAGTCTTCCCAACTTTTTGTGGTTTTTGATCCTTCTCATTTGGGACTTCCAGTCTCCAAACGTACACTTTCCAATTGGATTGCTCAGTGTATTTCTTTTGCTTACCAGAGTAAGAACATTTCTCTGGAAGGCCATGTCACAGCTCACAATGTGAGAGCCATGGCTACTTCTATGGCTCATCTTCACTCTGTATCCATAGATCAGATCTGTCGAGCAGCCACTTGAGCCTCGGTTCATACCTTCACAGCCCATTACTGTTTGGACAAGGACTCCCGCCGGGATGCCTTGTTTGGTCAGGCTGTCCTCAAACACCTGTTCCATACTTAAGCAACTCCTGCCCACCTTCCCTGAATGGATGCCTGAGATCCATACGAAGATGGTTTACCCTTGGAGGGGGATCTCCCAGGCATCTTAGCTAGGGAGTCCCCATATGTGAGGACTTATTCCTGCTTGTTCCTGGAGATAGCACAGTTACTTACCTGTAACAGGTGATCTCTGGGAACAGCAGGAATTAGTCCTCACAACCCACCCACCTCCCCTAGGAGTTGTATCTTCTATCTATCTACCTTCCTTTCCTCTCTCTATTGTCTCAGCTATAAACTCGAACTGAAGAGAGCTGGTAAGGAAGGCGGGAAGGCAGCGCGCATGCGCTGTGGGAAGCCCCAAAAGCTTTTCATCTGAAAAGCTGGGGAGCTTTCCCGCGCGGGCTCCGTCGGTTCCGACTTACCCATATGTGAGGACTAATTCCTGCTGTTCCCAGAGATCACCTGTTACAGGTAAGTAACTGTGCTTTCTTGTTTGTTTCACTTGTGGGTCTTAGGTAAGGTCATTTCAATAGTTTTTCTGTTTTGTTTGTTTTGGTTTCTAAATGTGAATTTTGTTTTGATAGCTTTCTGATCTCTGTATAAATGAAAAAAAACTGATAAATGTTGTAGCGCTGTGATTTCTGTCTATGCTGATTTTTTTGTTCTTGTTTGGTAATCCTTAATTTAGAAAGTTTTAAGCCTTAGTCTGTAAGGATTAGTATGTTATGATGATCTATACATGTATGTTAGTTGGTAAGAGAATGTAGTTGATGGTATGAGCAAGTGGTTAGAAGGTATTGCGTGAAGTGAGATATGATAATGATAGAAAGATTTTTTGATAGACAGTAAACTGATGTGGGAGGTCTAATTTAATGAATATGGAAAGGGAGATGAGATTTTATGATGGATTTTGCATCGTTAATGTATTTGGACAGCTAGTGGTTTTTTTCTATCTGTATTAGTTTGTACTGTAATATGGAATAGATTTTCTGAGTCAGTGGATTGGGATTGTAATGTATTGTACACTGAAGTAAGAACTCAGAAGTGGACAGTATGGATAAGTAGTCTGGGAAAGTTTTGCGAATTTGCAGTAACTCTGTAGCGAGAGATATTGTCAGTTATCTGGCAAGAAGATTGTGACTGCAAGTTTTGTTAGAGACGTTTCTTCTAAACGACAAAAAAAAAAAAAAACACAGTTATATTTATAGTGCAGTCTGAATGTTGAAAAAGCGTAGTTACTCACCTGTAACAGGTGTTCTCCAGGAGCAGCAGGAATCAGTCCTCACATATGGGTGACGTCGGCGCCGACGGAGCCCTCGCGGAGCAATTTTCCCCAGCTTTCAAAGAAAGCCTTTGGGAATTGCAGCGCGCATGCGCGGTCCCCTTCCCGCCCAAGGGTGCCATCTTAGCCAGTCAGATGACATAGCTAAAAGACAGCATAAAAATTTGCAAAAAAACTAAAGCAGATAATTGCAACTCCAAGGGGAGGAGGGAGGGTTGTGAGGACTGATTCCTGCTGCTCCTGGAGAACACCTGTTACAGGTGAGTAACTACGCTTTCTCCAGGACCAAGCAGGAAGTCAGTCCTCACATATGGGACTCCCAAGCTTAAGGCTACCGGAGACCCTAAGCACAAAAATGAGCTCCCTCTAGCTCAGCAGCACAGAAGGAAGGAATCTTCACTGAATTATTACCCACCGGTAGCCCCCATCCGGGATGGAGGGTAGGAGTTGCTCAAACCTCGAAGAGATTTCGGAGGACTGCCTGTCCGAAAGCACTGTCCCTGCGGGACTCCCTCTCGAGGCAGTAATGGACCGCAAAAGTCTGGCTCGAAGACCAAGTAGCGGCCCGGCAGATGTCTGCCAATGGAACAGAGCGGAGGTAAGCCACTGACGTAGCCTTCGCCCGAACACAATGAGCCGTGACTCGACTTTCTAACGAGAGTCCGGCTGCCCCATAAGCCCAAGCGATACAGTCAGCAACCCAGATGGACAGAGTACGCTTGGAGACAGGGAGCCCCAATTTATTGGGGTCAAAAGACACAAAAAGCTGAGCAGCTTTACGGTGCTCCCGCGTACGGTCAAGGTAGAAGTTCAATGCCCTTCTACAGTCCAGGGTATGCAGGACCATTTCAGCTCGGCTGGAGTGTGGCCTGGGAAAGAAGGTCGGAAGTACCACCTCCTGATTGATGTGAAAAGGGGAGACCACTTTCGGAAGAAATTTAGGGTGAGTCCGTAGGACTACCCTATTTTTGTAGAACCGAGTGTAAGGGGGATCAGACACGAGGGCCTGCAATTCACTTACGCGTCTAGCGGAAGTGAGGGCTATCAGGAATAAGGTTTTCCAAGAAAGAAAACGGAGAGAACAGGTAGCCATAGGTTCAAAAGGCGGACAGGTGATCCGCTGCAAAACCACATTCAGATCCCAGTCAGGTGCTGGCGGGCGCAGAGGTGGTTTAAGTAGAAGGAGACCTCGGAGAAACCTTGCCACGAGAGGGTCGCTGTAAAGAGGTCTGCCGTCCACCGGCACATGATGTGCTGAAAGAGCACTGAGGTGAACCTTGACGGAGTTGGACTTAAGTCCCAGATTAGAGAGGTAGAGCAAGTACTGCAAGATCACCGACACCGAGCAGGAGAAGGGATCCTGAGACTGCTGGGCACACCAAGCTGAAAAGTGACGCCATTTAAGGGCGTAGCATTTGCGGGTAGAAGGTCGCCGGGAAGCTAGGACAACCTCTTCTACCTCTGCCGGCAGTAGAAGGGGAGCAAGGACTACCCTTTCAGCAGCCAGGCCATCAGATGTAGAGATCTGAGGTTGGGGTGTAGTAGGGACCCCTGATCCTGTGTTAGGAGATCTGGTTGAAACCCCAGAGGGAACGGATCCTCCACCGCTAGTTGCAGCAGGAGTGGAAACCATGGCTGCCTGGGCCACCGAGGAGCTATCAGGATCATGGAAGCTTTGTCTCGGAGAACCTTGAAAAGAGTTCGAGAGACTAGCGGTATGGGAGGAAAGGCATAGAGAAGGCTTTTCGACCATGAGAGCAGAAAAGCATCCGCCGCTACTCGAAGGGGATGCGGCTGCCGAGAGCAGAAGCGAGGAAGTTGCCGGTTGAGAGGACTGGCAAAGAGATCCATCGTGGGGAGGCCCCACTTCAGAAAAAGTTTCTGAACTACCAAGGGATCTAGTCGCCACTCGTGCGGCTGGAGGATTCTGCTGAGTTTGTCCGCCAGGCAATTTTCTTGGCCTGGGAGATAAACTGCCTTGAGAAGAATGCCGTGGCTGACGGCCCAAGAGCAGAGCCTCTGTGCTTCTCGACAGAGAAGGAAGGAGCCCGTGCCCCCCTGTTTGTTCACGTAGAACATGGCAACTTGATTGTCCGTCTGGACAAGGACGGACCGGTGAGAAGTCAGGTGGGAGAAAGCCTTGAGAGCCAGAAGGATCGCTCTGAGCTCCAGGAAGTTGATCCGCTGCACAGACTCCCACGTGGTCCAGAGACCTTGAGTACATGCCCCTTGGCAATGCGCTCCCCATCCTAGGAGAGAAGCATCGGTCGTCAGCACTTGAGCCGGCGGAGGAGACTGAAAAGGCATTCCGAGTATCAGGTTCGGCCGATGAAGCCACCACTGTAGAGAAGAGGCCAGTGGGCCGGAGACCCGCACTAAGTCGGCTAGGCCTTCTGGCCTGTTGCCACTGCTTGCGAAGGCACCACTGAGCAGGCCGCATATTCAGGCGGGCATAGGGGGTCACGTGGACGGTGGAAGCCATATGGCCGAGTAGTCGCAGGAAGCGCCTGGCCGAGACCAGGGACTGGCTGCGGAAACAGCCGGCTAGGTCCATGAGCCGTTGAGCCCTGTCGAGAGGCAGGAAAGCTCGCGCCTGAAGAGTGTGCAATCTTGCGCCGATGAACTCGAGATCTTGCGAGGGGAGCAAAGTGGACTTTGCGAAGTTTATGACAAAGCCCAAGTACTGTAGAAGAGTCACAGTGCGGTGTGTGGCTTTTGTGACTTCTGGAGAGGACGATGCTCTGATGAGCCAGTCGTCTAGGTACGGAAAGACAGAGGCCGTGAAGCCGGAGATAAGCCGCCACCACCGCGAGACATTTTGTGAAGACTCGTGGTGCGGAGGATAGGCCAAAGGGCAGTACTCGGTACTGGTAATGATTTCCTGCCACCACAAACCTTAGGTATTGGCGGTGGCTTGGGTGGATAAGGATGTGCGTGTAGGCATCCTTTAGATCCAAGGAGCATAGCCAATCTCCCTGCTGGAGGTAGGGCAGAAGGATTCCAAGGGTAAGCATCTTGAACTTCTCCCTCACGAGGAACTTGTTGAGGTTGCGCAAGTCCAGGATGGGTCTGAGGCCTCCCATTCTTTTTGGTATTAGAAAATACCTGGAATAGAAGCCTTGACCCCTCAGGTGGTGGGGCACCGGTTCCACAGCCTGTTCCTGAAGAAGACTTGCTAACTCCTGAAGGAGTAAGTCCCTGTGCAGAGGGAGTCGTGGAGGCTCTCCCGGGAAATAGAAGGGACCGACCTGGTGGAAGTGGAGAAGATAGCCTTCTCTCACAACATGAAGCACCCAGGCATCTGATGTGATGTTGGACCACCTGTGGGCAAAGTGAACCAGCCAGCCTCCTGTGCTGGGAGGAACCAGCTGAGGGGGAGAGGCTATGCTGATGAAGTCAAAAACCCCCACCCTGCTGAGCAGGGGCCGGTGGTGCAGGCTTGGGGGCTTGCTGCCTACGGGACCCGTTACCCCGTCCCTTGGCCTGCTGACCCTGTTGGGGAGCTGCGGAGGCCTGATATTGAGGGTAGTGTTTATAGGCAGCCGCCTTTCTCGGGTAAAAGGACTTCTTTCCCGAGCCCTTCTTCTTCTGGGAAGGGGCGGAGGTCTTCCTAGAGAGCCTAGTTCTGGTGAGAGTCTCCGTCTCGATTTGTGCAGCCTTCTCAGCCATGGGCTTGCCAAAGAGGTTCTCACCTCGGCAGGGGACATCGACCAACTTGTCCTGCACCCAGGGTTCAAGGTCAGACGACTGAAGCCAAGCCTGTCGGCGGGCACCGATGCCGGCTGCGGCCACTCGAGCCGATGCTTCAAAGCCATCATAGGCTGCTCGAGAAATGAATTTGGAGCATTCCCGAATACCAGTTGTCAAGGCTAGGAACCTCCGCAAAGGTTCCTCGGACAGCCCAGCAGAGAATCCGGCTAGCTCTTTAGCCAGGTCTCTAAGGTACATGCCCATGTAGAGCTGGTAGGTCTGGACCCGACAAGCAAGCATAGAGCCCTGGAAACACTTCTTACCGAGGCCATCCAGGTTGCGGGCCTCCCTGCCAGGAGGCACCGAGGAGTGCATCTTCTGGCTCTTAAGCCTATGCATGGCGAATTCCACCACCATGGAATGGTGCGGTAGCTGTGCTTTTTGGAAGCCAGGGCTCTTGCGGACTCGATAGATGGAATCGACCCGCTTGCTTAATACCGGCGACGATGCCGGACTCTCCCACATGCGGAAGAGTAGTCGTTCCAGCATGGGAGGAACCGGTACAGTAAAGTGCTCCCTGGCGGGAGAGTCGTACTGAAGGGCGTCGAGCTCTTCGGCTCGAGGCTCCTCCTCGGGATCCGCAGGGAAGGCCAAAGCCTTGGCCATATCCCTGACGAAGTCCGAGAACCGGGCATCCTCCGGGGGGGGACTGTTTCCGAGGTTCGGACTCAGGGGAGTCCGAGGGGACACACCGAGTCCGAAAAGAATCAGGTGACTCTTCCTCTTCAGACTCCCAGGCCGACTCCGAGGAGGAATCGGTGGGGTCGGTTCGGGCGGGCGGGCGGAGGCGTCGGCGTCGACGACCTCGGTCCCGAACGGGAGGCCGAGGGTGACCTCGACCGAGGATCGACTCGAGCCCGCATGGACTCGAGGATCGGCTCGGTCTCCGGGGTCGACTTAGACGTCGACGTCCCGGCGGTCGGGGCAGAGGCGGCAGCGAGGCTAGCGATCAGTGCCCGCTGCTGGTCCATGAAGGCAGATAGTCTGCTCTCCAAGGCCGTCAACCTGAGTCCGACCTCAGGTGACCCAGCAGCCCCCGACTCGGGCCCCGATGGCGTCGGGCCCGACGTCGGACCCCTCGGAGGCAAGTCCAGGAGGACTACAGGACTTACCCGAGCAGGCAACTCCGATTCCAGACGAGGTCGCTTCGGGAGACGTTCCTTCTCCAAAGACCCGGGACGGCTATCGGGGCTATGCGACCTGGCCCTCGCGGAACCAGGAGCGTCCACCGACGCCGCCCTCGTGGGTTTCGCCTTCCGACGATGATCCCCGGAGGGAGAACCTCTGTCGGAGGAACTCCGGCAATGCTCAGAGCTGGAGCCTCTGGACGCCGAGGCCTCCGACGAGGTCCGGGTACGGGTGGGATCTGCGAAGATTCTTTCCCGCTGATGCCGCCGACTCCGTAACGCTTTGGAGGACATTTTGCTGCAGGCCCCACAGATCAGTTCCTCGTGATCTGGGCCAAGGCAGCGGAGGCAATTATCGTGTGTGTCAGTGAGTGACATATTTCTGTCACACTGAACACACCTTTTGAAACCACTGGCAGCCATCGGGGGAAAAAGGGCCCCTGCAAGGTCAAAGGAACGGGCTGCCAGCGAAAAACCGAAAACGAAACTGACAAGAAAAATCAGAAAAACCGAAAAATAAGAGAAGGACTCGCAACGGCGTCGCGAGTCCGGGCAGGAAAGAGACCGGCGTCGAACCGAAGAAAGAAGAGAAATAAACGACGAAAAATCAACTTTTTCTGCGGGGACAAGAAGACCACGTCTGTAGGGCTCCGCGGAAAAAAAGAAGACTGGCTAAGATGGCACCCTTGGGCGGGAAGGGGACCGCGCATGCGCGCTGCAATTCCCAAAGGCTTTCTTTGAAAGCTGGGGAAAATTGCTCCACGAGGGCTCCGTCGGCGCCGACGTCACCCATATGTGAAGACTGACTTCCTGCTTGGTCCTGGAGAATTCTGTTTTTTTCCCCTGTGAACATATAAGAACAACTTCTGATTCCAATTGGCAGTAGACGTTATTGAGAAATAAATCTGCACGATTGTAATGTTATTATGTTTAAGTTTGTTACAGGGATCCTGAATTTGATGAGTGTGATAGAGGAGGAAGAAAGAACATTAATCATTTCTTTGTGTACAGTAAATAAGTATAAGTTTTGTTTTCTAGGTTAGGGATCTGAGCGTATCCTGGAGTGATAAAATTTGTCTGCTGATTTCATTCTGTGTCAAGAGAATACAGTAGCAATGTCAGGACTATTATAAGCCACCTACAAGAATCTATTGGATCTTAAATTCTTATGTTGTGCGTTTCAGTTTTGTCATTATGGAATGACCCCTACAGAACTGATGTTTTGTTGCTAGTGGAATAGATAATAAATTAGTATTACCAATTGAGGTATATTCAAGGTGTAAATAAACTTCCCTGTGCAAGAGATTAATTGATGTTTTGAAAGTTATGGTTATGAATGGAAACAAGGATACAAGTTTGGTTTACGTATTGCTGGAGGGGCAATAGACCCAGGAACCATTGTGTATATTAGATTGAATACCCAAGCCCACAAGTCATCTAAATATCATATCCATAATACCTTCTCTTCGGCCATGCATGTAAATAAGTTTGAAATTCCTCATCCTTCTCAAAATTTATTTTTAGAATTAGCCGGAGCGGTAGTATCTAGTCTTAAAATCTCAAATTGTTATTTCTGTGGCGGAACCCAAATGGGAGACCAGTGACCATGGAAAGCCCAAGAATTGAATTATTATTTGATTTACAATCAGACTGAATTACACAAGACTACTAGTGAATGGGTGTTAGCGCACTCAATCGTTGGACGTCTTTGCTATGCCAGAACTGGACCCCAGTTCACCCAAAAGGTAGGACAGCTGGTCTGTCTTAGCCAGAAGTACTATAATGCCACAACCAAAAAGACGTCATGGTGGTCAGGACTTAAACATCCTGAACCTCCTAACCCATTAGCTAGATTTCCTGAACTTGCTGGTTTATGGACTAACCTTGCCAAAGTCCATGCCTGGCAAGCCCCACCTGGCCTATATTGGATCTGTGGAAACCGAGCGTATGCACAACTCCCGCCACAATGGGGAGGAGCATGTGTCTTAGGAACCATCAGACCTTCTTTCTTTCTTTTAAACACTGAACATGGAGAACAATTAGGATACCCTGTATACACTACCCACCGACAAAAGAGCACTAAGACAGAAAAGAGAAGCCTTACAGATAGGCAAGTGGGAGAAGTGGCAGGGTGATGATTGGCCACCAGAAAGAATTATTGAGTATTATGGGCCTGCCACTTGGAATGATGATGGTATGTGGGGCTACCGAACCCCAGTCTATATGATTAATCGTATTATCCGCTTACAAGCAGTAGTTGAGATAATAACCAATGAAACTAGTCATGCTCTTACGCTTCTAGCTAGACAAAGTACTCAGATGCGCACTGCTATATATCAGAACCGCTTAGCACTTGATTATTTGCTAGCAGCAGAAGGAGGAGTATGTGGTAAACTGAATTTAACTAATTGCTGTTTAAAAATAGATGATAAGGGTCAAGTAGTTGAAGAAATTGCTAAAGATATGCAAAGACATGCTTATGTGCCAGTGCAGACTTGGCACTCACTGAAATTCCCTAACTGGTTTGCTAACCTCTTTTCATGGGTGGGAGGATTTAAGACGTTCATTGTCTTAGTACTAATCCTTGTTGCTGTTATCTTCTTATTACCATGTTTAATCCCATGTTGTATGCGTTCTATTCATAATACTATTGATAGTACAGTAGAGCGGAAGACCGCCACTAAAATAATGGCCCTATATAAGGCCAGTCCTAGTCGAAATCCTTCAATCATGATGTGATTCTTCTAAAGGTGATTTAATTCTCACACCTTATTAAGTAATAGGGTGAGATTAATCAAAGGGGGGAATGTGGCAGGTGCAGGCCTGTGATCCACGGTGTCTGACATAAGCAGGCAGGCCTAGCTAGCTTGACCTGTAAATGAAGCCTGTGGAGAGGCTCATAGGAATTGCACATCCCCCAACATGCTGCTATTGTAGGATAGAACTCTGCAAGAGTACTAAACTAACTTAGATAAGCAAAACTGAGAGATGGAAAAATACAGAAAAATATGTTTAAAAGTTACTGATAAGAAAAGTACATCTGCAAGGAATATAATTGGGAGTGCTGACAGATGAGTTGCAGAGCCCTGCTCCCCTGCATGCACAAATTGGCTCTATGGCCTTGACAGTGTGAAAGTAACAAGTTGATGAACTGGCCATTGTAATTGGGACTAGAAGGGGGGTATGCAGGTGTCGAGCCCACTGAAGGAACATAATTGGATAATCTTATCAGTACCGGGACCAATGGGAGAGGTACGGGAGAGTACCGGGACCAATGAAATGTTTTTCTATACCTAGAATGGAACAGAAATCTATAAAAGTTGTTGTAATGCTAGAAAACTTTGCTCAGCCATTTTGAATTTGATCGTGCTTGAGACTTGTGCACAAATAAATGATTTGGACCTTCTGAACAGACTCCTGGTATTATTGGTTTGTCTGCGCTTTGCTGCTACAAAAGGAGCAAGCCATGATACATGAACACACATTCCAGACCATGGGTGTCCTAACAGAATGACAAACATACCCATTTCCTGGTGTGTGCTTGTGAGGCAGTCATGGAATAATCTCATAAATTGCAGAACACCATAGCTCATTTGGATTCACATTTGGCTCAGATGGTTGTAACTGACTATTTACTTATGGAGGGGTCACTGGTTCATGCACAGATTTCAGTTATCTTTGGCAGGTGAGGAGAAAGGGTGATAATTTTTCCTCTTACTTGGGCTGTTATCTTGCATAGTCTTCCTGCCTCAATGGCATATTTTTCCCCACATGCACATATGCACTCAATATGTGTAAGTGGGGGGCATCCTGATCCCAGGGCCAGCTCAGCCACTTGGCAAACTAGCCAGGCGCCAAGGTCCACCGATCATGGTGGACAGCATGCCTGCCAATCCCTCCCTCCCTACCATCGTGGCACAGCTGCTGCTTCAGTGCTGCAGGCAGCCTTAATGAAGTTGCACACATGCAGCTTGTCACATCATGCTGCGCCAGCCCACCCTCCACCGGGGGATGTGGGCACGTATGCAGCTGCCTTAGACCTCGGAAGAGAGGGATCACCATGTGCTCCGCTGTACCTGCCACTGACATGCTTGCCATTCCACTGACAGTAGCAACTGCAGCATTGCACCTGAAACACATGGCCAGGATTTCATCTGCAACAGGCTGCAGCCGCTGTGACCGCCACCCCCACCATCACCCAATGCTGACATGGCAGCATGGTGGCGCGACTCCTTTTTGACTGCGGCAGCATGTATGTGTGCTGCCACTGTCACAGTGGAATCATACCAGACATCACAGATGTACACCCTAGGCAACAGCCTTGTCAGCCTAGTGGACCAACTAGCCCCACTGCATCACCCACATGGCACTAACATAGCACCCTTTATTAATGGGGCACCATGCTGTTGCTGCCAATGGAGCACTACTGTCACTAATTTAAGAACTACCATGGATGGCGCATGTTGCATACATTAAAAAAAAAAGGCTCTCTCCCCTCAGAAATAGTCCTTACTGCAAACTTTCAGATGGCATTAGGTTTCTCAGCGCAGGGAGTTCTAAGGCAAGGTAACAAACCAGCGTTAAAGGAGCACACACTATTCCCACCCACTCCCCACCTTTTTTTTTACCTTAATGCTAAGGGAACCTGTTTCTGCACTTTAATCCAGCCTTATCGGCGCTTTCTGCAGTGCTAACCACTCATGTGTGCCGATCACACCCGTTAACGGCATCTCTGCTCTCTTAATGCTCCTTAGTAAACATACCTCAAATTGTGAAGAGACATGTCATATGTTATGAGAGATGAGGGTCGGGGTGGGTTATGCCATTTTTTGGGGAGATGGGATGAAGTTTGAGGAGTTCTGATTAGGATTAAAGGGCAGTTGGGGGAGGGATTTTGATTTTCTTTCATTTTCAGTTTTTATTTATTTTTAAGGATATAAACTGCTCGATATTTGTAAAGATAAGCAGTAGATCAAGTGAAGAGAATTTAATTGTGTAAATTCAATTTTAGCAAATATTATAGCAAATTTCTCGCTTACAGTTAACAGTAGTGCATATCCTGTCTGCAAGTGGTTTGTTAAATTCAGAAATCCTACTACTGTATGCTAAAACAGTCAGCGTGATAAAAACCCCACCCTAACTGCTTAGCACATGCTAAAGTGCACATTAACTGCACACTTAAGTAAATATACCCCATTTGGCATTATTAGGTGTGTGCTGCAACATAAATAACTCAAAGAAAACAATTCAAACGCTCTGTGACTGGCACAGTCTATCCCCTATGTAAGGAAAAGTCTTACTTTTAAGTTCTGAAACAGAAGTTCTAACAGTGCCAAATATTCAACATGTTTAAAACAAGTTCTGTTTAGTAAATTCAATTATTTTTAGCAAATATTATATCACATTTCTCGTTTACAGTAACAGGAGTGCATATCCTGTCTGCAAGTGGTTTGTTAAATTCGGAAATCCCAACTACTGGGCTAAGAAAAGGTTTAAACACAAAACAGCTGCAAAAAAAAAAAAAAACAAAAAAAAAACAAGCTTTACTGACGCAGCTTTTCCCTGAAACCTCTGGGCAGCAGTAAGGACAGAGCCATCACTCGTTTCTCAAAACAAAACGTGTGTTTATGAACACAAATTAATATTAACTTTTCCCGTACCTTAAAGAAACTCTCTCTCTTCTCCACACAAGGGGCGTCCATTCTCAAAGGCTAGTCCTCTCTCTGCGAAGGCTCCGCCGCTCGACTCACACTCCTGAAAGCAAGAGACATTTTTAATGGCAAGTCCAGTCTGTAGGAAATTCCTCTGCAAGCCACAGGAAGAGTCACAACAAACGGCCCTGCCAAGATCCTTAGCCATCAACTGCTTGCCATTTAACTCCCTCTAAAAGCCATCCTTACAGTGGCTGGCCACTTGGTTTAATTCGTGTATCTTTCCCCTAAAGCACAAAGGTTCCTTCTTCCTGATCTGATCTGTTCACTCTCCCAGCGGCTTTTAAAACGCTAGCGGGAAGAGAACGTACAAGCATAAATGGCTCCTCTGTTTTCTTGTTTACTTGACCTCACTTTGAAATGCTATAAAAACACCACGGTTTCAGAGGTCATCAAAATTAGCTTCTGGTTACTTAAAGAGCCGCTGCTCAAAAAAAAAAAAAAAAGCCAGCCAGCGGGAGCCAAAGAACGAACTACGTGACAAGAAACTTCCTCTCGAAAGTGACTGAGAGCCATTAACCGGGCACCCTCGGCTCTCTATGAAATCTCTTCTGCAGGTGCACGTCAAAATAGCCATTCTGTTTCTATACCAATAGGCTGCCGGCTTATTTTGGAACTACTAAAAAATCCAAGTATCCTGTATGTTTTAGAGGAAATGGGTCCCTCATAGAGATCAATAACAAAAAGCGACATCTACTCCCCTTTTAGATACTTATTTGAGGTTGCTGAAAATAGAATGCGAATAAATCACGTCCCCGACCTAGCATATACATAAGCCTTGCTTTCTGTGGTTTTCCTGAACAAGTGTTTTCCTCTAAACCCGAAATGACACCATCCTCAGAGTTTTCACCATTACCATGCCTGGTTACTTTCGAAGCAGCGTCTATGCTGGCAACCAATTTAATTTATCAAAAACATTAAGGGGGGTCTTTTATTAATGGGTGCTAAGGTGGTGTACTAAGGCACCAATAGCACCAAAACCCTCCCAGCATGAGAGCAATCTGTGACCTTAAGCAGTTTAGAAAGGCCCTATAGCATTTTACACAGCTATATGTCCCCCCCCCTCAACCCCCCACCCCCACAATCTCAAACCTGTGCTATCTGATATAGAACCTACAGCGAATTTAGCACCAAGTAAATTAAATAGTATGTAAATAGAAATGTATATAGTTTCCCCCAGTTTACCTCCATGTAAAAGCCCTGTTATATGTAAACGAAGGCCAGACTTGACTGACCAAGTGTTATATTGTTTTAATGTAAACCGCACTGATAACAAAGAGCGCGGTATATAAGAACTGTTAAATAAATAAATAAAATAAAAAACTATGATGTCTTAGGTGCAACACCACAGTGTTAACTGTCGGAGCATGGAAAACATTTTCCTGGCAGTTAACGTGCAACCCTGCCCCCCAGCGTGCACTGCATTAGGACAGGTGCACCTAATGCCACCTATCGAGGTGGCATTAAGTGAACCTGCTGTAATGCAGTTAGCGTGTGGTGTGAACACAGTGCTATGCTAAGCTCACCACGCCCACTCAGGGCCAGTGCTATCTTTTTTGCTGCCCTGTGCAAATGATTACTGTGCTGCCCCACATCTGTCCCCACTGTCCCTGCTGTCTCCACTCCTCACCATTTCCAATGGAGCTATTCACAAGCCTCTCTTTTGTCCCAACATGTTGAAAATTCTGAGATGGTAGCCATGTTAGTCTGGAATAAAAAACAGAGGCAGGTGGTACCTTTTGCACTAACCAATTTATTGAGGTATGAACTTTTGAGGATGAGTCCATATCAAAAGCAAACTCTTGTCCTCAAACGTCCCTGCCTCAAATTGGTTAGTCTATAAAGTTTATGTATGGGTGAGGTTATAAATGCAGTCATCAATAATTCTGGGATCTGTCTAAACTATTGATAAAATATGTCCCTTCCTATATATCTGATTGGTACAAAAAATAAATGTGGCTGAGTGGGAAGATTATGTAAGCTTTCATATTGTGTAAAGCAGCTTTTTATAGGATGTTTTATGTGTATCTATTACTTTATATCTTTGTTATCTTTCCTGTTTTATTGAAGTTCTCTTCCTTTATTGACATTTAAATTTTACACCACCTTGCCTTGCCTGCTAAAGGGAGTATATTAATTACAATACACCCTTCCTTCGGAAAAGACCCTCGTTTCCTTTCTCTGTGTAATGGCCAATGCCATGATAGATAAAATTAGTTTTGAGAGTGTCTATGCAAAGTCTGCTTCTGAGCCTCTTGATTCATTTTCATAAATAAAAGGTGTGTAATGGCCAGGTTAGTCCACTTGAATGCACAGAAATAAACGTGAACAAATGATACCAGTTAGTGCAATAAAAAATGACATGTGTCTGTTTATCTTTAGTTCTTTTTTCCTAGAGAAACGGAGGGTGGCAAGGAGAGATAGAAGAGTGGGCGCACTACCTTCTGAGTTAAAGAAAATTCCAATCAAGAATAAAAATGAAGTGCTCTCTGTAAAGTAATTATGGATACAGTCACTGAGAAAAAACAAATCTCAGCAAGTGCACAAAATTGTTTGCAGGTTTTCTAAATTACTGCTTTCAAATCGGGTACTGCACAAAATGGTAAAGGGGATGGAAGGATATTTCTACAAGGAAAGTTTTAAAAAGTTAGGGCTTTCCAACTTAGAAGCGCCAAAAATAACTTCATGCTGTTTTCCACGACCCTTGAGCCCTCTTTTTGTCATCTAAAAACAAAATTTACAAGAAGAGGGCTGATGAACAGGTTCCCAAGCACCGAAGGCACCAAAACTATAAGTATCCATAATGGATGTGGTTCTTGAACACCTGAAACACTTTTTAAACCTGCTGGCTAGTTTTTGTGACATATTGCCCAGAAAATAGCCACAGTGAAATCAAATGGCTCGATTTTTATAGAAAAGAATTTAGAGAGGACTGCGGCCAGAGCACAAATGCCTAAGGGGGGGCTGCAGTACAATGGAAAAGAAAGAAAACCTAAAGACAATTAGAAAACCTTAATTAAGAACACTAAAAGAAAAAGAATGTTCGTAATAACAGGCAGAGAACGTGAGAGCAAAACAGAGAGCCAAACAGCCACAAAAAGGGTACTGATGGAGTTACTCATGCAGCGATGAGGAAACATGTCTGCAAGGCTCCGTGGAAAAAAAATGGATTGCGGTAAAACGGCACCACGGCAGCAGGAAGGAAGAGACACATGTGCTGTGGAGTTTCCAAAAGCTTCCAGAAGGAGCTGGGAATACTCCGGCATTTGGGGCTCTGTCAATGACATCACCCATAAGAACATAAGAAATGCCATTCTGGGTCAGACCAAGGTCCATCAAACCGAGTATCCTGTTTCCAACAGTGGCCAATCCAGGTCACAAGTACCTAGCAGTTTCCCCAAAAAGACACACAGGTTCCATAATACTTGTATTGGGGCAAGCAGTGGATGATGTGGGTCTTCTTTAATAATGGTTTCCTCTCCTCATACACAAGGACTTCTTCCTGCTTGTCCATGCAGAACAAAATACATCACACACACATGCACCTCACATACACCATCAGTCACTATCCACACCATTAAGATATCCACTGCAAGTGCAAACAAACCTATGCATAAGGAGAGGCAGGAGGAGGTGCTGAAGGAAAAGAGTTGCTTTGGCAGTGAAGAGAGCCTACACCCATTCCCACTAGTGAAAAAAAAAAAAAAAAAAGCTGTTGCTCTGTATGCTGGCCAGGGCCCAACCCCCATAAAGAGTTAAAGGCATTGCAGTGAGCAAGGAACTGCTGTTATCTTCCTGCAATCTTCTGGGGAAGAGAGAGAGAGCGAGTTGCAAATTCTACTGGCCAGATTGAGAAAAATGTTTTGAATAGCTAGGGGGAGGGGGGATAGAAGGAAGAGTGAAAGAGGGAGAAGAGGGGTTCAGTGGATCACCTCTCCACCTATTAACACCCCTCACATATACACACATATATATATATATCTATCTATATATATATGTCTATATATATATCTATATATATATGCCACTATATATATATATACACACACACACATATATACACATACATACACACACACCCTCATTCCTAATGTCCACCCCTCCCCCACACCATCTCTAGCTATTTTCACCCCCTCCACAACACACATCCATCTACCTATCACTCACCCCCACCTCATCCCATCCCTCCTACACAAACAAATGTCATCTCCACCCATCATACCCATACACCCCCATCAGCCCCATCTTTCAAACACACACACATAAACCTCATATATAATCTTTCCCCACCCTCCCCACTCACACACATGCGCCCCTTACCGGCAACATTCACTTCCCATCCCTATCCTCTTGCATGTTCACCCAGCCACATTTACACTCTCCAGTTAAGACAAATATAGACACAATAATCACTTAAGCACATTCATCATAAGGCCCCCATGCATACACCAGATCGCCTGACAGGTGTGCTTTCCTTAAGAGACACATTTTAGCATGTCTCTTAGTGATTCCCCCACTCAGAAATACATAAATTTACAGATGGATGAAGCGGACATGTGTCTTTGTATTACACTATACGTGTATACTTTTCAACTTGTACTTTTATGTAGTTATGATTAGCATGATTACTGCTGTCTTACAGTTATTTTGTTCTTTGTCTTGAGCATTCTGGAAAAGAGACAATATAAAATACACTGATACTGTTTTTAAGTGATTAGAGCAAATGTTTCTATGGAGGCCAATTGAAACCTGTACATCTCCGCGAGTGCAGAATCTCAGCATAGTAGCTGGACGACCATGACGTGCCCCGATTCAGGCACCCCAGATGTCCAGCCACATCCCCGGCTAGCTCAGCCTGGCTCCTGCATGGAGCCGCAGTGCCATGGCTTCATGTTGCCATGGCACCACGGCTCCAGGCAACAGCAGACTCTTCGTGCCCCACAGCCCGACCCCTGATTGGGCCTTCCATGGCCAGGGTCGGGCTGTGGGACACCCCCTGCACCCCCTCACCTGTTTTTCAGGCCCCAGCCCCTGCATCCCCTGACGTCCAGGGGGTCTTATTCCATTTCTGAGGTGGCATAAGTCCCCCATTTAAATGTCTGATGCCAGACGTATAGGGCCAACCTCTGAATCAGCTCTGTTCGTCCAGGGTCATGGTGCTGGCCACTGCTCACCCTCACTCCACCTCCAGCCCGCCCCCTCCTGCCCACGAACAGAGCTCCCCGCGCAACCCTGCTCTACATGCAGGGAGCCCCATAGCATATGCAGTGTATGCCTTCAAGTATATGCTAACTTCTGGTGACCCAGCAGCTCATTGGTTTTCTTGACAGTGTGACCATTAGTAGATTGCCAGGCTTTTCTTCCAAGGCAATGGAGGATTAAGCGGCTTGCCCAAGGCCACAAGGAGTGCTAGTAGGAATCAAACTCTGGTCTCTATAAGGTATTCCTGTATAATATTTTTCATGGTTATTTATAAACTGCAAAAAAATATAAACAGAAAAGATGACTTCAGAGGTATTTTTTTTGTTATTGTTGTTGTGCCATCAAGTCTACATTGACTACTAGTGTCCATTTTGTGACTATCCCCTGGGTCTTCTTGGCAAGGTGCAACCGGAAATAGATCACCAGGCCTTTAATTCCTTGCAGTAAGCCTGCAGCACCTGCTATTCCAGGATGGTCTCCCATCCAAGTATTGACCAGGCCCAACCATGCTTAGCTTCCAAGATCAGACAAGACTGGGCACACTCAGGGTGGCATAGCTATAGTTCCTCAGAGCTATTTACCATTGTTTTAAATTTAATATTTATTAAACTGTTGGTAGCACAATACATACTTCAACAACAGTCAACCCATCCCCAAGCCAATAGGTACTTCTATTTTAACCCACCAACCTTTCTTTAATTACCCAGATCCCCAGCTAGTCCCCCCTCATTGTATAGGGTAGAAAGACATCTCAACCTGCTAAGTATTTCATCAAGGGTAGCCAGAGTTTGCCAAAGCACTCACCCCTTCTGGCAGCAGAGAGCTGTTAAGTGCTCCATTAAGAGTAAGCGATTCAGCCACAAGCGCCACGTGCCTAGCCTGGGCACTGCCAACTGTTTCCATGCCTTAGCTATTTTGCTCCGGGCTGCCTGTATACAGGCCCAAATAGGCCTAGCCCACCTATTGAGCATCTGTGCTGGCCATATCCCCAGTAAGCAGAGGCCCTTATCCATGCCAATATTCACCTGAAAGACTGCAAATACTTGAGCTCTGATGGTTTCCCAATACCTTATAATTTCTGGGCACTCCCACTGTGGCAGGCTATAGCCTAGAATGGTCTGCTAATATGAAAGGCCTGTAAGTTAGGCCTGGATTCCAACCCCCATTATAGCTAGAAAAGAACCAAAAATCTGTGCAAAATGAGAAAACTGTTTTAAACTGCTTAATAAGAAGTTTTACATGAATTCATATGTCTTTCATTATTCTCTTGTGTGCAAAAGAAAGAAATGTTTCAATACATGCATACCTGGAGCTAGAAACGACCTTGCAGTAGAGAAGTATCAAACCTAGAAACTGCACCATTGTTAGAACAGTCATAAGGGAGGGAGCTGGGTGCTAGGCCCAGGAGGGATCTCGGACTGGACAGGTGCAGGGGGCGTTGGAGCCAATGGGAGGTTTGCATGTATCAAGCTAGAACCAATAGAGAGTTAGAGTAGTTACTCACCTGTAACAGGTGTTCTCCAGGAGCAGCAGGAATTAGTCCTCACATATGGTGACGTCGGCGCCGACGGAGTCCTCGTGCGGAGCATTTCCCCAGCTTTCAAAGAAAGCCTTTGGGAACTGCAGCGCGCATGCGCGGTCCCCTTCCCGCCCAAGGGTGCCATCTTGCTCAGTCTGATGACGTAGCTACAAGACAGCAAAAAAATTAGCAAAATAAATCATATGACTGCAATTCCAAGGGGAGGAGGGAGGGTTGTGAGGACTGATTCCTGCTGCTCCTGGAGAACACCTGTTACAGGTGAGTAACTACTCTTTCTCCAGGACCAAGCAGGAAGTCAGTCCTCACATATGGGACTCCCTAGCTTAAGGCTACCGGAGACCTCAAGCCGAAAAAATGAGCTCCCTCTAGCTCGTCAGTACGTAAGGAAGGAATCTTCTCTGAGAACGCCCCCGACCGGTAGCCCAACACCAGGGCCGGAGGGTAGGAGTTGCCTAAACCCCAAAGAGATTATGGAGTACTGCCTGTCCGAAAGCACTGTCCCTGTGTGGTAGGCGACGGCTTATGATCCATGCTAATTGAACTAAGCAGACAGGCCTGAGCAGCTTGACCTGTAACTGAAGCCTGTAGTTAGGCCCAGAGGAATGAAAACCCCCCCTGAATGATGACACCATAGAATTGAAACTTAACTCAGTTTAACTGAACATAGCTAAGCAGAAACGAAACTTAGAAAATATAGAAAAACAAGTTTAATTGGTACTGATAAGGTGTGCTATGCTTCTATGGAATTAATTAACTCTGCAAAAAGCAAGGTTACAGTGCCCTGCTTCCCATATGTTTTAACAAGCTAAGCGACCTTGGAGGAGAGATGTAACAAGTTAGAGACACTGACCATTGTAATTGGGACTAGAAGGGGGGCAACCAGGTGCTGAGCCCATTCCAGAGTCCCGATTGGGTAGCCATATCAGTACCGGGACCAATAGATGGGTGAGAGGGGTACTGGGACCAATGAAAAGTTTGCCTATGCTTAGAATGGACAAGAAAGCTATAAAAGTTGTTGTTTTACTAGAAGCCATTGCTCAGCCATTTTGAAATTGCTTATTGCTTGAGCCATGTGCACATTAAACTGGCTTGGATCCTTGAAAAGACTCCTGGATTTATTTATTGCATGCTTATCTGCTGCTACATTCTTGGTGCGTTGGCCTGGAAGTGCGAGTGGTGGATAGTGTTCAAGTGAATAAATCCACGTAATTCGCCTTGAGGTTTGGTCCAGTTGGAACCATGCCAATCCGACGCAGGGGAATTTCCCTGGGCCCACCGATCCTCTTGTATCGGAGGGAGTTCTGCCTGGCCTCGGCAGGCACTGAGTCCAGCTGGCCAACACTTCCGACCCGGGGGAGTCCAGGATCCAACTCAGAAGCTTGGGAACCAGATCTGGTAAGTATAGTTTTGAAAACCTGTCTAGACAGATGAGTTAGAACTGCAGTTTGAAAACTTTGGTAAGACTTAAGTCTTTGTTTGAAAATCCTTGCATGAGTATTCGCTAGGTACAGCTGTTATAGAGAATCATGATTCAGCCTGGTCAGAGCAGACAGGACTGGGTTTTTGGTATGTCTAGACAGAAATAGAAAGAGCAGTACTGCCAGTGGAACTTGGAATTTGTAATCTCGAGATATTGGAAATTGGTAAGAGAGCTCTCAAGGAAGGGCCGAGTAACCCCGCATGGGAATTCGCCGGGTGAAACCCTCATCCTTTTTGTAATTGGGAAAAAGACTAGTCAGAATAGATAGAAAGGAATGCATTCTGAGATACGTTGCTAGCATGATTGTGTGAATGAAGTGTGAATGAGAGGTCTGGCAGCACGGACCAAGCAGAGTGGACTCTGGACTAGCGCAGTTCCTAGCCGGGTGACTGCGTCTAGGTCGCAAAACGGAGGAAGCGTTTGGTGTATTGTCCGTCCTACTGTGTATCTGTTTTTTGTTCTCTGTTGAAACCACGAGTTTCCTTTCTGTTATAAATGTGAGATTATTCTGTTGAGTAATTTGTGACAGTTCACTGATTAAGAAATTGTATTAATAGAGCAGAATGAAGACCTAAAACACCTACAGTCATTTTTAGATATCAAAAGCTGGTCTCACCCAGTTGGTTTTAGCACAGTGAAAAAGCTGACAGGGGGCGTGTCTGAAGGAAAGAATGTATAGTGTTTTTCTAACCCCGTGCAGGCTTAAATCTAAATTCTGTTAGTTTGTGCTTGTTTCAGGACAATTGTACCTGTATTATTCAATAGGTTTCTAATAATAATGTTCCTTCTGCTGTGGTTATGTAATATATATCATTTATTTATCATTTAATAAGAATGTTTAGTCAGGATTGTGGGTCCCGATAGTTTTTGGGTTTAGCCTGAAAAGGATTAAGTTTGTATTAATCCCTTATGGGTTGCGGACCAAGTGAGAGGAATTTCTGTCGGCTGTATGTTCAAATTTTCAGTAAGCACTGAAACAGTTTAAATAGGAAATGATAAAGAACTGTTTTTGTTTTTCCTTTGATCTACAAAGTAATTAGATCACGACTTAACATTGATTTAAATTGTTTTTTTCTGGCATCTCTCTGTCCATGTGAATGAGAAGTCTCTTTTTATGAGCACAGTTCAATTGTTTCCCCGCGAGCAGAGGGGTGTGGCTTCCACATAGCCTGCAGAAAAAAAAAAAAAAAAGTTCTGAAGAGACTGCTGGAGACTGCAGGAGATTTCTCCTAGGAATGAAAAGGGACTCCCGATTTGAAAAGTCTCTTCATTTAATCGAAGCGTGATGAATTTATAATTAGTTTTTTTCTCTGGTTTCACTAGCTCTGTTTAACCAAAAGTTTTAAAAACAAAGTTTATCTTTTTATGAATGAGTATAAGTCATTTGAATGCATGCTTCCCCTCTGTGCTGGTTACTAATGAACAAATCAGTTAGCTACACTGACCTTTACAATATTGGCTTTTAAGATAAATTAATTTGTTTTTCTGTATTTAAAAAAAAAAAAGGAAAGGTGTACTGTATTTTATGAAAAATATCCGGAATGTCTTTTAAATATTTGCTTCCTGAACTAAAAAAATAATTTCTTTTGCAGAGACATGCTGACAGATAGCTATAGTTCTCTCTATAAGAAGCATAATGGATGTATGTGCTCAATCTAAGTGTTTCCTGCCTGCCCTATGTTTACAGAAATAATAAGTGTCTTTTCAAGTATGATCAAGAATTTCAGTAAGGGATTTACTGAAGATTATGAAATGTCTCTGTCCCAATCAGGATTTTGCCCCAGAATTTCTAGATATCCTGTCTCGTCTCTCTCTCTCTCTCTGTAAGTAGTTCTGTTCAGAGTGCTTAAGGGGGGGATGGAGCCCAGTCCACCGATGATGTCAACCCCCCCCCCCCCCCCGGTGGGCGTGAACTAATGTGCCCACAGCAGAGAAGTGGATCCTTTAAAAAAAAAAAAAAATCAACCTCCTGGATAGAGCATTGCTAGGAGAAACAGAATCCAGGAGAGGGGGGGGGGGACTACAGATTCCCAAGTAGTTTGCTAGCCACCTCTGCAACAGGGGAATGTCCACCCCCTCCGGACTAGAAGTGAAAGTGAGCTGACCAGACTTGTTTAGAACTGAAAAAAAAAACTGCACTGAGAAGTTTTAGGACTTGATTGAACTAATGAACGGAAATTGCAGAGAACTGGATGAATTTGCGGGCATAATGGTTAAATGAAAGTTTATCAGAAAGTATGTGGATTGTTGAAGAAGGACAGAGAATGTAAAAATTCTAAGATGGGAAAAAGAGAACAGATATTTTAGTTGGATGATGTGGAGGTTTTCCTAATCGAAGGAGCAGCGGATGTGAAAACTGGGTGTGAGTGCGCCCATTATAGAAAAAGAAGGACATTAGAGAAGTGAATGCCCGTATCTTGACTCCCGAGGGAGTACTTGATTGCAAAGTCATAAAACAATAAACCAAGCACAGTGTTTCAGCACGAGAGTGAAGCAGCTATAGCGTGAGTGGCAGCCGAAGAGGGCTACAGCATGGATGAAGACTAGGCCAGACCGGACTCTCCAGTTTCCCTGGGTCCCCAGGAGTCAGTCTGAAAAATAGGGGACCAATATATGGACTTTTATGGGGGATACAGGAGCAGAATACTAAAGCCAGTAGCCCCTGTGTTTTTCTCGCAAAGCCTTTTCTGCAGAACCACATGTGTGAACTAGAAAAAAAATAATAATAATAATGTACCAGTTCCTGTATATGCCTGAATGCCCTATTCCATTTTTGGAGCCGTGATCTGCTTGCAAAGCTTCAAGCACAGATATCCTCTGTTGAAGGAAGAAAAAAATGAAACTCAAACTGTCCCCAAGAAGAAGAATGGCGGTTCTATTCACCTGCATCCAAAGCAACAAGCTGTACACTTACCAACCTCATAGCCCCACCTGGAGGATGGGCAGAAGATAATCCACCTGGCCTAGCGAAGAACATAGCCCCTGCCATTGTCACCCTCAAGCCAGTCAAGAAGCCTGGGACAGG
Source organism: Ichthyophis bannanicus (assembly GCA_033557465.1). Lineage (NCBI taxonomy): Eukaryota > Metazoa > Chordata > Amphibia > Gymnophiona > Ichthyophiidae > Ichthyophis > Ichthyophis bannanicus. The sequence continues at coordinate 308,893,542 of CM066033.1, forward strand.
TGATTACCGCCCAGTGCAGGATCTAAGAAGAATGAATGATGCAGCTGAAACTATACAACCAGTGGTACCAAAATCCTTATATTCTCTTGGAACTGATCTCTGCTGAAGCTATACATTTCATCATTCTGGACTTAAAAAGATGTTTTTTTCTGCATACGCTTAGCCCAAGACCCCACTACAAGGAGGCGGGGCCAACTCATCTGGACAAGATTACCTCAAGAATTCAAGAACTCGCCTCACTCAGCAAAAGATTTGACAAGTTATCCAGAAACTCCAGAAAAAAAAAAAAAAGAAAAAATTCTACTTCAATATGTGGACAACTTGCTCATAACCACCAACTCAGAAAGTGAATGTCCACCAGCCACCAGTGAACTCTTGCACCTTTTTAATGAGGCTGGATACAAAGTCTCAAGAGCCAAAGCATAATTATGTCAAACAAGTTAAATACCTAGGATTCCAGTTGTCCAGCGGAATTCGACGCCTGGAACCCTTACCAGAACGCAAAGCAGCTGTATGCAGTATTCCTACTCCAACCACCAGGAGGCAAGTGAGAGCCTTCTTGGGTGCCACAGGGTACTGTTGTATATGGATCCCCAATTTTGCGCTGCTAGCAAAACCATTGTATCACATTGTATCAAGCTACCAAAGGAATGAAAAAGTCTCCATTGGAATGGGGACTTGAATAGGAATGCAGTCTTTTGATCTTTGAAAACCGCTCTGATGTTATCACCAGTTCTGGGTCTACCCGATGTCCAGAAAACCTTGCAGTCTCTATGTTCATGAGTCGCAAGGAAATGTTCTGGGAGTGTTGACTCAATCTCTTGGACCTTATTTGAGAAGCTGTTACAGCTACAGCCTTCCTAGTAAGCAAAAACTAAAAGAAAAATCACTTTGAGATAGAATCTTCAAGTTACTGTACCACACTCTGTTCTAACCATTATGAAACACAAAGGAAATTACTAGCTAACAAATCTATGAATGTTGAAATATTAGAGTATGTTGTGTGAAAACCCCAGATACAACTGAAGGGTCAGTCAAGCTTTCAATCCTGCTATGTTATCAGTTAGTCTTGATCCCCTGATCATGACTGTTTAGAAATTATGGACACTGTATTCTCAAGCCACCTGGATTTGACTGATGTCCCTCTGGAGAACCCTGAACAGACTTTCTTTGTGGCTGAAGGCAGTTTCATCATCAATGGACATTGTTGTGCTAGATATGCAGTGATGACCCCTGATTTGGTAGTTGAGTCCTCAGCCCTGGCCCCAGAAACTTCACCACAGAAAGCTGAACTGATAGTCCTCACTAGAGCACTAACAATAGGAAAAGAGCCCTGTCTAAATGTGTACCCAGATTTCAAGTATACCCTTACAACCTTGCATGCATATGGGGCCCTGTACAAAGAATGAGGGTGGATAACCTTAGGAAGCAAGTCCATTAAGTATAGCCCCAAGATATTGATATTAATAGATACATACTGCCTATAGATCTCAGAATTTAGGAAAAGTAGAATGTATGAATAGAACCCTGAAATCTCAGTTGTCTAAACTTTGCCAAGAGGTTTACCTGAAGTGGCCCCAGGTTCTTCCCATAGCCCTTCTTAGGATATACTTAGCCCCTGCTAAGTCTTTAGGAGTTTCCCTTTTTGAGATTCTGTATGGGCAACCCCTGCCTATTGTATCTGAAATTATTAGACATGAACTATTGGTTTTAAGTTCTGTTTTGCAGGAGTCTTCATACCTGAGTACAAAATCGATTACTCATCAATTTGCCTGCACCCCTGCATCCTTTCAAGCCTGGAGTCTCGGTGTGGATCAAAGAGTGGAGAAAGATACTGTTAGCCCTGCATTGGAGGGGACCCTATGTCGTCATCCTGTCAACAACTCCAACTGCAGTAAAAGTCGCAGAATTTGAACCTTGGATCCATCATAATCAAGGGAAGCCAGCAGCTGCTCTTGAACCTGATCACTGGACTACTGTATAGCATCCTGAGACTCCATTGCACCTCACCCTACAACAACAACCACGGACCTAAGACTTATTGGTCCCTCAGAAACTGCACTATTTCAAGACTGTTTGTTTATCTGAAGGTAAGCCTCGCATCTGAAAAAACCTGCAATCATCAGAAAGAGACTGTGTTGTGTTAAGAAATTGAATCTTCTAAGAGACTGTGTTTAAATACTCTGAAAAGACTGTTTTGATCTCCTAAAGAGTGAACTGCTCTAAGGAAGCAATAATAGCCTAAGAGACTATGCTATGATATTTAAGAAATTGAGACATCCCAGAGGACAGTGATACTTTGGAATCTACAGCCCTACTCCTGCCAAAAAGCTGGTAGGTCTACGTACGGCAGAAGCTTGAGGATCTACAATCAACCCTACATCTGTTATCTGTTGTGGAAGTCGACAGTTCCACCAATTTTCCAGAGACTATGCCCATTATGAATTATTATTATTGCTTTATTTTGGCAGCAGCCTTGGAGTGCTTTGAAATGACTTTTGCCTTATCTCCCTGGGCAGCCTGTATAAGTACAACATGAACTGGACCGAAGGTCACTCAGACCTTGATTTATCAGTCTCCCTATACTTGCATTGGTATACTCTCCAATCCAAAAGTTGTTCTAGATCTTGACTTTCTACAAGGCTATGCAAGCCACCGTTGCAATTCCTCATACCACCACCAGAACTTGTTTCTTGAACTTGCTGGAGCAATAGCATCTAGTCTCCACACTTCTGACTGTTTCTATTGTGGAGGAACTAAGATGGGAGATCAGTGGCCCTGGGAGACGCAAGAACTGAACTATTCTATCCTATACAATCAGACTGATTTACATAATACTACTAGTGAGTGGGTATTGGCCCACCCCATTGTTGACAGTTTGTGTTTTGTTTGGACTGGACCACAATCTACTACGAAGGATGGACAGCTGGTCTGTCTAAATCAGAAGCTTTACGACAGCACAACAAAGATGCAACCGAACCTTCTAATCCTTTAGTTCTTTTTCCCACTCTTGCCAAACTATGGACTTTGACTATCTGCTTGTTGCTCCCTTGTTTCTTGCTACTTTGCTTGCGAATGATAACTTCAGTTATTAATAACACTGTAGAGCATAAGGCAGCTACAAAGATATTAGCTATGTGAACTTACTACCCTATACCACAGAGTGATACCTTTACCTAGTATTATGTGATTTGATTCTCACACCTTATTAACATGCGGGTGAGAATAATCAAAGGGGGGAATGTGGTAGGCGACGGCCTATGATCCATGCTAATTGAACTAAGCAGACAGGCCTGAGCAGCTTGACCTGTAACTGAAGCCTGTAGTTAGGCCCAGAGGAATGAAAACCCCCCCTGAATGATGACACCATAGAATTGAAACTTAACTCAGTTTAACTGAACATAGCTAAGCAGAAACGAAACTTAGAAAATATAGAAAAACAAGTTTAATTGGCACTGATAAGGTGTGCTATGCTTCTATGGAATTAATTAACTCTGCAAAAAGCAAGGTTACAGTGCCCTGCTTCCCATATGTTTTAACAAGCTAAGCGACCTTGGAGGAGAGATGTAACAAGTTAGAGACACTGACCATTGTAATTGGGACTAGAAGGGGGGCAACCAGGTGCTGAGCCCATTCCAGAGTCCCGATTGGGTAGCCATATCAGTACCGGGACCAATAGATGGGTGAGAGGGGTACTGGGACCAATGAAAAGTTTGCCTATGCTTAGAATGGACAAGAAAGCTATAAAAGTTGTTGTTTTACTAGAAGCCATTGCTCAGCCATTTTGAAATTGCTTATTGCTTGAGCCATGTGCACATTAAACTGGCTTGGATCCTTGAAAAGACTCCTGGATTTATTTATTGCATGCTTATCTGCTGCTACACCTGCGGGACTCCCTCTCAAGGCAGTAATGGGCCGCAAAAGTCTGGCTTGAAGACCAAGTAGCGGCCCGGCAGATGTCTGCCAATGGAACAGAGCAAAGATGAGCCACCGACGCAGCCTTCACCCTGACACAATGAGCCGTGACTCGACCCTCCAACGAGAGGCCGGCTGCCCCATAAGCCCAGGCGATACAGTCAGCGACCCATATGGACAAAGTACGCTTGGAGACAGGTAGCCCCAACTAATTGGGGTCAAAAGAAACGAAGAGCTGAACAGCCCTCCGGTGCTCCTGTGTACGGTCGAGGTAGAAGGATAACGCCCTCCTACAGTCCAGGGTATGCAGGACCATCTCAGCCCGGTTGGCATGCGGCCTGGGAAAGAAGGTCGGAAGAACCACCTCCTGATTGAGGTGAAAAGGGGAGACAACCTTAGGAAGAAACTTCGGGTGAGTCCGTAAGACTACCCTATTTCTGTAGAACCTAGTGTAAGGGGGATCAGACACTAGTGCCTGAAGTTCACTCACTCGCCTAGCAGAGGTAAGAGCTACCAAAAACAAGGTTTTCCAGGAGAGAAAACGAAGAGGGCAGGTAGCCATAGGTTCAAATGGTGGACAAGTAAGCCGCTGTAAGACCACATTCAGATCCCACTCAGGGGCTGGTGGACGCAAAGGAGGCTTAAGCAGGAGGAGGCCTCTGAGAAAACGAGCCACCAAAGGGTGGTTGGAAAGAGGCCTCCCGTCCACCGGCGAGTGGTGCGCTGAGAGAGCACTGAGGTTAACCCTGACAGAGTTGGACTTAAGGCCTAGATTGGAGAGGTAAAGCAAATATTGCAATACTACCGCTACCAAGCACGAGAAGGGATTCTCGTTGCTCTGAGAACACCAAGTGGAGAATCTACGCCACTTAAGAGCGTAGGATTTCCTGGTGGATTGCTGCCGAGAGGCTAAGACCACGTCTTCCACCTCTCTAGGCAGGAGTAGGGGAGCCAGGACTACCCTTTCAGCAGCCAGGCCATCAGATGAAGGGACTGGAGGTTGGGGTGCAAGAGAGACCCTGGTCCTGAGACAGGAGATCATGTTGAATCCCCAGAGGCAGGGGAGTGTCCACCACCAGTTGCAACAGGAGTGGGAACCAGGGCTGCCTCGGCCACCTGGGGGCTATCAGAATCATTGAGGCCCTGTCCCTGAGGACCTTGAACAGTGTCCGAGACACTAGTGATGTGGAAGGAAACGTATATAGTAGGCCTTGGGACCATGGAATCAGAAAGGCATCCGCTGCTACTCTGAGAGGATGCGGTTGTCTGGAACAATCTCGGGAGTTGCCGGTTCAGAGGGCTGGCGAAGAGATCCATGGTGGGGAGGCCCCACCTGAGAAAGATCTGCTGAACCACCAATGGATTCAATCTCCATTCGTGGGGTTGAAGGATCCTGCTCAGTCTGTCCGCCAGGTAATTTTCTTGACTGGGGAGGTAGACAGCCTTGAGGAGGATTACGTGATTGACGGCCCAAGAGCACAGCCGTTCTGCCTCCTGACAGAGAAGGAAGGAGCCTGTGCCACCCTGTTTGTTCACGTAGAACATGGCAACTTGATTGTCCGTCTGGACCAGTACAGACTGGTGAGACGTGAGGTGGGAGAAGGCTCTCAGAGCTAGGCATATTGCCCGTAGCTCCAGGAAGTTTATCTGCTGAGCAGCCTCCCAAGGAGTCCAGAGACCCTGAGTACATGCCCCTTGGCAATGTGCTCCCCAACCCAGAAGAGACGCATCTGTCGTCAGCACTCGAGAATGCGGAGGGGATTGAAAATCCACTCAGAGTACCAGATTCGGAAGATGAAGCCACCATTGTAGAGAGGAGACGAGCAGGGTGGATACTCTCACCAAGTCTGCAAGGCTCCCTGTGGCCTGATGCCACTGAGTGCGAAGGCTCCACTGAGCAGGCCGCATGTGCAGGCGGGCATTGGAGGTGACATGAACCGTGGAAGCCATATGGCCGAGAAGTCTCAGGAATTGCCTGGCGGAGACCAGGGAATTGCTGTGAAACTGCCTGGCCACATCCATCAACCGGAGGGCCCTGTCCACTGGCAGAAAAGCCCTCGCCTGAAGAGTGTCTAGCCGTGCTCCTATGAATTCCAAGTTCTGGGACGGGAGCAAAGTGGACTTTGCGAAGTTTATGACAAACCCCAAGTGCTGAAGCAGAGCCACAGTGCGAAGGGTGGCTTGACTGGCCTCCTGAGAAGACTGGCCCCTTATGAGCCAGTCGTCCAGGTATGGAAACACAAAAATACCTTGAAGCCTCAGGTAGGCCGCCACCACCGCCAGGCACTTGGTGAACACCTTGGGAGCGGAGGTTAGGCCAAAGGGAAGTACTCTGTACTGGTAGTGGTTTCCCCCCATAACAAATCTGAGATACCGTCTGTGGTCTGGATTAATAAGGATGTGAGTATAAGCATCCTTTAGATCTAAGGAGCATAGCCAATCTCCCTGCTGGAGGTAGGGCAGCAGGATTCCAAGGGTAAGCATCTTGAACTTTTCCCTCTCCAGGAACTTGTTGAGGTTGTGCAAGTCTAGAATGGGTCTGAGGCCTCCTGTTCTTTTTGGTACTAGAAAGTACCTGGAATAAAAGCCGTGACCTCAGGTGGTGGGGCACCGGTTCCACAGCCTGTTCCTTTAGCAGACTTTCTAACTCCTGAAGGAATAGGTCCCTGTGCAGAGGGAGTCTTGGAGGCTCCCCTGGAAAATAGGAGGGAGGTACCTGGTGAAAATGGAGAAGATAGCCCTTCTGGACTATATGGAGCACCCAGGTATCTGATGTGATGGCTGACCACCTGTGGGCAAAGTGGGCCAGCCGGCCTCCTGTGCTGATGTGAGCCAGCTGAGGAGAAGAGGCTATGCTTGCTGAGTCAAAACCCCCCAACCTGCTGAGCAGGGGCCGGTGTTGATGGCTTGGGGGCCTTCTGCCTACGGGGCCCATGACCCTGCCCCTTGGCCTGCTGACCCTGTTGGGGAGCTGCAGAGGCCTGATAATGAGGGTATGGTTTATAGGCAGATGATTTCCTCGGGTAAAAGGTCTTTTTTCCCGAGCCCTTCTTCTTCTGAGAAGGGGCAGAGGTTTTTCTGGACAGCCTAGTCCTGGTCAGAGTCTCGGTCTCGAGTTCTGCAGCCTTTGTCAGCCATGGGCTTGCCAAAGAGGTTTTCACCTCGGCAGGGGACATCGACCAACTTGTCCTGCACCCATGGCTCGAGGTCGGATGATGACTGTAGCCAAGCCTGTCGGCGGGCACCGAAGCCGGCCCCGGCTACTCGGGCCGAAGTCTTGAAGCCATCATAGGCTGCTCGAGAGATAAACTTCGAGCACTCTCGAATACCAGTGGACAAGGCTTGGAACCGCTGCAAAGGTTCCTCGGAGAGACCAGCAGAGAACCCGGCAATCTCCTTTGCCAGGTCTCGGAGATACATGCCCATGTAGAGCTGGTAAGTCTGGACACGGCAAGCAAGCATAGAGCCCTGGAAGCACTTCTTACCGAGGGCATCCAGGTTCTGGGCCTCCCGGCCGGGAGGCACCAAGGAGTGCATCTTCTGACTTTTCAGTCGATGAATGGCCGATTCCACAACCATGGAGTGGTGCGGTAATTGTGCCTTTTGGAACCCGGGGCTCTTGCGGACTCGATAGATGGAATCAACCCGCTTGCTTAACACCGGTGTCGAGGCCGGGGTCTCCCACATGCGGAAGAGCAGCCGCTCCAGCATCGGAGGAACCGGTACAGTAAAGGCCTCCTTCGGGGGAGAGTCATACTGGAGGGCCTCGAGCTCCTCGGCTCGAGGCTCCTCCTCAGGATCCGCGGGGAAGGCCAAGGCCTTGGCCATATCCCGCACGAAGTCCGAGAACCGGGTATCCTCCGGTGGGGATCGTCTCCGAGGTTCGGACTCTGGCGAGTCCGATGGGATACACCGAGTCCGATAAGTGTCGGGTGACTCTTCATCCTCCGTCTCCCAGCCCGACTCCTCGGAGGAGGAATTGAGCGGCTCCAGTCGGGCGGGCATCGATGCCATCCGCCTTGACGCCGAGGGTACCGGTGTCGACGACCTCGGTCCCGAACGGGAGGCCGAGGGAGACTGTGGCCAAGGATCGACTCGAGCCCGCATGGACTCGAGGATCGGCTCGGCCTCCGGGGTCGACTTGGACGTCGAGGTCCCGGTGGTTGGGGCAGATGCACCGGTGAGACCAGCGATCAATGCCCACTGCTGTTCCATGAAGGCAGCTAGGCTGCTCTCCAAGGCCGTCAACTTGAGTCCGAGATCAGGAGACCCAGCAGCCCCCGACTCGGGCCCCGACGGCGTCGGGCCCGACGTCGGCTCCCCTGGAGGAGAGTCCACGAGGACTACAGCACTCACGTGTCCAGGAGACTCCATCTCGATACGAGGATGTTTGGCAGGCCTCTCTGACTCCGAAGACCCGGGACGGCTATCGGGGCTATGCGACCTGGCCCTCGAGGAACCAGGAGCATCCACCGACGACGCCCTCGCGGGTTTCTTCTTCCTGCGATGTTCCCGCGAAGGAGACCCCCGCTCAGAGGAACCCCGACGCTGCTCGGGGCCGGAGTCCCGAGACGTCGAGGCCTCTGACGAGGTCCGGGCCCATCCGGACGCGGAGTCAGAGAAGATCCTATCCTTCTGGTGCTGCCGACTCAACGCCTTCGAGGACATTTTGCCACACGGACCACAGATCATCGGAGCGGAGGCAGCAGTCATGTGTGTCGGTAAGAGACATAAGTTTCTTACACCGATCACACTTTTTAAACCCGCTGGTAGCCATCAGGGGAAAAAGGGCCCCTGCGAAGTCAAAAGACCCGGCTGCCAGTGAAAAAAGAAAAATGGCGCGAACGCTAGTCACAAAGGACAAAAACCGAAAAAGAGAGAGTGGACTCGATACTGGCGTATCGGGTCAAGGCGCGTCGAACCGAAGAAAAGAGAGAAAAAATAGGGAAATCAACTTTTTCCTCGGGGAAAAACGAACTACGTCCGTCGGGCTCCGCGGAAAAAAAGAAGACTGAGCAAGATGGTACCCTTGGGCGGGAAGGGGACCGCGCATGCGCGCTGCAATTCCCAAAGGCTTTCTTTGAAAGCTGGGGAAGTGCTCCGCACGAGGGCTCCGTCGGCGCCGACATCACCATATGTGAGGACTGACTTCCTGCTTGGTCCTGGAGAACTCATGTATCAAACTGAAAAAGAGGTATAAATGAGTATGTCTCTGTAAAAACTTTGCTCAGTTCCTTTTGAAGCTTTGACTGACTGGGCCTTGTGCACAATAAACTGGCTTGGACCCTGTCAATTGACTCCTGGATTTATTCGTTGGTTACACTTCGCTGCAGCATATTCTTGGTGCGTTGGCTGGGAAGTGCGAGTAGTGAATGGTATTCAAGTGAATAATCTACGCAATTCGCCTCAAGGTTTGGCCCGGTTGGAACCGTGTCCGTCCGACCGCAGGGGAAACCTCAGGCGCCGCCGGCCCTTTTGTGCTGGAGAGGGTTCTGCCTGCCTCGGCGGGCCACTGGGTCCGGCTGGCCAACACCTCCGACCTGGGGGGAGTCCAGGATCCAACCCAAGAACTGGTGTGGTATCGGGAACCGGATCCGGTGAGTAGACAATTTTGTGATTTGACAGTCAGTAAGTACAGCCTGGAAAAAAAAGTCTTGCATGCGCGAGACTGATTTGGTATAGACTAACTGGAGAAATCTCGCATAAGTATGCGTGAGACAAGAGAGCCTGATCACCTCTCATAAGGGCGGTCCTAGTACGCTCCGCATAAGAGAAAGCGGAAGCCGAAGCCATCGACCCTTCTTGTTTGAAATAGTCAGTCAGAAAACCTGGGCATTTGAAAAATGATTTTTGTGATAATATGATTGCCTGTGTGATTGAGAGGTCTTGAAATACAGACCAAGCGAAAGTGGACTCCTGAGTAGCGCAGTTCCTGGCCGGGCGACCGCGCCCAGGTCGCGAAAAGGAGGAAGCAAGTGGTGTACGTCCCCCCCCCCCAGTGTTTTGTGGGCTGTACGGACCCCTTACCTACAGCCATACTACCTATCCTTACTGTTTGTCGTCTTGTACATCATTACGTGTATGTAGTTACGTTTAGATTATGGGAGGGGCGGAGTCCACGCAAACTCCGTTGGAATGTATGATCAAGAATTTCCGTAAAGGATTTTCAGGAGACTATGGTATAAAAATGTCTCCGTCTAGATTGAAACTGCTATGTGAAAGAGAGTGGCCTGCATTAGCTACTTCATGGCCCCACGGGGGCACTTTTGATGTAGAAAAGGTTTCCAGTGTTCATCAGCTTGTACAAAGAGCGCATCCTGACCAGTTCCCCTATATAGATTCCTGGTTAGATGCTTGCGAAAGGCAGCCCTCATGGATGAAGCGCTGTCATGAGGAGCATTGTAGAATATTTGTAGCCACCACTAGGGGAACCCGGAAAGCTGAGGAGGAGAAGCCGCCTGTGTATTCTGCCCGAGTCCCCAGATATCCTGACCAGGTTACCGCAGTACCCACATAAGTTAGTTCCCCCAGTACCGCTGCCTGAAGCGGAGCCTGGATGAGGAACCCCAGCAAGTGCCGCTGCAGCAGCCCAAGAAGCTCCCTGCCCCAAGTGATAGTCCCGAGTCAGGCCCAAGCACGCCAGGGGGGCCCAAGTCCTCCGACGAGGCTGAGAGCGGAGGCTCTCCTGCCAGTTCAGGGTCACCCGCTAAGGAAGTTTGTGCCCGGGAGCCTTATGATTTAAGAAGTGTAACCCCGAAGAAGAAGGAGAAAGCAGGGCATCTAATGCCATTACGCCAAGTGCCTGGTGTACCTGTTTTAAATGACCAGGGCCAGATGGCACCAGGACCAACCAGTCTAGTCTACGTACCCTTTTCCACTACTGATTTATTAAACTGGAAAACTCATTATGCATCCTATACTGCAAAGCCCCAGGAATTAACAGAATTAATGTCTAGCATTATGCAAACCCACCAGCCTATCTGGGCCGATTGTCGCCAACTCCTGTCCACCCTCTTTACTACTGAGGAGCGAGGGCGAATTGGGCAAGCAGCTCTCCGTTGGTTAGAAGAAAACCCTGTAGAAGGAGGAGGAATAAATCTCCCACAAGCTGCCGTCGCGGCTTATCCAAATGAAAATCCCGGGTGGGACCCAAATGATGAAAGGGGGGCGGCGGCCCTGACGAGATTTCGCCAGGCCTTCTTGCAGGGCCTGAGGAAGGGAGGCCAGAGGGCCATGAATATCGGGAAGGTATCGGAAGTCCTCCAGGGTCCAGATGAGAGCCCAGCGGCCTTTTATGAGCGGTTGTCCGAAGCTTAGAGATTATACACTCCATATGATCCCGCCGCTCAGGAAAATTTGCGCATGGTAAATGCAGCCTTTGTCAGCCAGTCCCAGAGAGACATAAAACGAAAATTGCAGAAACTGGATGGATTTGCGGGCATGAATACAGCACAGTTAATGGAAGTCGCTCAGAAAGTATTTGTGAATCGTGAAAATGAACGTGACAGAGAAAGTGAACGAAAGATGAAGAAGGCGGCAGATCTTCTTGCTGCCGCTATAGCTGAACGACGTGGAGGAGGTTTTCCTAATCAAAGGACCAGAGAACGTGGAAGAGGCCGCGGAAGCGAAAGGCCTCAACTGGGCGTGAATCAGTGCGCCTACTGCAAAGAAGAAGGACATTGGAAAAGTGAATGCCCGCATCTGGACTCTGCCCCCGCGAGGGGAGGAGGGAGTCCCTGGAGAACAGGAGATCGAGTCCGAAGGAGGGGAGGAATGAACCGAGCACAGTTCCAGCGCGAGAGAGAAGAAGTCATTGAGGGAGTGGCAGTAGCAACGGGCTATGACATGGATGACGTGGATGAAGACTAGGCCAGACCGGGCTCCAAGTTCACCCTGGGTCCCCAGGAGCCTATGGTCAGCTTAAAGATAGGGGACCAATATATGGACTTCATGGTAGATACAGGAGCAGAACATTCAGTAGTGGCTAAGCCAGTGGCTCCTCTTTCCTCTCGATCTGTCACCATTGTTGGGGCCACCGGGAACAAGGCCACAAAGTCATTCCTGCAGAACCGCATGTGTGAACTAGGGGGACAGAAAATAACGCACCAGTTCCTGTATATGCCTGAGTGCCCTATTCTACTTCTGGGCCGAGACATGCTTGCCAAGCTCCAGGCACAGATATCCTTTGCTGAAGGGGGAGAAATGAAAATGACTGTGAACCCAAAGCCTGCTGGATTGATGGTGCTGACTGTTCCCCGAGAAGAAGAATGGCGATTCTATAGTGCACCTCCAATCAAGTCAACCAGTTCCTGTATACCTACCAACCTTATAGCCCCACCTGAAGTATGGGCAGAAGATAATCCACCTGGCCTAGCGAAGAACATAGCCCCTGTCATTGTCAACCTCAAGCCAGGAGCGGAACCAGTGCATGTGAAGCAGTATCCTCTTCCCCGACCAGCCATTGAAGGTATCCATTGCCATTTAATGAAACTGCTGAAGTATGGACTTCTCAAGGAATGCCAGTCACCTTGGAACACCCCCCTTCTCCCAGTTAAGAAACCAGGGACAGGGGATTACCGCCCTGTACAAGATCTGAGGCGGGTAAATGACGCAGTTGAAACTATACACCCTGTAGTGCCAAATCCCTATACTCTCTTGGAACTGATCCCCGCTGAGGCTACTCATTTCACCGTCCTGGACCTGAAAGATGCCTTTTTCTGTGTACGCCTAGCCCCCACCAGTCAACTTTTGTTCGCTTTTGAATGGCAAGACCCCATAACAGGAAGGCGGGGCCAACTCACTTGGACCAGATTACCCCAAGGATTCAAGAATTCACCTACTCTCTTCAGTGCTGCCCTGAATCAAGATCTTTCAAGTTACCCAGTGAACCCAGGACAAAGGGTTCTCCTCCAGTATGTGGATGACTTGCTCATAGCCACCAACTCAGAAAGTGAATGTCTACAAGCTACTAGTGAACTTTTATACCTTCTAAAAGAGGCTGGATACAAGGTCTCAAGAGCCAAAGCACAATTATGCCAAACTGAAGTCAAGTATCTAGGATTCCAGTTGTCCAGCGGAATCCGACGTTTAGGACCAGAACGCAAAGAAGCTGTATGCAGTAACCCTACTCCAACCACTAGGAGGCAAGTAAGAGCCTTCCTGGGGGCCACAGGATACTGTCGTATATGGATCCCCAATTTTGCATTGATTACAAAACCATTGTATCAAGTTACCAAAGAAATGGAAAAGTCTCCACTAGAGTGGGGACCTGAACAGGATGCAGCATTCCAGTCTCTGAAAAGTGCTCTGATGTCATCACCAGCTTTAGGTCTTCCAAATGTCCAGAAACCTTTCCATCTCTTCGTCCATGAGTCACAAGGAAATGCGTTGGGGGTACTGACTCAATCTCTTGGATCTTGGCAATGGCCAGTAGCCTACTTGTCCAAACAGTTGGATGTGGTAGCAAGAAGTTGGCCCCCTTGTTTGAGAGCTGTTGCAGCAACAGCCCTCCTGGTGGGCGAAGCAGATAAGCTCACCCTGGGACAAAATCTCCAAGTTACTGTACCACATTCTGTCCTGACTCTCATGGAACACAAAGGAAACTTCTGGCTAACAAATTCACGAATGTTGAAATATCAGAGCATGCTGTGTGAAAACCCCCAGATACAGTTAAAGGTCAGTCAAGCTTTGAACCCTGCTACGTTGTTTCCAATTGGTCCTGGGCCCCCTGATCATGACTGTTTATAAACCATGGACACTGTATTCTCAAGTCGCCCTGATTTGACCGATGTCCCTCTAGAGGACCCTGAACGGACTTTCTTTGTAGATGGAAGCAGTTTGGTCATCAATGGACATGGTTGTGCTGGATATGCAGTGGTGACCCTTGATCTGGTAGTTGAGTCCTCAGCCCTGGCCCCAGGAACTTCAGCTCAGAAAGCTGAACTGATAGCCCTTACTAGAGCATTGACATTAGGAGAAGGACTCCGTTTGAATGTATACACAGATTCCAAGTATGCTTTCACAACTTTGCACGCACATGGAGCCTTGTATAAAAAACGAGGGTTGATCACCTCGGGGGCAAGTCCATTAGGTATGGGCCCGAGATACTGATGTTATTAGATGCTGTATGGGCCCCTAAACAAGTGGCAGTCATGCACTGCCGAAGTCATCAGGCAGGAGCAGAGGAAGTCACCCGAGGAAACAGGTTTGCTGATGCCACAGCCCGAAAAGCAGCCACAACAGGACAAGTCAGGACCCAAGATACCCCGATGCAAGCAGCTCTATTTCTTGTGCCCCTTAGTTCTTGGGCACCCTGATACACTGTAAGAGAGTTAGATTATTTCTGTGAAAAGGAGGGAGGGGTCCTGACAGAAACAGGTTGGATAGTGTTGCCCCCTCCAGAAGGTAGTTCACCTACCGGTCCCACAGTTATTCCTGAGGCATTAGGGCCGGCCTTTGTCCATGCTTTTCATCAGGCCACACATTATGGAAAAACAGCCATGGAAAGAGCCCTAAGGCCCCATTTCTGTATCTCACTACTAGGACCCCTGACCACCTCAGTGGCACAGCAATGTTTGATATGTGCCAAGAACAATGCTAAGCAAGGTCCCATTCCACCCCCAAGAGTCCAGTCAGTGGGGGTGGCTCCAATGAGTGATGTACAGGTGGGCTTTGCTGAAATGCCCCGCGCAAATGGATATCACTATTTGTTAGTTTTAGTTTGCACATTTTCCGGATGGGTAGAAGCCTATCCCACCCGAACTGAGAAAGCCCGAGAGGTCACTAGGGTGCTGCTCCATGAGATTATTCCTCGATTTGGAATACCATTGACTATAGGATCAGATAATGGACCCTCATGTGTGTCCCAAGTGACTCAACAGTTAGTTCGAGCTTTGCAAATACAATGGAAGTTGCACACTGCTTACAGATCCCAGAGTTCAGGGAAAATGGAACGTATGAATAGAACCCTGAAATCTCAGTTGTCCAAACTGTCAAGAAACACACCTAAAATGGCTTCAGGTTATCCCTATAGCTCTCCTTAGGATACGTTCAGCTCCCACCAAGTCCCTAGGAGTTTCCCCTTTTGAGATTTTATATGGGCGACCTCCACCCATTGTACAGGGAATAAAGGGAGACATGAGACAAATAGGATCTGAAATAACTAGACAAGAACTATTAGCTTTAGGTTCTGTTTTGCAGAGTCTCCATACCTGGGTGCAAGATCGATTGCCCATCAACCTGACAGAGCCTCTGCATCCCTTCAAGCCAGGAGCGTCCGTGTGGATTAAAGAGTGGAAAAAGACCCCACTGGCGCCGCATTGGAAGGGACCCTATGTTGTCATCCTGTCAACCCCCACTGCAGTGAAAGTTGTGGAATTTGAACCCTGGATCCACCACAGTCGAGTGAAGCCAGCCGCCGCTCCTGACCATGGCCAATGGACTTCAGTGAATGATCCTGAGACTCCATTGCGACTTACATTGAGGAGACAATACGACTATCCTTTTTCCTTTTGCCTACATCCCATGAAGAACAACTGGGATATCCTGTGTACAGAAGTCGACAGCTACAGGAGGCCTTGAAAATAGGCCAATGGGACAAATGGGATGCGACATCCGAAGAATGGCCACCTGAGAGAATTCTCATACTATGGACCTGCTACTTGGGAGCAAGATGGGACATGGGGATATCGTACCCCTGTTTATATGATAAATTGTATAATACGCTTACAAGCTGTTGTTGAAATAATAACCAATGAAACTAGTAAAGCACTAACCCTCTTGGCTAAGCAAAAATACACAAATGCGCACAGCTATTTCTCAGAATCGTTTAGCTCTAGATTATTTGTTAGCAGCTGAAGGTGGGGTATGTGGGAAATTAAATTTAAGCAATTGTTGTTTGCAAATTGATAATAATGGGCATGTTTTTGAGGATATAGCTATCCAGATGAGAAAGCAAACATTTGTTCCTCTTCAGACCTGGCATAGTTTGAAACTGGATGGGTGGTTAGGTTCAGTATTTTCATGGTTAGGTGGTCTGAAGACCCTTGCATTTATTGTATTATTCATACTAGCTATGTGCTTGCTGCTCCCATGTCTCCTACCCCTTTGCTTACGCATGGTAACCTCAGTGATTGATAGTACTGTAGAGCGGAAGGCAGCTACAAAGATACTAGCTATGTGGCAATATTACCCTATACCCCAAGATGATGCTGTTACACCAGTATAATGTGTGATTTAATTATTGAGTGATTTAATTTTCACCCTTTCTCACTTGCGGGTGAGAATAATCAAAGGGGGGACTGTGACAGGCTATGGCCTAGAATGGTCTGCTAATATGAAAGGCCTGTAAGTTAGGCCTGGATTCCAACCCCCATTATAGCTAGAAAAGAACCAAAAATCTGTGCAAAATGAGAAAACTGTTTTAAACTGCTTAATAAGAAGTTTTACATGAATTCATAAGTCTTTCATTATTCTCTTGTGTGCAAAAGAAAGAAATGTTTCAATACATGCATTCCTGGAGCTAGAAACGACCTTGCAGAAGAGAAGTATCAAACCTAGAAACTGCACCATTGTTAGAACAGTCATAAGGGAGGGAGCTAGGTGCTAGGCCCAGGAGGCATCTCTGATTGGACAGGTGCAGGGGGCGTTGGAGCCAATGGGAAGTTTGCATGTATCAAGCTAGAACCAATAGAGAGTTCTCATGTATCAAACTGAAAAAGAGGTATAAATGAGTATGTCTCTGTAAAAACTTTGCTCAGTTCCTTTTGAAGCTTTGACTGACTGGGCCTTGTGCACAATAAACTGGCTTGGACCCTGTCAATTGACTCCTGGATTTATTCATTGGTTACACTTCACTGCAGCACCACCACATATGAGTGAAGGTGCCTACCCTTCCACAATTCCTCCAGCACCTATTTGATGTTACAGGATAGATTTTCTGTAATCTTTCAGGGGTATTAGTATTATTGAAATAGGAGCTTATACGCAGTTTCCCGAACCACCACCAAGAGGGCCTGTTGGGTTTGTACACCACATTGATGTTAATCAAATTAAATGAAAATAGACGATTACTAAATGAAGCAGAAAATTTCTAGTAATTACAATCACAAATGTGGTATTATTTCAGTTAATTTTTATTGAAAGCCATTGTTATTCCATGTAAATAATTTATGTATGGAAGAAGAGTTCGGTGTCCTACATGGAGTGGTGGGTTCACCCCTAAACAAAGACATGGGGAGAGGTGGCCTGCACAGAGCAACAGGTGCACCTACTCTTGCCATCTTGCTGGGTAGACTAGATGGACCATGCTGGTCTTTATCTGCCGTCACTATGTTCTCAAAATTTTTCTCTTCAATCTTTCAAATGTACCCAGTCTGAATAAATTTTATCAAGGTCTACTGATCCGCCATCTTGAAGATGACTCTTAACACGCATCAGCATTTCCAAATGTTCTAAATGTAAGCGATTCCTTATTTTGGTTTTTAAACTGTTAATCAAGCTGAAACCACGCTCACAATCTGCACTAGAAGCCAAAAATGTTCCACCAATATCCATCAGTTTTGCTAAATCTGCAAACTGAGCATTCTGAAACGCCAAAGTCACCATATCCGGAAAACTGTTTATCAGTTTGCTTTTGATTTTTTCTGCGACTAAAAACTTGAAGTCATTGTACTGCTGAACAACAATATGTTCCTCCATAAGAAATTGTTTGTACTTTAAACAGAGTGAGCGGACGTTTTCAATTCCAAATTCATAATCACACTGTGCTATTGCTGTCAAGTCAAAAGTAGACCATTCCTCAATTTTATTTTCAGGAAATCTTTCCCCTAAATGCAGACACAGCATATTAATGAAAGTAAGTGTGGAACCAGTATCCACTGAAACGTCTCCAGGTATCTTGTCGAGAAGATTTTTAACATTATCAGTCCATTTTACTGTGTCACCCAAGTATTGCATTCGGATTTTGTTCAGCTTACCCTGTGCAAGATGATATGCTTCCAGTGGTGTTAGCCCACGTTTCTGAAATGCCATTGTTAATGAAGCTAGTTCAGATAAAACATCATTCAAAATTTGCAGTGTTATATGGAATTGATGGCTGTTTAGCTGTTTATAACAGTACTTTGCAATGGAATCATTAGCCTTCTCTTCTTCAAAGTATTTTAATAATGGATCATAATTTCGAATAATTGCTTGAAGAGCAAAACGTCTAGATAACCACCGCACTTCGTTCAGAGGTCTAAAAGCAATTGACTCGCATTCAGAAGCATCTGCTAATTCTTTAAATTGTGACCTTTTAGTAGAAGATCGACAAAAGGTTGTGTAAACAGTTCTCATGAAAGTTTCAACTTCTTTCATCAACTTTACTTCCTTCCATGATTCAGAGATCCCCAAATCTTCACGATGGGCAACACAATGCTGCTGCACTAAATGCAAAATATTTTGTTTGAGCTGCGCAGCAACACCATTTATTCTGACTGACATGACAGAGGCACCATCCGAAGTAAACATGACCATTTTGTTAAGGTCAAGCTTGTATTTCCCATAGAATTCCCGGAGTGCACTGACTATTGATGCAGCATCGCATGCTTCCAACTGTAGCATCCCACCAAATGAAGTTTTATACAGACATGACTTTACTGGCCGATATCTGAAGTACAGTATTAAGTATTTGTTGACAGGAATGTCTGTGCTTTCATCAATAGTTAATGTATGATACGCTGCTGATGCAACATCTGCCATGAGCTTATCTTGGACATTCATGTTTATAATTTCAAGAAATTCAAACAAATAGTTTTTGCTTCTCCAGCTTTCAGGTATGGTTATGTACTTGGACATGTGTTCATTAATATCTTGAACAGAGAGCATGGAAATATTCATCCGAACAGCCAGCAAAACACTATCAATTAGAATTTTAATTTCTTTTGGTGTAGAACGCTTCCTTTCATTACTAATTTGCCTTTTCTCTTTTTCAGCGGTGCTCTCAAGCAACAAGTTAAATAATCCTCCTCTTAAATTTGGAGTTTTAGCTCTAAGTTTCTTAACACTTTCAGTATGAGTCTTACTAGACAGATGTCGTTTAAAAAGTCCAGTTTCCACACATCATCCCAAATTTTGCCATTCGAAAACTCTCCGATTGTTTTTGCATCTCGGCAGTATAAACAGACTACTCAGTCATCCTCTTCGTAAGTGAATATTTCACGCAGTTGAACGCACGTTTTATCCCGAGATTTCGGTGTCTCCGTTTCAATAATTTCTTCAAGCCATTCAGGCTTAAAAGCCCTGGCCGTTCTCTTACGTTTTGCACCTCTCATTGCTATTGGTTTCGATATTTTAAAAGTGGTGTGGTGGTCACAGCAGGTGCTTTATTATGCAAAAGAAATGCCCCAATGCATTTCATCCAAAGCCTGATGGGCTTGGAAGTTGGAACTGCAAGCAATATAACAATATTGTTATAGTGGTAACAAAGAGAAAAAGAATACATAGTAAAAAAGAAGGCACAGTATTACTTACATGGATTAACAGTTTAACACAAATCCAGAAAAGTGACTTAATTTTAAAACTATGGATATAGCCAAGATTAACACATAAAAAACATCTATAAGGTATGTACATGTATAAAAACAACATACACCAAGATTTTATGTAAAGCAACTCAAAAAAACATATGGCGTAGTGACTTACCAAAAGGTCAAAACATTAAAATGACATTAAAATAGCTGAACACTAAAAATCGACGACCGAGGGATAACAAGCATCAATAACATGGGGGGGGGGGGGAGGAAAGGGGGGGAGGAAGGGGGAAGGGGAAGGGGAAGAAAAAGAAAATAAAAAAGAAACACATTGTATTGTAAGAGCTCTATCTGTTTAAAAGAAAAGGGGGGGAAACAAATGGGACTAAAAAGTACAACTAATAAAAAAGGTGATGGATGGCATATGTAGTAAAAATAATAAATACTTTTGGCATTAAAAGATATCTCTGAAAATAAGTATAAAAGTAATAAGTACATTTGGCAAAAAGAAAGATAATAAAATCTACTAACCATATATTTAACCAAAGTCGCAGTCAATATCTCATACAACAGAGGCTGTATCATAGGAAGAATCACACGGAGGTGTGCTGAGAGGATTAGAAACAGATAAAAGAAGAGAAGAGAAAGAAAAAAACATTGACTGCATTTTAAAGAAGGAAGAGAAAGTGAAATCACACAAATAAATATACTAATAGTAAGATAGTGCTCTGCACGCTATAATTCTGTACAAGCTATGAGGGGCGGGAGAAACCGCCGCAGCGATACATACATGAAAGACGGAAAGAAATTAAATTAAATCATCTATTAAAGCTACATTACTGTACAGCAAAAAAATGCTACAAGGTGAAAGTAAAACATAGGCGATCCGTCCAAAACAGAGAAGATGCGATCAGATAAAAACGTCATAAATTTAAAAACATAAATGACCAGTGAATAAGGACATAGAACATAAGAACATAAGATATGCCATACTGGGTCAGACCAAGGTCCATCAAGCCCAGTATCCTTTTTCCAACAGTGGCCAGTCTAGGTCATACGCACCTAGCATTTTCCCCAAAAGACAGTGTTGCTTCGAGAGGGTTACCTCATGGCAAGAGTTCTGACAAAAATTGTTAAAAGTTTTTGCTTAGGGTTCTGGGACAAAGGGGTTTAGTTGTAAAGTTAAGGTACAGCAAAACCTTGAGACTCATACTAAGAATGCCGAGATGTTTGAATCCCTTAAGATCTCAGTGGACAATTTAACAACTCATACCGATCATTAGGAATTACATTCTGAAACCTTTATAAAAAGATAGCAATAACTTCAAAGCAAAGTTGGAACAGCTGGACAATCATAGCCATTTGGCTAATCTTCAATTAATTAAATTTCCCTAAATCCCCTTATGTATCAGCTAAAGAGATGTACAAGCTACAGTATATTTATCCAAGGTTCGGGGTGTTCCATCAGTCTTGTCCGCCAAGATTTCTGGCTCTTAAATGGCTAATGATCTGAATATTTCTAGGTTGTTAGAAACTTCGGATTTAGAAGTGATTATTCCTGCTATGTGTTTGACTACCTTAGTTCTTATCTCAGACCGGGAGTGGCTACACAAGATGTATTTTTTTTTAGGAAGAGGAATCTTTATTTCAAGGGCTGTCTGGTCAGGATTTTTCCAGACCTGGCTAAAGAAACCCTGTGTCGCAGAAGGGACTCTCTTATTCTGTGTCCCTGGGTTTTGCAGCTGGGAGGTGCTTTTTTTTCAAGTACCATTGGCAAAGGCCTTGCGAAACACCAGGGAGAATTTTTTTACTATCCTTTGCAATTTATTTCCTTTTAACATGTTCGTAAGTCACTGGGATCAGAGAAAGACAGTTCTGTCCTGCGATAGTGGAGAACCAGTTGTGTTTAGTTTCAGCTTTCCTATAAGAGCATTATGTTTTATTTTATTTTCATCATGGATCCCTATATTGTCGGCTAGAGCTGGTGTTGCTAGACATTTTCTTTATGGATGTATTTCCTTCTTTACAGGATGTGTTCTGTTATTTTAGGCAATCCCTATTTCTTAGAAAAGGAGTGTTATTGCTTGTATTTTTTAAATTGCATAAATATAAACAAAATAAGAGAAAATCACCACCCCAGAAAGCACAGTTACTTACCTGTAACAGATGATCTCTGGGAACAGCAGGAATAAGTCTTCACATATGGGTATCGTCGGTACCGACGGAGCCTGCGCGGGAACGCTCCCCAGCGTCCAGAAAGAAAGCTTTTGGGAGCATCCCACAGCGCCTGCGCGCTGCCTTCCCGCTTTTCCCAACCGCCTCTCTCCAGTTCGAGTTTTAAGCTGAGACAGAGAGAGAGGAAAGAAAAGATAGAGAGATACAACTCCTAGGGGAGGTGGGTGGGTTGTGAAGACTTATTCCTGCTGTTCCCAGAGATCACCTGTTACAGGTAACTAACTGTGCTATCTCCAGGAACAAGCAGGAATGAGTCTTCACATATGAGGACTCCCCAGCTAGAGATGCCAGGGAGATCTCCAAGGTTGTGAGTCCCTGAGAAGGGCTCTACCTGCCCCCATGGATCTCGGGCATCCAACCAGGGATGGGGGGTAGGAGTTGATTAGGTATGGAACAGGTGTTTGAGAACAGCCTGACCAAACAAGGCATCCCGGCGGGAGTCCTTGTCCAAGCAGTAATGGGCTGTGAAGGTATGAACCGAGGCCCAGGTGGCCGCTCGACAGATTTGATCGATGGACACAGAGTTCAGATGAGCCATAGAGGCTGCCATGGCCCTCACATTGTGAGCTGTGACATGGCCCTCCAGAGAAAGGTTCTTACTCTGGTAGGCGAAAAATACACTGAGCAATCCAATTGGACAGAGTTCTCTTAGAGACTGGAAGTCCCAAATGAGAGAGATCAAAAGCAACAAAGAGTTGAGAGGACTTTCTATGTTGCTGTGTCCTTTGTAAGTAAAAAGCGAGTGCTCTCTTACAATCCAGGGTATGGAGATTCCTCTCTGCACTTGATGCATGAGGTCCTAGAAAAAAAGACAGGTAAATACACCTCCTGGTTCAGATGAAAAGGTGAGGCCACTTTAGGCATAAAGTGTGGATTAGTCCTGAGGACTACCTTGTCATGATGGAACCTTGTATAAGGAGGATTAGCCACCAAGGCTTGCAGCTCACTGATGCGGCGAGCTGAGGTGACTGCAATGAGAAAAGTAACCTTCCAGGAAAGAAATTTCAAGGTGGTAGTGGCTAAGGGTTCAAAGGGTGGCTTCATAAGCTGGCCAAGAACCAAATTCAAGTCCCATGCCACTGGAGGTGGTCTAATGGGAGGTTTAGTTAAAAGAAGGCCTCATGAATCTTGCAATAAGAGGATGAGAGGATATAGGCTGTCCATTGAGAGGCTGAAGGGATGCTGCAATAGCACTCAAATGGACTCTTACTGAATTCGTTTTAAGGCCTGCATGGGATAAGTGCAGCAAATATTCTAGTAAAGAATTCAGAGGTATTGCAAGGGGGTTAAGACCCTTCTGTGCACACCAAATGGTAAACCTTTTCCATTTAAAAGCATAGGAACGTCTAGTAGAAGGCTTTCTGGAAGCAAGAAGGATATCCTTCACCTGCTGAGAAAGATGGAAATCTTGAAGGTCTAGGCCTTCAGCAACCAGGCTCTGAGATAAAGAGACTGGGGATTTGGATGCCACAACGTTCCCTCCTCCTGGGACAGGAGGTCTGGAGCAGATCCCAAGTCCAGGGAGGGAGCTTGAGAGACATGCAGAAGTAGAGGGTACCACACCTGGCGTGGCCAATGTGGTGCTATGAGGATCATAGACCCCTTGTCTCTCTGAAGTTTGAACAGTGTCTTGGGAATTAGGGGAATGGGTGGAAAGGCATAGAGGAAGTCTTGCCCCCAATGAAGGAGGAAGGCATCCCTGGCCTGAACTCCCTGACCCGGAATCCTGGAACAGAACCGGGGAAGTCTGGCATTCCACGGACTTGCAAACAGGTCTATGTCCGTGGTTCCCCAAATTCGGAAGATCCTGGCTATCTGTTCCCCATGGAGGGACCATTCGTGTGGAAGCAGAACTCGACTGAGTCTGTCTGCCCAAGAGTTTTGAACCCCTGGAAGATACACTGCCACGAGATGAATTTGATGCTCTCTGGCGAAGGCCCACAATCTCAAAGCTTCGTTGCAAAGCGACAGAGAGCCAGTCCTGCCCTGCTTGTTCACGTAGAACATGGCTACTTGGTTGTCCGTGTGGATGAGGACTGTCTTGTAGCTAAGCAGGGTGTGGAAGACTCAGAGCTAGAAGAATTGCTCTGAGCTCCAAGAGGTTGATATGTAGAGATGTCTCTTGTGGAGACCAGATGCCCTGGGTGGAGAGATCTTGTAGATGAGCTCCCCAACCCTTTGGAGAAGCATCTGTTGTAAGGGTTGCTTGGGGTAGCGATTGTTGAAAGGGGGACCCCAGCAACAGATTTTGAGTGGACCTCCACCACTGGAGAGACCAGAAGAGGCGACTGGAGGTTGCTATTTTGTCTGACAGGCACCCTGATGCCTGGATCCATTGGGTGGACAGAGTCCACTGAGTTGCCCTCATGTGAAGGCGAGCATAAGGAACCACATGCACAGTGGATGCCATGTGGCCTAACAGTTGTAACATTTCTCGAGCAGTTAAATGGGACTTTAACTGAATTTGTGAGGCTAACTGCACCAAGCGTAGGCAACGGGCCTGGGGAAGATAGGCCCTTGCAGTTGTGGTATCCAGCAAGGCCCCTATGAACTCTAGTGACTGAGTAGGGGTGAGATGGGATTTTGGGATGTTTATTACAAGTCCCAGATACTGAAGAACTCGCCTTGTGCAGGCTAGGGAAGTCTGGGCCTCTGACTGGGACGGAGCTCAGATGAGCCAGTCGTCCAGATATGGGAATACAAATATTCCTAGAGTGCGTAGAAATGCAGCTACTACTGCCATGCATTTTGTGAATGCTCTTGGAGCAGAGGCCAGACCGAAAGGAAGCACTCTGTATTGGTAGTGCTTTCCTTGATAAAGGAACCGAAGGAACCTTCTGTGTGTTGGATGGATGAGGATATGGGTATACGCATCCTTGAGATCTAGAGAACACAGCCAATCCTGACTCTGAAGGTATGGAAGGAGAGCACCGAGAGAAATCATCTTTAATTTCTCCTTGCATAGAAACTTGTTCAATTCTCTGAGATCTAATATGGGTCTGTAGCCCCCTGTTTTATTTGGGATAAGAAAATAGGGGGAGTAGAACCCTGAGCCCTGTTGAAGAAGGGGTACTTCTTCTATTGCCCTTTGGGCAAGAAGGGTAGCAATCTCCTGACCCAGAAGGTCGAGGAGAGATGTTGGAGAATTGAACTGTCTCAGCATGGTGTGAGGAGAAAGGTTGAAGAAATGAAGCTTGTACCCCTCCCTTATGTTGGAGAGGGTCCATTGCTCTGCCGTGACTTGTTCCCATCTGGGAGCAAAGTGGGCTAACCTTCCTGGAATGGTGAGAGGCTCTGGTTCTTCTAGAGCCAGAAAGGCTAAGTTCTCTAGACGTAAGTCAAAGGCCCTGAGGAGGCTGAGGCTGTTGGGCCGTAGCAGTCCTTGCAGCCTTAGGCTTGGCTTGTTTAGGTTGTTGCTGATGCTTTGCAGCAAAACGACCTGCAGAAAATGCCTGCTGACTATAAACAGGATAATATTTCTCCTTTTTGGGAAAGAAAGCCTTTTTGAATAACCTTTTTCTAACAGGAGCAGAAGTAGTCTTTGAAAGTCTATCTAAGGCAGAATGCTCAGCATCCATCTGAGTGGCCTTTGCTTGCCAATCCTTGCCAAAAAGGTTTTCACCTGTACAAGGAAGATTTCCTAATCCATCCTGGACCCAGGGTTCCAAATCAGAAGCTTGTAACCAAGCAACTCTGCATGCACCTATGGCAATAGCCGAGGCTCTGCTGGCACACTCAAAAGAGTCAAAGGCTGCACGGTTGGAAAATTTGGAAACCTCCTGGGCTTGTTTAAGCCAGGTGAGAAACTCTTCTCTTTTATCTTCTGAGATAAAAGGAGATAAAGTTTGCAGATGATCTGTAACTTCCTTTAGAAACATCCCCATATAGAGACTATAGGAGTTGATTCTGGCAACAAGCATATTGGCCTGGAAAATTCTCCGGCCAAAAGCATCCAAGGTTCTGCATTCTCTTCCTGGAGGATTAGATGAGTGTCTTTTTGCACTCTTTATCTTCTTCATAGCAGACTCCACCACAATAGAGTGGTGAGGAAGCTGAGTCTTATGAAAGCCAGGACAAGGAGGAACACGGTACATGGTGTCAAACCTACGAGAATGAGGGGAGATAGTGAGAGGTGTCTCCCATATGCCCAACATGTGATCATAAAGGATCTCATGAATTGGTAAAGTAACTGCCTCTTTAGGAGCCTTAGGATATTGTAAAATATCCAATTTCTTGGCTCTAGGCTCTGATTCAGGGGCCACTGAAATGGAGAAGCCCCTGGCCACTTCCCTAATGAAGTCTTGAAAAGACAAGTCTTCTGGAGGAGACATTCTTCTTTTTGGAGAAGAGGGCTCCTGAGGAAGGATTACCGATGCTTCGACAGAAGCCTCTGATTCATCAGAGTCTTCGGAGGAATCGAAGTATCGCCTGTCTGGATGCTCCTGCAGAGCCCGATACGCGTACCGAGTGGTATCGACATCAGGAGTGATCGGTACCGATGGGCATCAAAGAACAGGGTACCGCTGCAGTCGACACCGAAGCTGATGTCGATGCAATCGGTACCGGCACCGGAACCAATATTGGTGCCGGTGCCGGAACCGGTACCGACAATGGAGTTTGTTGCGGTACCGGAGGCGTCGCAGCTTGTATGAATGCCGTAATGGCACGCTGCATGGTCAGAATATTCTGATCCATCGACGCAACCAATGCCTGGATGTCGGTACCAGTGGAAACCACCGGTACCCCAGAACATGGCAACAGGTGATCGGTCGAGGCCGAGCCATCGATGTCAACCTGTAACCCCATAGATGAAGCTTTGGAAGCCGGAGCTTCCCACCGGGGTAATTTTGCCGGTGCGGGATCCTCGAGAGTAAGCCCGGAGGCATCTCGATACTTAGAGGGAGATCTACCCTTCAAGGACCGGCTGGACTTATGTTTGGTTACCTGAGATCCATGGGAGGAAGAAGCAGCCCTGGAAGATGTCTATGCCACCGAAGCTGCATCAGAGGGAAACAGGGTACTGAGCTTGGCCGCTCGATTCTGTCGACCTCTTTTAGACATCATGGAACAGGACTCACAATCGGTGATGGAGTGGTCAGGACCCAAACATTTTAGACACCAGTCATGGGTGTCGGTGATAGAAAGAGTATCACTGCACTTCGTGCTCTTTTTAAACCCGGAAGCGGGCTTTTCCATGAGGAAAATTTTTCTAGGCCTAAGGCCCAAAAGGAAAAAATGCACAGAAGTGGGAAAGGGTAGTTTTTTGTTGTTTTTTTTTTTTTTTTTAAAGAAAGAAGAAAAGACTGGCGGTACCGGTCCGACGTCGAAGAAGGCAGATGCGCGACCAAAGAAATAAAAGAAAACAAAGAACTTCTTCAGCAGTGACAGGAACACGATCTGCTGGCTCCGCAGAAAAGAAGAACTGGAGAGAGGCGGTTGGGAAAGGCGGGAAGGCAGTGCGCAGGCGCTGTGGGATGCTCCCAAAAGCTTTCTTTCTGGACTCTGGGGAGCGTTCCCGCGCAGGCTCCGTCGGTACCGACGATACCCATATGTGAAGACTCATTCCTGCTTGTTCCTGGAGATAGTTATGTACACCCTGACAAACACTAGCAAATATTTTCACAGGAGTCACCAAAAAGAGATAATGTAAAAAACTAAAATAAAACCTCCAATGAATTGTGAATTGGTAAATCCATTTCTGCATACCTTTTAACTAACTGCTTTTCATAAACATCTAATTTTTAAAGGCTATACCTAAACAGCAGCACAACCCTTTTTTCTAAGGCCCTCGATCACTGATCTATAAGCAATTAAAATCCTTTACGCATAACTCAAAATCATGAAGGCAGAAAGTCTCTCAAGAACCAAAGTTTGCTTTTTCTTTTCCTGTTAGTTTCCAGCACCCCACATCTATACTTTCTATGCTGGTCTTCCAAGATTTATTTATTTATTTATTTATTTATGTATATATTTCTATACCGCCCCTTCCAGCGATCAAGGGCGGTTTACAGGGAACATTTTAACAACTGTACACAGATGTATACATTTACATTGAACAATTAGATTTAACTATTTACAATGAACGGTTGAGTTTAACTGTTTACATTGAACAAAACTTCAACTTCAAGTTGTACTAATAATACAAACATCCATTAACTTATTTACATTGGATATTTACAGTGTTGTGTATGTTATAGAATTTATTTCCTTTTTTGACGTAAATCGGGGAAGTGTTTAGGGTTAATGACAGGGGAGTTAGTTTTGAGTAGGGGGGTTCGTGTGTGTATTACCATGGTTATGGAGGTGTTTTGGGGAATATGGGATTTCAAAGTGTTCAGTAAAGAGGTAAGTTTTTAGCTCTTTCCTGAACTGATAGAGGTCATTTATGACGCGAAGGTCTATTGGGAGGTCATTCCATAGCGTAGAGGCAGTGAAAGTGAAAGCTCTGGAGCTAGTAGTTTTCTTTGTCTTCCTGATGGCTTTTGGTGTGATGAGAGAGTAGGCTTCATTTTGTCTGTGTGATCTAGTTTTGTTTGGTGATTGCAGAAGTGTGGATAGATGTGATGGGGCTATGTCTTTTATGAGTTTAAAGGTTGTTAGGATAGTTTTGTATCTGATTCGGCTGTTGATTGGGAGCCAGTGTAGTTCTAGCAGTATTGGGGTTACGTGGTCTGTTAGACGTGCTTTGGCTGTTACTTTTGCACAGATGTTCTGAGCTCTTTGAAGAAGGTATGTGTATTTTTGAGGGAGGCCTATTAATAGACTATTGCAGTAGTCGAAGTGGGGGGTGATTAGTGTATTTACTACAGATCTAAAATCTTGTGTTTCTAGGAGTGGCCTTAGATGCTGTATAGTTTTTAGCTTGTAGTAGATAGTTTTTACGGTTTGTTTTATGTGTGGTAGCATGGTGAGTGTGTGATCTATTATAACACCTAAATATTTTACTTCCTTTCTAACAGGTATGGATGTTTTGTTAATTGTGATTGTTTCAGGGAAGGTGTTCTCTGTGTTTGATGACCTCGTTACGAACATTGCTTCCGTTTTTTTGAGGTTGATGCTGAGGTAGTTATATTCTAACCAGGAGGAGGTTTCAGTCATACATTCTGATAGAGTATCATATGAGGGGTTTTTAGTGGTTATAGGGATAGCGAGCATGATGTCATCAGCGTAAATAAAGTGGTTAATCCTATGTTTTTTAAATATGTCTGTTATTGGTTGTAGATACAGGTTAAACAGGAGGGCGGAGAGGGCTGACCCTTGGGGTATTCCTTGGCCTTGAGGGAATGGTTCTGATGCTTCTTGGTCGATTTGTACGCGTATTAATCTGTTTGATATGTAGGACTTGAACCAATCCAGTACAGTCCCGCCTATACCTAAGCTTTGAAGTCTGTTGATCAGTGTGGAGTGGTTAATATTGTCAAATGCGGCAGAAATATCTATAAATAGAAGTAGGAAGCCTTGGTTGTTGTCATCTGTACCTCTGATGAGGAAATCCATTAGGGTGATTAGTAGAGTTTCTACTCCATGGAATGGGCGAAACCCAAATTGGTGTGGGTCAAGTGGTTTATGTTCATCAATGTGTTCTTGTAACTGTATTTGAATTGTTTTTTCTATTATTTTAGCTATAAATGGGATGCTGGCTATGGGTCTGTATGAGTTCGGGTCTTTTGGGTCAAGCTTGTTGTTCTTTAATATTGGTCTAAGTGTTGTGAGTTTTAAGGCATTAGGCATTATGCCTTGTGAGAGAGATTGGTTCACTATGTGTTGTAGATTTTGCACCAGTTCCTCCTTCACACATTTAATCCATGATACAGGGCATGGGTCTAGTGGGGAGGTTGTTGTGTTGATCATTGTTACAATTTTAAGGAGTTGTTTTTGATCTATTATGTGGAAGTTTGTCCATTCGTTTATGTGTTTAGTGCTTGTGAATATTGGTGTCAGAGTAGTGGTTTTGTTTTTTAGTTTCGCTGCAAAGTGTGTTGCAAGTGTGTGTACATTTATTGCTGGTTGTTTAGGCTCGGTGTTATTAGTTTTAGTTAGTGTTTTTACTATCGCAAATAGTTCTCTCGGGCGGTTGATGGCTGAGTTTAGTACTTTAGAGTGGTAGTCTCTTTTTGATTTGTTGATTGCATTTTTGTATCCAGTAAGTAATATCATGTATTGGGATTTGTTATCATCCGATTTTGTTTTCCGCCATCTCTTTTCTTGTTTCCTTAGCTCTTTTTTTAGTTTTGTTAGCTCTTTCGTGAACCATTTTTCAGTCTTTTTTGTTTGTCTATGTAAGACTTGTGTGGGGGCAGCTGCATTTTGAATGGTTGAATTCCAATATGATATGGTTGAATTGATGTCTGATGAGTTTGTGTTGAGTTTGGGTAATACTTCATTGAGGAATGTATTCTTATTAAAGTGTGCGAATCGTGTAGTGTAAGTAGGTTTGTTTGTGGGGTTTTTTGGGGCTTGTATTGATATGTAAGTTGTAATAAGGTAGTGGTCAGACCATGGTACTTCGGTTATGGTTGGAGTGGTGTGTGGTTGGTGATTGTAGAGCATAGAGGGAAGGAAGATTAGGTCAAGTATATTACCTTTATTGTGTGTGGGGGCTTGTATTATTTGTGTATATCCCAATTGTGTCATAGCTTCTATGAAGTTATTTGATTGTGAATTGGTCAGTGATGGAAGGTTCAAGTCACCAAGGAGTATGAGTGGTTTGCTTTGAGATGCTGTGCAAGCATGTTCTAGGATAGGGGTGAGGTTATTTTGATCAGATGATGGGGGTCGGTAGATGAGGGCGAGGGCAAGGGTTCTATTTTCTATATTGACAAAGTCTATTCCGTCTATATTGTTTAAGTTTGTTAGGGTGAATTTTAGGTCTTTTTTGGTGAGTATTAAAGCGCCTCCTCCTCTTTTTATATTCCGATGACAGTTGAATATGTCATATTGCTGTGTTGCTAACTGGTTTAGTAGTATGGTGTCTGTGGGTGTGAGCCATGTTTCAGTGATGCAGATAACATCTGGGGATGTGTCCTTTATTATATCATTGATTATTGGTATTTTATTTCTTAAAGAACGGATGTTTATTAAGATGATTTGTAGGTTAGAGTTTGAGTTATTAGCTTGTTTGTTTATTGTGCTATAGGGTTGGGGTTTTATTTGTATGAGTCTATGGAGGGGTTTGTCAGCGTTGTTGCGCGAATGATGATAGTGGGGGTTTGAGTATGTATTGCTGTGTGTTGGGTTTTGATGCTGGTTATGGGTGGTTGGGATGTTGTTATAAGGATTCTTGTAGTGATTGTGGATGATGGGGATGTTATTGTAAGGGCTTTGGTTGGTATTGTATGTATGTATGTGCTGGGTTATGAGAGTTATCAGTAGGAAAGTGAGAGGGAGGTTTGCAAATTTAGCGGGATACATTATGTGTATGGAGTTGTGCAGGAGGGAGTTCAGCAGGGATTAGAGGCCTCTGGTGTATGTGTCTAATGGCAACAGCATATATAATTTTGGCAGCAGTGATATTATTTACTGTCAAAAGTGTATTCATGTACTGACAATAGTATAATTTGTTACTGTCAACTCTCCCCCATCCCCAGCCCGCCAATTGTCCTCTGACTGCTTAATTTGTACATAAAGAATGCATATTGAGAAATTATGTATTCTGTCATTTGATGCACCTCATCTCTGGTTGAAAGAAGAGAGAAAAGTGGGGGCAAGTCAAGGACATTTTCCCTCTTTCACAGGGTTCCTATGCCTGTACTCGCCAGCCCTATGGGGAAACCACCTGCATCCAGCACAGCAGCGTTGGGGTACTGCTGCTGGTGGCGGGGTGACGGTGTGGGAGGTGGAGGCGGCTGCGGCGGGGCTGGGCGCAGTACAGACATGCAGGCAGCCCGCGAGCGGGAGAGATAGAGAAGGACGACGAAGGACCCCAAATCGAGGAGCTGCCGCTGCTTGCTCTTCCTTGCCCAGGCCCGCCGCCTCCTCTTCCTCCTGTACACTAGTTGTGTAGGCTCTTGCGATGCCTCACGGGGACTCACAGTCAGATTACTACAGATATGCAAAAAGCATAGATATGCACTCACCTGCTCTGCTGCCGATAGCCCGTCCCCAGGCAGCAGTCCCGGAGCACCGGTCTCCTCTTCGCTGGTTCGGTGTGTTGCTCTCGCATCCAAGGCAGCACGTGGCACTGAAGACTGGCTGAGGGAGGGATCAAAGGAGGTGCGTGGCTGGCAGGCAGGCACAAGAGCAGAAAGAGGCTGGCTTGCTGGCTGCCCCTCCCTTTTATTTCCCTCTAGCCTGTCATGATTCGTCAATCGTCGGTCACATGTGAGAGGAGTGAGGACAGGGGACTCAGTGCAGACAGAGGAGAGATTCGGAAGTGACGGAAATTACAGAATGGCAGTAGATCAGTGGTGCAGCCGCGGCCTTAAAAAACCCAAGGTTTGAAAACCCATGAAATCAGTAATTTTTGTGTGTTCCTTTAAAAGTTGTGTGCGTTCGCTCGGCGAGGTGTTTGCACGCGCACAGCTTAGAGGGAACAGTGCCTGGGGGATAGCTCAGGACTCAGAAGTAGTAGCGCAAATACAATTGTCCCCTTCCCAGATTCTGGGGATTCTGGGGAAAGACCCAGGGGAGCTTCAGGAGGGCCCAGCAAGAGGATGAGTCCCTTAAACATGCCCGAGAGCAGGTTTTGGAGGTGGATGGGGTTCCAATAGGTAACAGAGTCCCCCCTGCAAGAACCTTTCCCTATTTTGTCCTAAAGGGAGATTTATTGTACAAAGTGGCCTAGGGTACTATAGAAGGGGAAGAGATACAACAACTGATTAGTTCCCTGGCCCTGTCATCAGGGGGCATTATTGTTGGCCCATAACAATTTAATTAGGGAGACAACTGGGGGTGGGGAAAACACTAGAGTGTGTTTTGGCCCAATTTTTCTGGCCTGGGGACCATAAACAAGTGTAGTTATATTGCCAGTCATGCCCCTCTTGCTAACTTCATAACCCTGCCAGAGTCCAATCTGCCCCTCTAGTGCTGATGCCCATCATTGAAACCCCATTTGAAAGAGTGGCCATGGATCTGGTAGGACCCTTGGAGCGAACCACCCGAGGCAACAAGTATATTTTAGTCATACTGGACTATGCTCCCCGATACCCAGAGGCCATTGCTTTAAAGAATATGAAGACTATTCTTGCAGGAGGGAATACCCAATGAGATTCTCACAGATCAAGGAACACCCTTTGTATCCAAGGTGAAGAAGCAAGTGTGTGCCTTGGTGAAGGTCAAGATGTTGGATGAACTTGTTGAGTGATTCAATAAAATGCTGAAACAGATGTTAAAGGTTTGTGCAGGAGGGCGGGAAGAATTGGGACATTCTCCTACCCTATTTGATGTTTACCATCCATCCTCAGAGTTCCACAGGGTTTTTGCCTTTTGAGCTGCTATTCTGAAGGCAGCCAAGAGGCATATTAGATGTGGTAAGGAGTGCTAGTGGGAATCAAACCCTGGTTTCTTGGTTACCAAGCCAGTGTCCTTAACCACTAGGCTACTCCTCCACTCCTTATTTGCATTTTTTTTCAAGGGAAACGTAGTAAGAAGAACCCCATGCCAGGTGCAATTTGGTGGAGTACATTATACAAATGCAAAACTGGCTGAGGAAAGCTGGAGAGGTGGCCAAACTCAGTCTGGAAAAAGCCCAAGTCAAGCAGGCCAAGAGCTACAATTGGGCAGCTATGCACCATACCTTCCACTGGGGAGATAGAGTTTTAGTCTTGCTGTTCTCATCCAAGAACACATTACTCTGTAAATGGCAGGGGCTCTATGAGGTGAACGAAAAAGTGGGACCTGTTAACTACAAGATTCCTCAGCCAGATAAATGGAAGAAAGCCAAAACATTTACCATATTAATCTATTGAAAAAGTTGACTCCAGTGACAGCTATAGCGGTACAGAGAGATGATTTCAGGCCCAGTCCTGACTGGAGACCAGCTCTCTGCAGCCCAGAGAAGAAATCTAGAAGGTTTGATCCACCAGAACGTAAAGGTGTTCTCCACCCATCTCGGACAAACCCACCTCATTTGTCATGATATTGCTACTGATCCTGGGGTGGTTATCCGGCAAAGACCCAACCAGATTACAAAGGCTCAGTGACAAGCCATCACCAAGGAGCTTTAAGAGATGCTTAACCTGGGAGTTATAGAACAATCTATGAGTAACTGGTAGTCACCCATCGATTTGGTTCCTAACCCTGGCAGAAGCATCAGATGTCCGGAAGTCAATGTAGCTTCTGAACTGGAAATGTATCCCATGCCTGGAATAGATGAGGTAATTGAGCAACTCTGTGCAGCATGCTTTATATCAATTTTGGATCTGATCAAGGGATACTGATAGGTGCCCTTGATTCCAGCTGCCAAGAAGAAGACTGCTTTTTTTTTTTTTTTACACCGCAAGGTCTGTTCCAGATTAAGTACTGTCCTTTGGATTACATGGGGCTCCTGCCACATTTCAATGCCTAGTCGACCACCTACTGAGACTGCACAAGGACTATGTGGCTGCATACCTTGATGACACTGTCATCTATAGCAGAGACTGGACCATCCATCTAACCCAAATACAAGCCATGTTGACCAGCCTGAGGAAGGTTGGATTGATGCCAACCCCAAGAAATGTTTTCTGGGAGGTCGGGACATTCAATACCTGGGATATTTAATCAGGAATGGGCAGATACAACCTCAGTTACGGAAGGTGGATGCCACTGCCCAGGTCCCCACCCTGAAGTTGAAGAAAGAGGTTAGTGTCTTCCTTGGATTGATTGGCTATTACCACCAGTTCATCCCTAATTTTGCAGAGGTAGCACAGCCATTAACCAATCTCCTCCAGAATAGAGCTCCCAATGGATTCAGTGGTCACTAGACCTGGACCTGGCCTTCCAGTGCCTCAAGAAGGCCATGTGCTCTGAACCCATCCTGATTAGCCCCAATTTCTCTCTATTGTGCAAACTGATGCTGTTCTGGCCCAGGAAGTGAGGGGTAAAGAACATCCCGTAACATTCAGTAACATAAAGCTGCTTCCTCAGGAAAAGCATTATGTGATATCATGAAGGAAGCCCTGGTTGTCAAATGGGCACTGGAGACCTTCAAATACTACCTGCTCGGCTGTCCGTTTACACTAGTAAAAGACCACCAACCCCTCAAGTGGCTGGCTCAACATAAGGAGTTCCATGGCTGCATTATGCAATGTTTTTTTTTGAGTCTCCAATCCTACCATTTTCAGGTCTTCCATGGGGCTGGTCAGACTCCCTTTCACAGGTAGGGATCCCAGGTGAAGCAGGCACCCAACGGGGCATGGTTGAGCTGAGGGGGAGGGTGTAGATAGGAGTCTATAGAATGTTACCCATCCCTCTCCAAAATGGAGTTTTAACAGTCCCCTTTAAGAAAGTCTGCAAAGAGTTCAGGGCTGGCAGGGCGTGGCTCACAAGGAGAGGTTAAAAACCCAGCAGGCTGCAGGAGGGAGACAGGTCCGTGGAGCCAGACGTTCTTCCATGGCAAGCCATGCAAAGAAGTTTAGAGGTAGGAAATTTAAGTGGAGCTACAGGAAGGGCCGGGAAAACCAGCTTGTGGAGGTTTAACAAGCTGGAACAGAATAAAAACTGCTTTTGTTTTCCCTGAACTGCTGTCTAGCCTGTGTTTTAAAGAAAACCCTTTCCCACCACACGCCACGCCAACAAATCCCCATACTGTAACACTCCCTTGGGATTTTGCATGACCTTGCATCTTTCAGCATTCACCTTAACTGCCAAATTCTCTAGAATTCTTCAAGCTTCACTGGATCCCTCCCTTATGCTATCCACACCTTCCAATGTGTCTACCCTGTTGCAGATTTTGATATTATCTTTCCCGACAGACCTTTTGCAATATTTACAAAAATGTTAAAGAATAGGACCAAGGACAAATTCCCAAGGAACACCTACTAATAATGCCCTTATCTTCAGAGTGAACACCATTTACTAGCACCCTCTGACGCCTCCTTCTCAACTAGTTTTTTTTACCAGGTCAGTCACTTTAGGGTCCATTCCAAAGGCACATAGTTTATAAATAATGCTGCCAATGCAGAGTAGTGTCAAATGCCTTGCTAAAATCTAAGTATACCACATCTAGTACTCTCACCTGATCCAATTCTCTGGTTACCCTGTCAAAGAAATCAATCAGATTCTGATGTAACTAGAAGGAAGGAGGAAGCTGGGAACCTTTTCACATTTCCTTTACTTGTGCTTGTGGATACAGCTGCACTAATACAATGCAACACTTCAGCTGCCATGCCCATTAAATCCTGGCACCATGGGATGGTTTTCATGCTACAGGCCTGAACCAAAAAGATCTTCAAAGCAGCCCTGTGTTTGGTTCCATCAATGAGAGGCTTCAAGGCTGATTACAGCTGACCTTGGAAAAGCAATCATTTCAAGAGAGAAATGAAGTTTGCTAGGGCTCAGGCATAGCAACAAACACAGGACTTTATACTTTTCAAATAAAATACAGTTCTTCTAGTAGAACAACCTAATTACATAAATGAAACGTGGAACATTATATGTGAGGAGAGCTATAATCATGCGGTTAAAACAGAAATCTTTAAATGTTTCTGTCTTTTGATTTACATTATGAAGTAAGCTTTTTACAAAAGGCTATTCTTTTTTTCCCCCTTATACCAAAGTTCTAGGAACTGCTTTCTCGTTGACAGGGGCGGCTCAAGACAATCTGCTGCCTGAGGCGAGAAATGGGCTAGAATACCTCCCTGCTACCTAAAAGGAGGGGCCTCCCCAGAGCTCGAATCAATGAACAGGTGGTCACCTCACTAAGAGCACTAGTCAGATGGTTGCCCCAAGAATAAAGAAATCCAAATATCAAACCCAAACCAAAGCCCCTTAAATATCCAAAAATACTGAGTTATCCCCTTTCTGATTGGTTGTTCCTTTTGATGGACTTACAAGTTTATCTAGGGGAATTGCAGTTTCACCATTATGATTGGGGGAATCCATTCCAACCGGCGCGGGGGAGGTGCTTTTGATGAGCCACCCCGTGCTTGTGATTGGTTCTTTCCATGATTGACAGTATTATCAGACTTTTCATGTCCTATAAGGTGATTGAACCACTGATTTTGAAACAGCTTTTTTGAGGTGGAAGGACGCCATGGATCACGATTACCTTTCAAGCACTTCATACAGGGAGATACATTTCCTGAAACGTGCACGTCGTGCTTCTTTGGACTTGGAATTTGCTGTAATGTTAAGCATGAACACGCTGCTTTTACGATATGAGAATTTTTTTTTTATTACATGAAGGAACTCTTTGAATAAAATGGATGGTGTCAGTTGGTGGGGATAAGTTATTTATCTTTCCCTTCCTAGATGTGATCCGACAAAAAGAATTTTTCACGGTGGGACTGTTTCAGGACCAAGAATAAAGAAAGCAACATTCTCTCAGGCTATATAATTTTTTTATTTTATTTTTTTTTACAATACTGTCTATATGCAGAAAAAAATTTCAGCAATTTAATTATGTAGCCTGGGACCCTAACAGAAAAACATACAGATTCCTGACACTATACATTGGACCAGCATGGCAATAAAGGTGACATTTTACTTACCAGATAATTTCCTTTCCTTGAGTTCTGCTAGACCAGTCCAGACAAGTGGGCTGTGTTTCCCTACCAGCAAATTGGTGGAGACAGAAAATCAATGAAATGCCGAGGCTTCAGACATCACTCCCATGCCTCTATCAGCCTGAGCCACTAGAGGGCAACTCAGTATACAACCCAAAGCATAAGGGAAAACATGGCAATGATGATTAATCAAACAATAGAGAAACAATGTACATGAGAGATGGAAACAGAAGGCTGTCAGTAGGATATGGACTTGTCAAGTCAAACATGGAGATCATAGTGGATCAAGGCATCGTGCAACTTAACAGACCAAATACAGTTCCAGGGGTGGATTCTGGACTGGTCCAGCAGCACTCAAGGAAAGGACATTATCTGGTAAGTAAATTTCACCTTCCATATCATCCTGCTAGACCACTCCAAACAAGTGGGACATACAAAAGCTATGCCTCCAGTGGGCAGGAAGAAGACAGCAGCTCACAAAAACCTTGAGGCAAAATGATGTGTCCACCCAAGTGTGGACATCCAAGCAGAAATACTTGACAAAAGTGGAGCGTGATGCCCACATTGTCGCCCGACAAATGTCTGAAGGGGCTACCAAGTTACACTCCATCCACAAGGATGCTTGTGCTCGGGTAGAATGACACACAAACCCTCCAGAACTGGCTGGTTCCACAGCAGATATGCCGAGGCAATAGCCTTCTTGATCCAGCACCCCCAACAGACTGCATGGGCCAGAAAACAACACAAAAAGATTATATGATTTACGAATGGAACTGGTAATCTCCAAGCACCGGGGAAGCACCCTCCGGACATCCACAAGAAGATCCTTATTCCCCCGACACTGTTTCTTAGAGAAAGAGGGCAGGCAAACCAGCTGGTCCACATGAGAGGTTCACCTCGAGTAAAAGGAAGGCACAGGCCAAAGGAAATGGCCTCCTCTGAACAAGGCAGATAAGGATCCTGGCAAGACAAAGCCTGCAGCTTGGAAATCCACCTTGAAAAAAATTGTGCCAAGAAAGCAGTTTTGAGTGGAATCCTTCAGAGTAGTGCGCTTCAAAGGCTCAAAGGGTTCCAACATCAGGGCCCTGGGCACCAGAGATCCCAGGAAGGGACTACTGTCCAGAGGGGAAGACGCAGACGCAGAACGTAATGGAAAAAAAACCCCACGAAACATCCAGGCGCAAGGCTAGACACTTTCCAGCCAATGGACCTCTGAAACAGGCCAAATTGCCACCTGAATTTTCAGGGAATTAAGAGAAAGACCCTTTCCAGATCTTCCTGCAGAAAGGCTAACAAAGACAGCACCTTGGCTGTCTCAGGAACTAGCTTTCATGTGCCGCTACACCACTCAAGAGGTACCAGACTTGCACATTTGCTAGGTTGATCAAACCCCTCCAAGCCTTGAGCAGAGTAGAGGCTAATGCAGGACAACAGCCCTTATGCATCAGCCGACTCCTTGCAAGAGCCAAGGCATAAGCTAGAGGGAATTAGGTCATTCAGGACAATCAGCCCCTAATGCAACCAGCCCCAGAACACGGCAGACAAAGAGTAGGTTCCTGCAGGAACTGCATCAGGTCCCTGAATCATGCTCTCCTCAGCCAAATCAGCATCAGACCGCACTTTGAATATTGCGTGCAAATCTGGTCGCCGTATCTTAAAAAGGATATAGTGGAATTAGAAAAAGGTACAGAGAAAAGCCACCAAAATGGTAAAGGGGATGGAAGAATACCCCTATGAGGAGAGGCTTAAAAGGTTAGGGCTTTTCAACCTGGAAAAGAGATGGCTGAGGGGAGATACAATGGAGGTCTATAAATTAATGAATAAAGTGGAAAGGGTAAAGGTAGATTGATCCTTTATGGCATCAAAAAGTAGAAAGACTAGGGGACATGCAATGAAGCTATGTGTAACCCATATAAGACTAATAAGAGAAAATATTTTTTCATTCAACGTGCAAACTCTTGAATTCATTACCGGAGGGTGTAGTAAAAGCTGTTAGTGTAGCTGGGTTTAAAAAAAAGTTTGGACAAGTTCCTGGAGGAAAGATCGATAAATTATTATTAAAGAGGACCCAGGTAATCCATTGCTTGCCCCAAGCATTATGGAACCTGTGTGTCTTTTTGGGAAGCTGCTAGATATTTATGACCTCGATTGGAAACAGGATACTGGGCTTGATTGACCTTGGTCTGACCCAATACGGCATTTCTTATGTTCTCTATGCGCCGAAGTACATGCGCCAACAGTGGCCATGAAGAAAACACATACAGCAGACACTGCCATAGCCAGGTCTGAAACAGGGCATCAACATCCTTGGACCCAGTTTCCATGTGGTGACTGAGGAAATGGCATACTGTCATTGGAGCAAGACACCATGAAATCCATTACGAACAATCTTAATGGTGGAGAATCATCTTAAACACCTCCTGAATGGGCTGCAAAGGAGGGGACAGAGATCCTGGGCCCATGAGCCCCTCGAAAGGCCAGATTATGGATCCAAAAACCAGAAGATGAGAAGAAAGGCTTTCCAGCATGATGACAGGAGGCTCGAGAACCCCAGAAGTCAGTCCAGCATGCCCATGAAGAATGGGCATATACTGGAGAGGGGAGCAGCCTTGTAAACTTCCCAGGCCCATTTGACCCATCTTCTTGAAAGCAAAAAGGCTTGGCCTCACCCAAGACCTTCCACAGTCCTTCCCAATATGGTCCCAAATGGAGCTTCCCCTCAGGGTCAGTTGACTTAGCCGGAGTTTGGAGGACGTATCTGCTGCCCAGGGGTGGAGCCAAATCCAACACCACATCACTGTTGACAGACCAATATCCCTAGCTGCCAAGCAAACTAGAACAAACATGGCCTCAGATGGAGGGCAGTAACTGACTCCAAAGGAGGGGTAGCATTATCCAGCGGAAGGAAAAAAAAAAAAACTGAATCCACAGGAGCAGGGCTGGAAAACACTAGGCCGGCACACACCACCAACTGGAGAACAGCAATTGCTGCTGCAAATTGGCTCTTCAGCAGAGAGTCCACCTCTCTATTCATAGTGTCCACTACGGCCAATCTGACTTCCACGGGAATGGATTCCCACATTGTGACCACCGTGACCTGTGCCTCTGCCTCGGTTGGGCCAGACCATGTGACGCTCTCCTCTCTGGGACAGCATACATCCTTTTACAAACCTTTATCCCCTTAGTCGGGAAATTGGGAAGACCTATTTAAACTGGAACATGCTCTGGATCATATCTGGAAAAGCGTTTTTACTCACTCTGGAGACAGCAGGAATCAGTCCTCACATATGGGTGACGTCGGCACCGACAGAGCCCGCAAGGGAATCGCTCCCAGGCTTTCAAAGAAAGCCTTTGAGAGATACACCACGCTTGCGTGGTCCCCTTCACGCCTAAGGGTGCCATCTTGCTTCAGTATGATATCATAGCACAAGACAGCAAAAAACAGCAAGCAACTCCATGGGGAGGAGGGAGGGTTGTGAGGACTGATTCCTGCTGTCCCTGGAGAACACCTGTTATAGGTGAGTAATTACGCTTTCTCCGGAAACAAGCAGGAAGTCAGTCCTCACATATAGGATTCTCCAGTTACAAACTACCAAAAAACCTGTAAAAAGCCACAGGTAATCAGAAAAGGTGAGCTGTAATCAGCAGCAACTGAGTCGGATGACAACAGACCATGAGCAACCCAAGTGTCCAGCGAGGAACCAGTTCACCGGTACCTGAACACAAGGGCCGGAGGGCAAGAGTTGCCTACACTCCGCACAAATGACGGAATTATGCCTGGCCAAAGGCACTGTCCCAACAGGACTCCCTCTCCAGGCAGTTAAGAGCTGCAAAGGTATGGACCGAGAACACTGCCTTGGGCAGGAACTTGGGGTACGTGTGGAGCATATCCCTGTTCCTACTGAACCCAGTGTACAGTGGGGGTCTGCCACCAATGCTTCAAAGTCACTAAATCAGTGAGCAGATGTGAGCACCACAAGGAACACCACCTTTCAAGTGAGATACATAAGGTGGCAGGAATTGAGAGGCTCAAATGGTAGAGCGGTAAGCTTTGAGAATATCATGTTTAAGTCACACTTTGCTGCTGGGGGACAGATGGGAGGCTTCGAGAGGAGAAGACTTCTCAGGAAGTGAGCCACTAACGGCTGAGCAGAGAGGGGTTTTGCCCTTGATTAGATGGTGGAGTGCTGTCACCCTAACTGATTTAGATTTCAAGCCTGTCAGAGAGGTGACTGCAGTACCAGATAGACGGAGCAGGAGAAGGGGTTGATCCGCCTCTCCGCCCACCAGATGGAGAATCTCCACCACTTGAAAGTGTATGCCCAGCATGTGGAGGTCTTACAGGAGGCCAGAAGCACCACCTCCGCCTCTGTAGAGAGGCTGAAAGGAGTCAGGGCTACCCACTCAGCAGCCAGGCCATGAGCATTAAGGAACCCAGGATGGGGTTCAAGAGAGAGCTCTCTTCCTGCATCAGTAGGCCTGGGTCACATCTCAGGGGAACCGAGGGCACTGTGGACAGGTGGAGAAGCAGGGGAAACCATGGCTGCCTGGCCCACCGTGGGACTATTAGGATCACTGTAGCCCTGTTGTGTTGGACCTTGAAGAGAGTCTTGGTGATCAGGGGCATGGGCAGGAAGGCATAAAGGAGGCCCTCCGCCCATGATATCAGGAAGGCATCCGCCACCACCCTGGCAGGATGCAGCTGCCAAGAACAGAAAACAAGGCAGCTGGGCATTGGCTGGACTGGCAAAGAGATTGATTTGTGGGAGCCCCCAGCAACAGAATAACTATTGGGTAACTCTGGAGTCCAGCCTCCACTTGTGTGGCTGTAGGACCCAGCTGAGCCAGTCTGCCAGGGCATTGTCCTGGTCCGGGAGGTATATTGTCCACAGGAGCATCCGGTTGTCGCTGGCATAAATGCAGATGCTCACTGCTTTCTGGCAAAGGAGAGATGATCCCTTGCCCCCTTGGTTGTTTATGTAGAACATCACCACCCCATTGTCGGTCTGGACCAGTGCCAGTTGGTCCTGCAGGTGGCGACAAAAAGCCCAGAGGACTAAGGCAACAGCCCAGAGCTCTGGAAGGTTGATTTGCAGGAGCGTCTCCACTGGCGATCAACTGCCCTGAGTGCAGAGGTTGATGCAGTGGGCTCCCTAACACAATTTTGAGGCATTTATCAAGAGGATCCTCTGCAGTGTGGAGGTCTGGAAAGGCATCCCTGCCAGTAGCTGTGGGAGGTGTTGCCATCAGCTGAGTGAGTCGGCCAGGGGACTGGTGACGGTCATTCTGTCCTGCAGGGATACCGTGGCCTGTGACCACCGGGAGCAGAGTTCCTACTGGGCCACTCGCATCCACAAGTGGGCGATGTGCACTGTGCAGGCCATGTGTCCCAGTAGGCAGAGCATGTGTTGGATAGACACCAAGCAGCGGCACTGGGTGTCCTCTGAGTACCTAGAGATGCAGAGCCCTGTCCCCCTTGGAAGAAAAGCCCTAGCCTGGACAATGTCCAGCTGCGCCCCTATTAACTCCAGGTTTTGAGTTGGCTGGAGATGAGACTTTGGGTAAGTGACTACAAACCCCAAGTGCTCTAGGAAAAGCATTGTGCGGCCTATCGCCTGTTGTATTTTGGCAGCGGTGCTGTCCTTTACCAACCAGTCATCCAGAAAGGGGAAGATGAAGACCCCCTGGGGCCTGAGGTGGGCTGCGAAGACCCCCAGGCATTTGGTGAATACCAGTGGGGTGGCAGCCAGCCCGAAGGGGAGTATTCTATACTGGTAATGACTTCCGCCCACCACAAAGCAAAGGTATTGCCTGTGGAAGGGGTGGATAAGGATATGTGTGTTCGCATCCTTTAAGTCCAAGGAGCATAGCCAGTCTCCCAGCTGGAGGTATGGCAGCAATATTCCAAGGGAGAACATTTTGAACTTCTCCCTCACCAGGAACCCATTGGCCTAGAATCAGATGAAACCCTCTGGTCCTTTTGGGGACCAGGAAATAGCAGGAGTAGAAGTCCCTGCCCCTGTGGTGGACGGCCCTGCCTTGCTTGTTAGAAGGCCTGTGAGTTCCTGCTGGAGCAGGGCCCAGTGAAGGGGAGTCCTGGGTGGCTCTCCTGGGAAGAATGGTGGGGGCATAAGTAGGAGGTAACCCTCCCTGACCACCTGGAGTGCCCATGCATCAGTGATGATGGCCGGCCACCTGTGGGCATAATGTACCAGATGAATCTTTATGTGCTACAGGGCTGTGCCTTCTGGGGGGGGAAGAGCAGCTATGCCCACGGAGTCAAAAAAATCTTTTCCAGGTTGCGCCAGAGGTGCATTCTGGGGCTTTAGGCTTATGCAGGCCATGCACCTGTCCCTTGGCCTGCTGGCCCTGTTGGTGAACTGGGAAGGCCGGGTACTGGGGATAGTTTTCATAAGCCTTCCTCTTCTTCAGGAATGAGGACTTTCTGCCCAAAACCTTCCTTCAGGAAGTCTGTGGTCTTCTTGGAGAGCCTGGATCTTGTCAGGTACTCTGACTCCAACTCAGCGGCCCTGTCTGTTATGGGTTTGCCAAAGAGGTTTTCTCCCTGGCAGGGGTCATCGACCAGCTTGTCCAGGTCAGACAACACTAGCTAGGCCTGGTGCCATGCACTACAGTAATGCTTGTCACAGCCACTAGCCGCTGACTTGGAGCCATCATAGGCTGTCCGAGTAACAGACTTGGAGCACTCTCTGACTGCGGAGGACAAGGTCAGGAACTGCTGGAGGGGTTCCTCAGAGAACCCAGCCAAGAACCCAGAAAGCTCCTTTGCCAGGTCCCACAGGTACATGCCCATGTACAGCTAGTAGGCCTGGATCTGGTTGACAAGCATCGAGTCCTGGAAGCATTTCCTGCCTATGTCCTTGGGAAGGGATTGGTGCCTCCAGGGAAAACTAGTCCAAGGGTATGTCCCGGTGGCAGGTGTCCAGAGAATCATGGTCTTCGGTCTCCCAATCTGATTCCAAGGTGGTAGTGAAGTCGAGGGTTCC
Source organism: Ichthyophis bannanicus (assembly GCA_033557465.1). Classification (NCBI taxonomy): domain Eukaryota; kingdom Metazoa; phylum Chordata; class Amphibia; order Gymnophiona; family Ichthyophiidae; genus Ichthyophis; species Ichthyophis bannanicus. The sequence goes on from CM066033.1 coordinate 308,937,852, forward strand.
CAGAGTCTCGATGTCATGCCTCGGCCCCGATGGCACCAGTTCCCTAGCCACCCACCACTCAGAGCAGAGGGCATTGAGCGGAAAAAAGACCACAGCCCAAAGGAATGGGACTGGGATCATGACAGATGCCAAGGGATTTTTCAAGGCCGGTGGAGCTCAAGGATCGGCTCGATCTCTAGGGAGTCCCTCGATGTGGAGGACCCCCATGGGTAGGAATGATGACCTGGAAGAACCTAGCATCAGAGCCCATTGCTGGGCCAAGAGACAGAAAAACTACGTTCCAGAGCCCCCATCCTGTCCTCAAGACCAGATGGCTCTGCAGCCTTTGGCACGGCACAGAGGACTTCGGATCTGGCACTGGCACTGTTGAGGGGTAATCCTCGATGAGTATGGCCTCGGGGGTCTGATCCCTCCACGTCGACGGCTCCCATTGGAGCAACTTAGGCAGCCTCTCCTGCTGTCATCTTGACCTTGCGTTGAGGGCTACAGGACCTGGGTCTGTGGAATTTCCCCCACTGCTCCTGACTTGCCAAGGTCTTCTAGGGTTTCCGGCTCTTCTAGCAGCCCTCAATGATGGAGCTCCAGCTGGAAACTCCATGGCCGCTTGGTCCACGTGAGGATCCGAGGTCCTGGAGGAGGATTTGGAATGAGGTCTCACGGACGACTCCAGGGCCGAGTCAACCTTGTGGAAGATGGACTCACGCTGCTGATGACGGCTCAAGGTTCTTGGGAGTCATCTGCTTACAGAGACTGCAGACCAAGGAATCATGATCTGGCCTGAGCATCAAAGGCAGCAGTTGTGTGTGTCCATGTGAACATAAGAACATAAGATATGCCATACTGGGTCAGACCAAGGTCCATCAAGCCCAGTATTCTGTTTCCAACAGTGGCCAATCTAGGTCATATGTACCTAGCAGTTTCCCCAAGGGACACAGGTTCCACAATGCTTGTACTGGGTCAAGCATTGATATCCTGGGTCCCTTCTTAATAATGGTTTATGGACCTTTCCTCCAGGAACTTGTCCAAACCTTTTTTAAACCCAGCTACACTAACAGCCTTTACTACATCCTCCGGTAACAAATTCCAGAGTTTGATTACACGTTGAGTGAAAAAATATTTTCTTTTATTAGTCTTAAATAGTTTACCCTGTAGCTTCATTGCATGTCCCCTAGTCTTTCTATATTCTGATAAGCTAAACAATTGATCTACGTTTACCCGTTCCACTCCGTTCATTAATTTATAGACTTCTATCATATCTCCCCTCAGCCGTCTCTTTTCCAGGTTAAAGAGCCCTAACCTTTTTAGCCTTTCTTCATAGGAGTATCCTTCCATCCCCTTTACCATTTTGGGGGCTCTTCTCTGAACCTTTTCTAAAATCGCTATATCCTTTTTAAGATACGGCGACCAGAATTGCACACAATATTCAAGGTGCGGTCTCACCATAGAACGATATAGAGGCATTATAATATCTTTTGTTTTATTTTCCATTCCTTTCCTTATCATACCTAGCATTCTATTTGCTCACTTGGCCGCTGCTGCACACTGGGCCGAGGGTTTTAACATGGTATCCACAATGACGCCTAAATCTTTTTCCTGGGTGGTGGTTCCTAATGTGGAACTTTGCATCGTGTAACCATAGTTTGGGTTGTTCTTCCCTAGGTGCATAACCTTGCACTTGTCCACATTAAATTTCATCTGCCATTTTGATGCCCAGTCTTCCAATTTATCAAGATCCTCTTGCAATTTTCCACAATCCTCTTGGGTTTTAACAACTTTAAATAGTTTTGTCTCATCTGCAAATTTGATAACCTCACTCGTTATTCCACTTTCCAGGTCATTTATGAATATGTCAAAAAGCAGCAGACCCAGCACAGATCCCTGGGGTACACCACTATTCACCTTTCTCCATTGGGAAAATTGGCCATTTAGCCCTACCCTCTGCTTTCTATCTTTTAACCAGTTCCTGATCCACAATAGTACACTGCCTCCTATCCCATGACTCTTTAGTTTTGCCAAAAGTCTCTGATGAGGGACCTTGTCAAAGGCTTTCTAAAAGTCCAGATACACAATATCAACAGACTCACCTTTGTCCACCTGATTATTCACTCCTTCAAAAAAACATAACAGATTAGTAAGACAAGATCTTCCTTGTCTAAAGCCATGTTGGCTGTCTCCCATTAGGTCATGACTATCTACATGCTGAGTAATTTTATTCTTTATGATGGTTTCTACCATTTTTCCCGGTACTGATGTCAGGCTCACCGGTCTGTAGTTTCCCAGATCACCCCTGGAACCCTTTTTAAAAATTGGTGTTATATTGGCGATCCTCCAATCTTCAGGTATTAGAGATGATTTTAATGATAGTTCACAGATTACTAATAGCAGGTCTGCAATCTCCTATTTCAGTTCTTTCAACACCCTTGGATGTATACCATCCGGCCCAGGTGATTTGCTACTCTTCAGTTTATCTAATAGTTGTAATACATCTTCCCGATGTATCGATATTTCCTTCAATTCTTCCGCACCTTTAAATACCACTTCAGTCATGGGTAACATCCCTACATCTTCCTCAGTAAAGACTGAAGCAAAGAATTCATTCAGTCTCTCCGCTATCACCTTGTCGCCTCTTAGTGCTCCTTTAACCCCTTTATCATCTAATGGACCAACTGACTCTCTCACAGGTTTTTTGCTACGAATGTACTTGAAAAGGTCTTTACTTCGCGTTTTTGCTTCCGCAGCAAGCTTCTTCTCAAATTCTCCCTTTGCCTGCCTTATCAATGCCTTGCATTTGACTTGCCAGTGTTGTGTTGTTTCCAGGTTTCATCGTTTGGCTCTTTTTTCCATTTCCTGAAAGATGCTATTTTGGCAACAGCCTCTCTGACCTCACCTTTAAACCATGCTGGCATGCTTCAAGCCATGCAACATGTGTGCGCAGCAGTTGCATGGCTTGAAGATTCTGACCGAGGCCATGGCAGGGAAGATGGCCCCCGCGAGGTCAAATCACTTGGCCCAGCCAGGAAAATGGCACGAAACTGTGCTGAATAAAAATCAGAAAAAAGAAAGGAAAAGTACCCAAGAAAATGAGACACCAAGACAAGCGGACTCAGGGGTGAGAAGGGACCGATACGTGACCGTAGAAAGGCTAATTTTAAGACAAAAACTAGTCAACTTTTTCCGAGGGGAAAAGACACACATCTGATGGGCTCCGTGGAAAAAAGGAGACTGAGGCAAGATGGCACCCTTAAGCAGGAAGGGGACCACACATGCGTGGTGCATCTCCCAAAGGCTCTCTCAGTTGGCTCCGATGTCACCCATATGTGAAGACCAACTTCCTGCTTGTTCCCAGAGAACAGGTAGACTGCAGTGAATATCCACACTGTCTATAGAAGCAGAGAACCTGCAGCCCCCACTCTGTCATTAAGACTTCAGTCAAATATCAGGTGAATCAGACCCGAGCAATCAATGCTGTCAGAACTCCTTTCCGGGACAGGTGGAATATGCCAGCCTCTACAAGACCCTTTGAAAACACTTCTTCCTCCACATCAGACTCCTCAACTGAGTTGTCAGAATCAGCTCCCAAGTCCAAATCTCAGACAGACATTAGCCAACCTACATCTCCAGAATGCAACCTCCATCTCGGTTGCTTAGGAGGTGGCACTCAAGCCAGGCCTCTACACCTTGCCTGTCCCACACATGACTGAGCTTGAGGGAATCTAAAGGCTGTAGGGCCTAGGTTTCCATGCCATAAGGACCAGACTAGATAAAGAAGGAAAAGAATTCTGAAGAGGACAACCCAGATTCTGGGAGCTCGCCGCACTGACAATGACCCCAACCTCAAGGGTAGAGCTGTAACAAACCTTCCAGGAGGAGGAAGCCAGAAGTGCAGGCACTGGAACTCAAGGCCAGGCTATTATCCTTACCCACAGCGCAAGTAGTCACCTCCCACATGTTGAAGTGGAAAATGCTGGGCCAACCAAATCCCTTCGTCAGAAGAAGAGAGATGGGCCCACCAGGGAGAAGTCAGAGGCTGCCATGCAAGATGAATCCAGTGGTGAGGCTTTTCACTTGCCACAGGTCTTCCTGGAATACAGAAAGAGTTAAGACAAGGCAAATATTTGAACCAAGTCTGAATAGGAACAAGAGTATGCGCTAATAGAGTACATACATGAGCGCGTATTATCGGCGCTTGGGCAGAATGCGCATTGGGACTGTTTCGATGCAAGGCGCATAAAGACATAAAACATTGACAGAATGCATTGGAAAATTATGGGAAGCCCTAGTGCTGAACCAATGGCTGCCCATGGTCCACCCTGCCTTACACCCCAAAATGGACGAGTTCAGGAACCCCAACAAGGACAATGATGATCTTGGTGCTCAATCCTGGGAGCCCAGGCATGGCAAACTGTGCCAGACTCAATGCTACTCCCAAGATGCTGTTTTTTTCTTTTTTTTCAAAACAGGTTTACAGCCACATACCTCTAAGCAGTCTTCAGTCTTCGGAGGAGAGCAGGAGGGGGGAGAGGAGGAGAGGGGTTGTGCTGAGACTGTGTTAGCTAGCTGAATTCCTTCGAAATCCTTCCAATATTCTGGCCACTCAACAAGCCCTCATCGGGAGAAGAGTGTGGAGCTAAACCAATTTTCCCTCCTTCTATGGCTACTGAAAAGACCTTAATCTAGTGCAGCCTCTCACATTGCACTCAGTGAGAGAATCACCCTCAAGGTGATAGTTCGTGAACAAAATCAATCTTTTTCCTCTCAAATGTTCAGATTTTTTTCAGAGTTAAGAAAATCTAACCACCATCTGCTGGAGACAGCAGAATACTGAGATGCCATCTAGTGGCTCAGGCCGATAGAAGCATGGGAGAGATGTCAATGAAATCTGGGCATTTCATTGGTTCTCTATCTCCACCAATCAATCTACTGGAAGGGGAACACAACCCACTTGTCTGGACTAGCCTAGGAGGATGATATGGAATGTAAATATATATTCTTAAAAAGAAACAAAAGGAGATGTAAGGTGATCACACATCAAGGAGACAAAAAAAAAAAGCAGCAAAACTGTGCTGAGGTTCTTGCTTTTTCTTTTTGAAGATATATTCTGCATCCAAAAGGAACCCCTCCCCCATCATTGGGTGCAGAACAGTCCTAGGTCATTTCCCAAGAGAAATCACTCAAAAAATTTTCAATTCTGCTGTCATCTACTAACAGCAACACAAACCCTTACCAATACAAAAATCACTTATGACCTATAAATAAAATCTACCATACCATAACAGCAGCAACGTCCAACATAGGAACATAAAAAATGCCTTACTGGGTCAGACCAAGGTCCATCAAGCCCAGTATCCTGTTTCTAACAGTGGCTAATCCAGGCCACAAGTACCTGGCAGGTTCCCAAAGCGCACACAGGTTCCACAATGGTTGTCCCGGGGCAAGCAGTAGATTTCCCGGGTTCTCTCCAATAATGGTTTATGGACTTTTCCTCCAGAAACTTGTCCAAACCTTTTTTAACCCAACTACACTAACAGCTTTTACTACAATCTCCGGTAACGAATTTGAGTTTGATTACGCATTGAGTAAAAAAAATATTTTTTCTTATTAGTCTTAAATAGGTTGAATTGTGGCTTCATTGTATATCTTCTAGTCTTTCAACTTTTTGATGGTGTAAGCAACCAATCTACATTTATCCGTTCCACTACATTCATTAATTCATAGACCTCTATCATATCTCTCTCAGCCGTCTCTTTTCCAAGTTTAAGAATTTTAAGCCTCTCCCCATAGGGGTATCCTTACATTTCCCTTTACCATTTTTGTCGCTCTTCTTTGTACTTTTTCTAATTCAGCTATATCCTATTTAAGATATAGTGACCAGAATTGCACACAATATTCAACGTGCAGTTGCATTATGGAACAATACAGAGATATTATAATATCCTTGGTTTATTCTCCATTCCCTTCCTTATGATTCCTAGCATTCTGATTGCTTTCTTGACTGCCACTGCACACTGGGTGGAGGGTTTCAATCACTGTTCCCTCTAAGCTGTGCGCGCGCACACACCTCGCCGAGCGAACGCACACAACTTTTAAAGGAGCGCACAAAAATTACTGATTTCATGGGTTTTCAAACCTTGGGTTTTTTAAGGCCGCGGCTGCACCACCGATCTACTGCCATTCTGTAATTTCCGTCACTTCCGAATCTCTCCTCTGTCTGCACTGAGTCCCCTGCCCTCACTCCTCTCACATGTGACCGACGATTGACGAATCATGACAGACTAGAGGGAAATAAAAGGGAGGGGCAGCCAGCAAGCCAACCTCTTTCTGCTCTTGTGCCTGCCTGCCAGCCACGCACCTCTTTTGATACCTCCCTCAGCCAGCCTTCAGTGCCACGTGCTGCCTTGGATGCGAGAGCAACACACCGCACCAGCGAAGAAGAGGAGAACGGTGCTCCGGGACTGCTGCCTGGGGACGGGCTATCGGCAGCGGAGCAGGTGAGTGCATATCTATGCTTTTTGCATATCTGTAGTAATCTGACTGAGTCCCCGTGAGGCATCACGAGAGCCTACACAACTAGTGTACAGGAGGAAGAGGAGGCGGCGGCGGGCCTGGGCAAGGAAGAGCAAGCAGCGACAGCTCCTCGATTTGGGGTCCTTCGTCATCCTTCTCTATCTCTCCCGCTCGCGGGCTGCCTGCATGTCTGTACTGCGCCCAGCCCCGCCGCAGCCGCCTCCGCCTCCGCCTCCCACACCCTCACCCCACCACCAGCAGCAGTACCCCAACGCCGCTGCGCTGGATGCAGGTGGTTTCCCCATAGGGCTGGCGAGTACAGGCATAGGAGCCCTTTGAAAGAGGGAAAATGTCCTTGACTTGCCCCCACTTTTCTCTCTTCTTTAAACAGAGATGAGGTGCGTCAAATGACAGAATACATAATTTCTCAATATGCATTCTTTATGTACAAATTAAGCAGTCAGAGGACAATTGGCAGGCTGAGGAGGGGGGAGAGTTGTCATCTTGGAAGACCAGCATAGAAAGTATAGATGTGGGGCGCTGGAAACTAACAGGAAAAAAAAAAGCAAACTTTGGTTCTTGGGAGACTTTCTGCCTTCATGATTTTGAGTTATGCGTAAAGGATTTTAATTGCTTATAGATCAGAGATCGAGGGCCTTAGAAAAAAGGGTTGTGCTGCTGTTTAGGTATAGCCTTTAAAAATTAGATGTTTATGAAAAGCAGTTAGTTAAAAGGTATGCAGAAATGGATTTACCTATTCACAATTCATTGGAGGTTTTATTTTAGTTTTTTACATTATCTCTTTTTGGTGACTCCTGTGAAAATATTTACTAGTGTTTGTCAGGGTGTACATAACTTTCTGGGGTGGTGATTTTCTCTTATTTTGTTTATATTTATGCAATTTAAAAAAATACAAGCAATAACACACCTTTTCTAAGAAATAGGGATTGCCTAAAATAACAGAACACATCCTGTAAAGAAGGAAATACATCCATAAAGAAAATGTCTAGCAACACCAGCTTTAGCCGACAATAATAGGGATCCATGATGAAAATAAAATAAAACATAATGCTCTTATAGGAAAGCTGAAACTAAACACAACTGGTTCTCCACTATCGCAGGACAGAACTGTCTTTCTCTGATCCCAGTGACTTACGAACATGTTGTTGTTGTTAAGTGCCGTCGAGTCGGAGTCGACTCATGGCGACCCTCTGGATAGCTATCCTAAATTGTGTTCGGTCTTCAGTCAGGCGGCTCATTGTTGACAGACTGGTACCCGTAGCTGCTGTTATTGTAGCGATCCATCTCATTGCTGGCCTTCCTCTTTTGCGTTGACCTTCTATCTTTCCAAGCATGATGTCTTTCTCTAATGATCTCTCTCTTCGCATGATGTGTCCGAAGTATGAAAGTCGAAGTCTTGTCATCTGAGCTTCTAAAGAAAGCTTAGGTTTGATCTCCTCTAGTACCGACTGGTTTGTTCTTCGGGCAGTCCATGGTATACACAGTATTCGCCGCCAGCACCATAATTCAAAGGCATCAATTTTCTTCCTGTCTGTCTTTTTCACTGTCCAGCTTTCACATCCATATGATGTTATTGAAAATACCATGGCATGAACAAGTCGAATCTTTGTATGGAGAGAGACATCTCTGCTCTTGAGAATCTTATCTAGGTCTTTCATAGCCATTCTGCCAAGAGCAATGCGTCGTCTGATTTCTTGACTGCTTGTTGCTTCTTTATTGATAGTTGATCCAAGTAGGTTAAAGTTGTTCACGATTTCAATTTCTTCTCCTTCAACGATGAACCTGTTGATTATGCCAGTTGTCATGATCTTTGTCTTCTTTACATTAAGGTGCAGGCCCATTTTGAGACTATGTTCTTTGATTGTGAGAAGCAAATGTTTCAGATCATCTTCACTTTCTGCCAGTAGTAGTGTGGTATCATCAGCATAGCGAAGGTTGTTGATGAGTCTTCCACCAATCTTCACACCTCTGTTGTCTTCATACAATCCTGCTTCTCTGATGATTTGTTCTGCATATAAATTAAACAGGTAGGGGGGAAGTATGCAGCCTTGTCTTACACCTTTGCTTATTTTAAACCATTCTGTTTCTCCTTGTTCCGTTCGAACTGTTGCTTCTTGATCAATGTACAGATTGCGCAAGAGAACGATCAGGTGTTCTGGTATACCCATGCTTCTTAATGTGGCCCAGAGTTTCTCATGGTTTACACAGTCAAAAGCCTTGCTATAGTCGATAAAGCACAAATAGATATCCTTTTGGTATTCTTTAGTCTTTTCAAGGATCCATCTCACATCCGCAATGATGTCTCTCGTTCCTCGCCCTTTCCTGAACCCTGCTTGCACTTCAGGTAGTTCTTGTTCTAGGTATGGCTGTAGTCTCTTTTGAATAATCTTCAGTAGAATCTTGCTGGCATGTGGGATCAGAGCGATTGTGCGATAATTTCCACAGTCAGTTGGATCACCTTTCTTTAGTATTGGTATAAACACAGATCTTTTCCAGTCAGTTGGCCATGATGTTGTCGTCCATATTTCTTGGCAGAGCCTTGTAAGTACGGTAACAGCTGCATCAGATTGCTGCAATACTTCTATGGGAATGCTATCAATGCCTGGTGCTTTGTTCTTTGATAAGTCTTTCAATGCTGCTTCAACTTCTTCTTTCATCACCAATGGTTCCTGATCATAAGGTATCGGTTGAAACGGCTGTTGGTCCACTTGATCTTTATCATATAAAAACTCTGTATATTCCTTCCACCTTTTCTTGATCTTCTCAGCATCATTCAACATAGAACCTTGAGCATCTTGTAACATTCCAATTCGAGGCTGGAACTTTTTCTTTAACTCTCGCAGCTTTAGGAAAGCCGATCTTGTTCTTCCTCTAATAGTTTCTGCTTCTATTTCCTTGCAAGTGTCATTGTAGTACTTTTCCTTGTCCTGTCTAGCTGCACGTTGGAAATCTCTGTTGAGTTCTGCGATTGTCTTTCTTTCTCCTTTGGCTTTAGCTTCTCTGCGTTTCTGGGCAATTTTCAGAGTTTCTTCCGTCATCCATTTTGGCCGTTTTTGTTTTTTCACCTTTTGTAGAGACTTCTCGCTTTCTTCCAGCACAACCTTCTTGATGTCATTCCATAACTCTTCCGGAGTTCTGTCATTTGTATTTAAAGCAGCAAATCGATTTTGCAGGCAGTCTTTAAATTCCAGTGGTATATTCTCAAGGTCATATTTTGCTGCATTCATGAGTGGTTTGCTCTTTTTCAACTTTAGCTTGAGTTTGCATACTAGTAGTTGATGATCTGTACCACAGTCAGCTCCAGGTTTTGTCTTTGCTGATGTTACAGAGCTTTTCCATCGTTGACTTCCACAGATGTAGTCAATTTGATTTTTATACAATCCATTGGGTGAAGTCCATGTGTACAGTCGCCGCTTGTGTTGCTGGAAGAAGGTGTTTGAGATGAATAGATCATTGGTCTTGCAGAATTCTATCAATCTTTCTCCAGCTTCATTTCTGTTGCCAAGTCCATATTTTCCAACTACTTTGCCTTCTTCTTTGTTGCCAACGTTTGCGTTCCAGTCACCCATGACTATCAGGATATCCTGTTTGCATGTTCTGTCAATTTCAGCTTGTACTTGTTCACAGAACTCTTCAATTTCATTCTCTTCTGCAGCTGTTGTTGGGGCATATACTTGAATTATAGTTGTGTTGATAGGCAATCCTCGTAGACGAATAGAGATTAAGCGTTCGCTGACTGCATTGTATTTCATTACAGTTCTTGCAAGTTTCTTCTTTATTATAAGTGCAACACCATTTCTTCTTTGTCTTTCATTTCCAGCATAGTAGACCATGTGATCATCTGATGCAAAGTGCCCCATGCCAGTCCATTTCAGTTCGCTGACACCCAACAGATCAAGTTGTACACGTTCCATTTCATTCTTGACCACCTCCAACTTCCCTTGGTTCATGCTTCGTATGTTCCATGTTCCAATGTGTAAGACATCTTTACAGCTTCTGACTCTCATTTCATGCGCAGCTACATCAGCAGTCAGACTTCCCGAGGGCTTTGATCCAACCACATCATAAATGCTGGCTTTACTCTGAAAAGTCTTCAGCTCTTCCCCAGTAGCTAGTTGAGTGCCTTCCGACCTGGGAGTCTCATCTTCCAGCACCATAGCACAATTTGTTTTTGTTGTAACTATCCATTGGGTTTTCATGGCAAGATACAGAAGTAGATTGTCGGGCCTTCCTTCTGCGCAGTTTAAGTTTGGTGTTGTTGCCGTTGTCACAGAAATGTGATCCTCCGCCGTCAACACTATCCCATTCTGCTGCTGCCCAGATGGGTGGTTTGTCTTCGTCTGGCACCTCAGCTGAGACCTGTCCATCTTGGGAGACCCTGCCAGTAGTTAAACTACCGATAGTTTAGCTCTCAGCATCACTGATGCACGCAAGCCCTCACAGCACGACAAGCTGCAAACCAAGTGAGAGACGAACATGTTAAAAGGAAATAAATTGCAAAGGATATTAAAAAATTCTCCCTGGTGTTTCGCAAGGCCTTTGCCAATGGTACTTGAAAAAAAAGCACCTCCCAGTTGCAAAACCCAGGGACACAGAATAAGAGAGTCCCTTCTGCGACACAGGGTTTCTTTAGCCAGGTCTGGAAAAATCCTGACCAGCCCTTGAAATAAAGATTCCTCTTCCTAAAAAAAAATACATCTTGTGTAGCCACTCCCGGTCTGAGATAAGAACTAAGTTAGTCAAACACATAGCAGGAATAATCACTTCTAAATCCGAAGTTTCTAACAACCCAGAAATATTAATATCATTAGCCATTTAAGAGCCAGAAATCTTGGCGGACAAGACTGATGGAACACCCCGAAACCTTGGATAAATATACTGTAGCTTGTACATCTCTTTAGCTGATACATAAGGGGATTTAGGGAAATTTAATTAATTGAAGATTAGCCAAATGGCTATGATTGTCCAGCTGTTCCAACTTTGCTTTGAAGTTATTGCTATCTTTTTATAAAGGTTTCAGAATGTAATTCCTAATGATTGGTATGAGTTGTTAAATTGTCCACTGAGATCTTAAGGGATTCAAACATCTCAGCATTCTTAGTATGAGTCTCAAGGTTTTGCTGTACCTTAACTTTACAACTAAACCCCTTAGTCCTAGAACCCTAAGCAAAAACTTAACAATTTTTGTCAGAACTCTTGCCATGAGGTAACCCTCTCGAAGCAACTGTGTCTTTTGGGGAAAATGCTAGGTATGTTTGACCTAGATTGGCCACTGTTGGAAACAGGATACTGGGCTTGATGGACCTTGGTCTGACCCAGTATGGCATATCTTATATTCTTATGTTCTATGGTCATTTATGGTCACTGGTCATTTATGGTCACTGGTCATTTATGTTTTTAAATTTATGACGTTTTTATCCGATGGCATCTTCTCTGTTTTGGACAGATTGCCTATGTTTTACTTTCACCTTGTAGCATTTTTTTGCTGTATAGTAATGTAGCTTTAATAGATGATATAATTTAGTTTCTTTCCGTCTTTCATTTATGTATCGCTGCGGCGGTTTCTCCTGCCCCTCATAGCTTGTACAGAATTATAGCGTGCAGAGCACTATCTTACTATTAGTATATTTGTGTGATTTCACTTTCTCTTCCTTCTTTATTTATTGAAAGGCTTCCAAAGAATATATTGAATCATAAACCACAAAAGTCTTCAAAAAAGATGCAACAATAATAACATAACTGCAGATCACAACAACATTCAACAATATGCCTTCATTTTTGTAGTTTTAAAATAAGGAAACGGGGAACAATAACCCCCCAACCTCCCTTTCCCCCCCCCCCCAAAACCTCCCTAGCCCAGGATCCCCCTCCCACCCAACCTCCCAATCCCCCCAACTATGGCTCGCTAGTGTTTAAGCATGGGAAGGTGGTGAGCAAGAGACACACTCACTCAGGGGGCAAGCTCCCGTTAAAGTTTTCGCATTCCTCCCTCTTATCCAGCACCTTCACGCACCATAACGAGAAACAAAGGGTGCCCACACCAACTCAAAGTGCGCCAAGTGCATCCTACTGACCGCTACCCCTCGCTCCATGGTATACATATCCCACATCCGTTCCAGCCAAACCTGAAAGGAGGGAGCCAAGGCACGTTTCCAGGCTGCTGCAAGGGATAATCTAGCTGCATTCAGGCCGTGGCAAAGCAGAGCAAGCTGCAGAGCCCGTGCACCCGGCACCGAGGCCCCAAACAGGAAAATCCCCGGATCCCAAGGGATACTCACTCCCAGAAGCAATTGCAGCCGGAACTGTATACCCCTCCAAAAGGCGCGAATGCGGGAGCAATCCCACCAAATGTGCCCTAGGGTACCCCGTTGCCCACAATTACGCCAACAATGGTCCACTGCCCCAGGATATATACGTGCGATCCGCGCCGGGGTCATGTACCAACAATACAGTATTTTATAATTAGTTTCACGGGCATTAATCGCTACCGCACTCTTCCACAAGCGAGTTTCCGCCCCTTCCCACTGCTGCTCAGTATAGGAGAGGTTCAAGTCGGAGTTCCAAAATTCCCTGTGTCTAGTAGAACACGATTGAGATCGCTGCAAGTGGGCATACAAGGTCGCCACGAGTCCCTTAGTGGTAGTGCACCCCTCACAGTAACGTTCCAGATCTGTCAGGGCCCGAGCAACCTGGGGCCGAACAAGCTTGGATCGAACCCAGTGTGTTACCTGCATATATTGATAGTGATGCCTGGCCGGAATATCAAATTCATCTTGTAACGCACGAAAAGGTTGTAATTGACCGTCATCAAAAAGTTTTCCGACCCGACTAAGGCCATGATGTCCCCACTGCCGAAAGACTGTGTCACTTAACCCCGGCGGGAAAGAGGCGTTATCTACTATAGGGGCTAAAGGGGTTAAGTCCATGTCGCGAGACCGAAAATGCTGGTCCCAACAACGGAGGGTATGAAGAACATAGGGGTTGCTAGTGCGTTTACCACGGCGGAGTTTGGGACCAAGCCACAGCCAGTCTCCCAAGCCGGCTCCCCCCGCCAAGTTCATTTCCAGTTGTACCCATCGCTTAGTGCTATCAGCAATCATCCACTCCACCCCTGCCCGACATTGCGCCGCCGCGTAGTACCAGTGTAAATTGGGCATGCCCATACCTCCAGAGCGCGTACGGGCATAAAGAACCTGTCTCGCCAAGCGCGGGCGACGATAATGCCAGATGAATTTCATAAGCAGCTGTTGCCAGGTCGCCAAAGTGGTCCGCGTAATGGGAATCGGCAGAACCTGAAAAAGGTAAAGGAAGCGGGGAACAACCACTATCTTGACCACGGCTATACGCCCGAACCAGGAAAGGAGTAGGCCATTCCAAACCTCTAAATCCCGCCGAATCTGACGAAGCAAGGGATCATAGTTGGCCTTAAAGAGGTCCGCCCGCTCCACAGTAAACTGAACCCCTAAATAACGTAGGGCTCCGGACACCCAGCGAAGAGGATAAGCCGCTTGAAGCTCCGCACAAACCGCCCTGGGAACCCCAACATTCAAGATCTCCGATTTAGTGTAGTTAATTTTAAAACCGGATACCCGAGAATAGTTATCGAACAATTGCATCGCAACTGGAAGGGAAGGGAAGTGGACGGATCCACCAGGGACAGTATGATGTCATCCGCAAAGAGTGCAATCCTATATTCCGCAGGGCCAATATGGACCCCCCACAAGCCTAGATGTTCTCGAAAGCTCTGAGCCAAGGGTTCCATCGTGAGTGCAAAAAGCAGGGGCGAAAGAGGGCAACCCTGTCGTGTGCCCCGCTCCAGCAAGAAGGGTCTCGAGTGTCCCCCATTAATCCGAACACACGCCTGGGGCATCTGATAAAGACTACGAACCCAACAGATATAATTAGAGCCAAAGCCCATTGTCTCCAGTACACAGCATAAGTATTCCCAACCGACCCGGTCAAAAGCTTTTTCTGCGTCGATCCCCACCAGCAGGGTTGGTTGTGGTTCCCGTTGGGCTACGTGAATGACCTGCAACATACGCCTAATGTTGTCTGCAGCCTGGCGACCTGGCACAAATCCAACCTGATCTGGGTGAACCAAGCCCGGAAGGACCCGATTCAAACGCGCCGCAAGCACAGAGGCAAATATTTTAATGTCAACATTTAACAGGGAGATGGGGCGGTACGACGCCGCGTCATGCAGTGGTTTACCAGGTTTGGGTATCACAATCAATGCTTCGCGCTGGGACGATGGTAAAGAGACCCCCCCCCCAAATCTCATTGAACAAAATAGTCAAGGTTGGCGCTAATTGTGCTCGAAACATCTTATAATATTCTGCTGGGAAGCCATCACTACCCGGCGCACTGCCAGTTTTCAATCGCCGGATTGCGGTTTCCACTTCGTCTACCGTTAATTCAGCATCTAGCAGAGCCCGGTCAGGATCGGAGAGATGCGGCAGACCAATCCCCCGCAAATAGTCCTGCACACGATCCCGCTCAAAGGGCTCCGCCTTATAGAGCCGCTCCAGATAGTCAGCAAAGAGATCACGTATTTCCCGGGAGATAACCCTCCTCCGTCCCCCAGAGTCGCGCAGTTCGCGAACCACTCTCGCGGATTGTTGTTGTCGAAGACGCAGGGCTAGGAAGCGGCCTGTTTTATTCCCATGCTCATAAAAGGTTTGCTGTAATTTCCGGCGTTTATTATCTAATTCTTTCTGCAAACACGCAACCAAGTTGGCTCGAGCAGCCCGCCACTGGCGCAGGACCTGACGCGAACCAGTTCGGGCGTGTTCCAAACCTCTCTTCCTTCTTTAAAACGCAGTCAATGGTTTTTTCTTTCTCTTCTCTTCTTTTATCTGTTTCTAATCCTCTCAGCACACCTCCGTGTGATTCTTCCTATGATACAGCCTCTGTTGTATAAGATATCGACTGCGACTGTGGTTAAATATATGGTTAGTAGATTTTATTATCTTTCTTTTTGCCAAATGCACTTATCATTACTTTTATACTTATTTTCAGAGATATCTTTTAATGCCAAAAGTATTTATTATTTTTACTACATATGCCATCCATCACCTTTTTTATTAGTGGTACTTTTTAGTCCCATTTGTTTCCCCCCCCCCCCCTTTTCTTTTAAACAGATAGAGCTCTTACAATACAATGTCAGTTTCTTTTTCTTTTCTTTTTCTTCCCCTTCCCCCTTCCTCCCCCCATTTCCTATCTCCCTTCCCCCTTCCTCCCCCCCCCCATGTTATTGATGCTTGTTATCCCTCGGTCGTCGATTTTTAGTGTTCAGCTATTTTAATGTCATTTTAATGTTTTGACCTTTTGGTAAGTCACTACGCCATATGTTTTTTTGAGTTGCTTTACATAAAATCTTGGTGTATGTTGTTTTTATACATGTACATACCTTATAGATGTTTTTATGTGTTAATCTTGGCTATATCCATAGTTTTAAAATTAAGTCACTTTTCTGGATTTGTGTTAAACTGTTAATCCATGTAAGTAATACTGTGCCTTCTTTTTTACTATGTATTCTTTTTCTCTTTGTTACCACTATAACAATATTGTTATATTGCTTGCAGTTCCAACTTCCAAGCCCATCAGGCTTTGGATGAAATGCATTGGGGCATTTCTTTTGCATAATAAAGCACCTGCTGTGACCACCACATCGAATGGCAAAAATTTGGGATGATGTGTGGAAACTGGACTTTTTGAAACTACATCTGTCTAGTAAGACTCATACTGAAAGTGTTAAAAAACTTAGAGCTAAAAATCCAAATTTAAGAGGAGGATTATTTAACTTGTTGCTTGAGAGCACCACTGAAAAAGAGAAAAGGCAAATTAGTAATGAACGGAAGCGTTCTACACCAGAAGAAATTAAAATTCTAATTGATAGGTTTTTTTTGCTGGCTGTTCGGATGAATATTTCCATGCTCTCTGTTCAAGATATTAATGAACACATGTCCAAGTACATAACCTACCTGAAAGCTGGAGAAGCAAAAACTATTCGTTTGAATTTCTTTAAAATTATAAACATGAATGTCCAAGATAAGCTCATGGCAGATGTTGCATACTTTGAAGAAGAGAAGGATAATGATCCCATTGCAAAGTACTGTTATAAAAAGCTAAACAGCCATAAATTCCATATAACACTGCAAATTTTGAATGATGTTTTATCTGAACTAGCTTCATTAACAATGGCATTTCAGAAACGTGGGCTAACACCACTGGAAGTATATCATCTTGCACAGGGTAAGCTGTACAAAATCCAAATGCAATACTTGGGTGACACAGTAAAGCACAGTTACTTACCTGTAACAGGTGATCTCTGGGAACAGCAGGAATAAGTCTTCACGTATGGGTATCGTCGGTACCGACGGAGCCTGCGCGGGAACGCTCCCCAGCGTCCAGTAAGAAAGCTTTTGGGAGCATCCGACAGCGCCTGCGCGCTGCCTTCCCGCCTTTCCCAACCGCCTCTCTCCAGTTCGAGTTTTAAAGCTGAGACAAAGAGAGAGAGAGTAAAGGAAAGATAGAGAGATACAACTCCTAGGGGAGGTGGGTGGGTTGTGAAGACTTATTCCTGCTGTTCCCAGAGATCACCTGTTACAGGTAAGTAACTGTGCTATCTCCAGGAACAAGCAGGAATGAGTCTTCACATATGGGGACTCCCTAGCTGCAGATGCCAGGGAGAAACCCCAGGTTGTGTGTCCTTGAAAAGGACTCTACCTTCCCCCATGGATCTCTGGCATCCGACCAGGGTAGGTGGGTCGGAGTTGATTAGGAATGGAACAGGTGTTTGAGAACAGCCTGACCAAACGAGGCATCCTGGCGGGAGTCCTTGTCCAAACAGTAATGGGCTGTGAAGGTATGAACCGAGGCCCAGGTGGCCGCTCGACAGATTTGGTCGATGCACACAGAGTTTAGATGAGCCATTGAGGCTGCCATGGCTCTCACATTGTGAGCTGTGACATGGCCCTCCAGAGAAATGTTCCTACTCTGGTAGGCGAAAGAAATACACTGAGAAATCCAGTTGGACAGTGTTCTCTTAGAAACTGGAAGTCCTAAATGAGAAGGATCAAAAGCAACAAAGAGTTGAGAAGACTTTCTATGTTGCTGTGTTCTTTGTAAGTAAAAAGCAAGAGCTCTCTTATAATCCAAGGTATGAAGATTCCTCTCTGCATTTGATGCATGAGGTCCTGGAAAAAAGACAGGTAAATATACCTCTTGGTTCAGATGAAAAGGTGAGACCACTTTAGGCATAAAGTGTGGATTGGTCCTGAGGACTACCTTATCATGATGGAACCTTGTATAAGGAGGACTAGCCACCAAAGCTTGCAACTCACTGATGTGGCGTGCTGAGGTGACTGCAATGAGAAAAATAAACTTTCCAAGAAAGGAATTTCAAGGAGGTGGTGGCTAAAGGTTCAAAGGGTAGCTTCATAAGCTGGCCAAGAACCAGGTTTAAGTCCCATGCCAATGGAGGTGGTCTAATGGGAGGTTTAGTTAAAAGAAGGCCTCTCATGAATCTTGCTATAAGAGGATGAGAGGAAATAGGTTGTCCATTGAGAGGCTTGAGGGACGCTGCAATAGCACTCAAATGGACTCTTACTGAATTCGTTTTCAGACCTGCATGGGATAGATGCAGGAGATACTCTAGTAGAGAATTCAGAGGTATTGCAAGAGGGTTTAGACCTTTCCCTGAACACCAAATGGCAAATCTTTTCCATTTGAAAGCACAGGAACGTCTAGTAGAAGGCTTTCTAGAGGCATGAATAACATCTCTGACTTGCTGAGAGAGATGAAAATCTTGAAGGTCTAGGCCCTCAGCAACCAAGCCCTGAGATGGAGCGACTGGGGGTTTGGGTGCCACAAAGTTCCCTCTTCCTGGGACAGAAGGTCTGGTGCAGAGCCCAAGTCCAGGGAAGGAGCTTGAGAGAGATGCAGAAGTAGAGGGTACCACACTTGGCGTGGCCAATGTGGTGCTATGAGGATCATGGTCCCTTGATCTCTCTGAAGCTTGAATAGTGTCTTGGGAATTAGGGTAATTGGTGGAAAGGCATAAAGGAAGTCTTGACCCCAGTGAAGAAGGAAGGCATCCTTGGCCTGAACTCCCTGACACGGAATTCTGGAACAGAACCGGGGAAGTCTGGCATTCCACGGACTTGCAAAGAGGTCTATGTCCGGGGTTCCCCAAATTCGAAAAATCCTGGCTACCTGGTCCATGTGGAGGGACCATTCGTGTGGAAGCAGAACTCGACTGAGTCTGTCCGCCCAAGAGTTTTGAACGCCTTGAAGATATACTGCCAGAAGATGGATGTGATGCTCTCTGGCGAAGGCCCACAGTCGCAAAGCTTCGTTGCAAAGCGACAGAGAGCCAGTCCAGCCCTGCTTGTTTACATAGAACATGGCTACTTGGTTGTCCGTATGGATGAGGACTGTCCTGTAGCTGAGCAGGGAATGGAACACTCTGAGAGCTAAGAATATTGCTCTGAGTTCCAAGAGATTGATATGCAGAGAAGTCTCCTGTGGAGACCAGATGCCCTGGGTGGAGAGTTCCTGCAGATGAGCTCCCCAACCCATTGGAGAAGCATCTGTTGTCAGAGTTGCTTGGGGTAGCGACTGCTGAAAAGGGGACCTCAGCAACCGATTTGGAGGGGACTTCCACCACTGGAGAGACAAAAATAGGCAACTGGAGTTTGCTATTTTGTCTGACAGGCAACCTGATGCCTGAGTCCATTGGGTGGACAAAGTCCATTGAGCTGCCCTCATGTGAAGGCAAGCATATGAAACCACATGCACGGTGGATGCCATGTGGCCTAATAGTTGTAACATCTCTCGAGCAGTTAAATGGGACTTTAACTGTATCTGGGAGGCTAACTGCACCAAGCGTAGGCAACGGGCCTGAGGAAGATAGGCCCTTGCAGTTGTGGTATCCAACAAGGCCCCTATAAACTCCAGAGACTGAGTAGGGGTGAGATGGGATTTTGGGATGTTTATTACCAGTCCCAAATACTGAAGGACACGCATTGTGCAAGTTAGAGAAATCTGGGCCTCTGACTGGGATGGAGCTCGAATGAGCCAGTCGTCCAGATATGGGAAAACGAATATTCCTAGAGTGCGTAGAAATGCAGCTATTACTGCCATGCATTTCGTGAACACCCTTGGTGCAGAGGCCAGACCGAAAAGAAGCACCCTGTATTGGTAGTGCTTTCCTTGAAAAAGGAACCGAAGGAACCTTCTGTGTGTTGGATGGATGAGGACATGGGTGTACACATCCTTGAGATCTAGAGAACAAAGCCAGTCCTGACTCTGAAGGTATGGCAGCAGAGTACCGAGAGAAATCATCTTGAATTTCTCTTTGAAAAGAAACTTGTTCAATTCTCAGATCTAATATGGGTCTGTAGCCCCCTGTTTTCTTTGGAATAAGAAAATAAGGGGAGTAGAACCCTGAGCCCTGTTGAAGAAGGGGTACTTCTTCTATTGCCCTTTGGGCAAGAAGGGTAGCAATCTCCTGACCCAGAAGGTTGAGGAGAGATGTTGGAGAATTGAACTGTCTCACCATGGTGTGGGGAGGAAGGTTTAAGAAATGAAGCTTGTACCCTTTCCTTACAATGGAGAGGGTCCATTGCTCTGCTGTAATTTGCTCCTATCTGGGAGCAAAGTAAGCCAACCTTCCTGGATGGTGAGGGGCTCTGGTTCTTCCAGAGCCAGAAAGGCTAACTTCTCTAGTTGCAAGTCAAAGGCCCTGGGGAAGCTGAGGCTGCTGAGTCGTGGGAGGCCTGGCAGCCTTTGACTTGGCCTGTTTAGGTGGTTGCTGACGCTTTGCAGCAAAATGACCTGCAGAAGATTCCTGCTGACCATAAGCAGGATAGTATCTTCCCTTTTTAGGAAAAGTTGTCTTTTTGAACAACCTTTTCTTAGCAGGAGCAGAGGTAGACTTTGAAAGTCGATCCAAAGCAGAGTTCTCAGCATTCATCTGAGTGGCCTTTGCTTTCCAATCACTGCCAAAAAGGTTTTCACCTGTACAAGGAAGATTTCCCAGTTCATCTTGGACCCAAAGTTCCAAATCAGAGGCTTGTAACCAAGAAATTCTGCGTGCACCTATGGCAATAGCTGAGGCTCTGCTTACACACTCAAAAGAGTCAAAGGCTGCACGGTTGGAAAATTTGGAAACATCTTGGGCATGTTTAAGCCAAGTGAGAAATTTCTGCCTTTTATCTTCTGAAATAAAAGGGGCTAAAGTCTGCAGATGATCTGTGACTTCTTTTAGAAACATCCCCATATAGAGACTATAGGAGTTGATTCTGGCAGCAAGCATATTAGCTTGGAAAACCCTTCGGCCAAAAGCATCAAGGGTCCTGCATTCACGTCCTGGAGGATTAGATGAGTGTCTCTTTGCACTCTTTATTTTCCTCATGGCAGACTCTACCACAATATAGTGGTGAGGAAGCTGAGACTTATGAAAGCCAGGACAAGGAGGGACACGGTACATGGTGTCTAACCTACGAGAATGAGGAGAGGTGGTAAGAGGAGTCTCCCACATGCTCAACATGCGATCATAGAGAATCTCATGAATAGGTAAAGTAGCTACTTCTTTAGGAACCTTAGGATATTGCAAAATATCTAGTTGCTTGGCTCTAGGCTCTGACTCAGGGGCCACTGTAATGGAGAGGCCCCTAGCCACTTCCCTAATGAAGTCCTGAAAAGACAAGTCTTCTGGAGGAGACATTCTTCGTTTTGGAGAATGAGACTCCTGAGGAAGAAGTACCAGTGCATCGACAGAAACCTCCGACTCAGAGGAATCGCCTGTCTGGATGCTCCTGTAAAGCCCGATACGCGTACCGAGTGGGATCGACATCGTGAGTAAGCGGTACCAGTTCGGTACCGATGGGCATCATAGGACAGGGTACCGTTGCAGTCGACACCAAAGCCTTTGTCTATGCAATCGGTACCGGCACCGGGAACGATGCCGGTCCCGGAGTCGGTACCGACAACGGAGACTGTTGCGGTACCGGAGGCGTCGAAGCCTGCATAAACGCCGTTAGGGTGCACTGCATGGACAGAATCTTCTGATCCATCGACGCCACCAGAGTCTGGATGTCGATACCAGTGGAGGCCACCGGTACCCCAGAACACGGCAACAGGTGATCGGTCGAGACCGAGCCATTGATGTCAACCTGTGACCCCATAGACAATGCTTTGGAAGCCGGAACTTCCCGCCGGGGTAATTTTGCCGGTGCGGAATCCTCGAGGACAAGCCCGGAGGCATCTCGATGCTTAGAGGGAGATTTGCCCTTCGAGGACCGGCTAGATTTATGTTTGGTTACCTGAGATCCCTGGGAGGAAGAAGCAGCCCTGGAAGACGTCGATGCCACCGAGGCTGCATCAGAGGTAAACAGGGTACTGAGCTTGGCTGCTCGGTTCTGCCAACCTCTTTTAGACATCATGGTACAGGACACACAATCCGTGATGGAATGGTCAGGACCCAAACATTTTAGACACTAGTCATGAGTGTCGGTGACAGAAAGAGTACCGCCACACTTTGTGCACTTTTTGAACCCGGAAGCGGGCTTCTCCATGAGGAGAAAATATGTTCAGGCCTAAGGCCCAAACCGAAAATGAACAGTTAAAGAAAGAAAAGTGTTTTTTGGGGTTTTTTCTAAGAAAGAAAAGAAAAGAAAAGACCGGCGGTACCGGTCTGACGTCGAAGAAGGCAGACGCGACACAGAAAAATAAAGAAAAAAATAAAGAATTCTTCTGCGGTGACAGGAACACGACCTGCTGGCTCTGCGGAAAAGAAGAACTGGAGAGAGGCGGTTGGGAAAGGCAGGAAGGCAGCGCGCAGGCGCTGTTGGATGCTCCCAAAAGCTTTCTTACTGGACACTGGGGAGCGTTCCCGCGCAGGCTCCGTCGGTACCGACGATACCCATATGTGAAGACTCATTCCTGCTTGTTTCTGGAGATAATGGACTGATAATGTTAAAAATCTTCTCAACAAGATACCTGGAGACGTTTCAGTGGATACTGGTTCCACACTTACTTTCATTAATATGCTGTGTCTGCATTTAGGGGAAAGATTTCCTGAAAATGAAATTGAGGAATGGTCTGCTTTTGACTTGACAGCAATATTCTGTCCTATCAAATAAATGGCGTTCTTTTATTTCCTTGAATGGTATATTATTGTAAACCGCTCTAATGCCTTTTGGCCTGAGCGGTATATCAAATTTAAATAAACAAACATAAACACAGTGCAATTATGAATTTGGAATTGAAAACGTCCGATCACTCTGTTTAAAATACAAACAATTTCTTATGGAGGAACATATTGTTGTTCAGCAGTACAATGACTTCAAGTTTTTAGTCGCAGAAAAAATCAAAAGCAAACTGATAAACAGTTTTCCGGATATGGTGACTTTGGCGTTTCAGAATGCTCAGTTTGCAGATTTAGCGAAACTGATGGATATTGGTGGAACATTTTTGGCTTCTAGTGCAGATTGTGAGCGTGGTTTCAGCTTGATGAACAGTTTAAAAACCAAAATAAGGAATCGCTTATATTTAGAACATTTGGAAATGCTGATGCGTGTTAAGAGTCATCTTCAAGATGGCGGATCAGAAGACCTTGATAAAATTTATTCAGACTGGGTACATTTGAAAGATCGAAGAGAAAAATTTTGAGAACATAGTAAGTGACGGCAGATAAAGACCAGCATGGTCCATCTAGTCTGCCCAGCAAGATAGCAAGAGTAGGTGCACCTGTTGCTCTGTGCAGGCCACCTCTCCCCATGTCTTTGTTTAGGGGTGAACCCACCACTCCATGAAGGACACCGAACTCTTCTTCCATACATAAATTATTTACATGGAATAACAATGGCTTTCAATAAAGATTAACTGAAATAATACCACATTTGTGATTGTAATTACTAGAAATTTTCCGCTTCATTTAGTAATCGTCTATTTTCATTTAATTTGATTAACATCAATGTGGTGTACATACTGCATTCTAATGTGTAGTCAAATTTTAAAGTCTATAACTCCAAGTGTCGTTATGTAGCGCACAAAAAAATTTAACCTTCCTTCAAAAGCCACACAGCTGATATTTTATGCGCACACAGCCTACAGAAAATTAGAGGGAACATTGGTTTCAATGTATTATCTCCATCACGCCTAAATCTTTTTCCTGGGTGGTGGTTTCTAAGATAGTACCTTGCATTGTGTAACCATAGTTTGGGTTGTTATTTCCTAGGTGCATAACTTTGCACGTGTCCACATTAAATTTCATCCGCCATTTGGACGTACTGTCTTCCAATTCATCAAGGTCCTCTTGTAATTTTTCACAATACTCTTGCATTTTTACAACTTTGAATAACTTCATGTCATCTGCAAATCTGATCACCTCACTCAAAATTCCTATTTCCAAGTAATTTATGAATATGTTAAAAAGCAGTGAGCCCAGGATATATCCCTAGGGTACTCCACTATTCACCTTTACCCATTGAGAGAATTGGCCATTTAGCCCTTCTTTCTGTTTTCTAACTCCTAACCAGTTCCTGATCCACAATATGACACTGCCTCCAATCCCATGACTTTTTAATTTTACCAAGAGTCTCTCATGAGGGACCTTGTCAAAGGCTTTCTGAAAATCCAGATACACTATATTATCTGGCTCATCTTTGTCTACCTGGTTATTCACACCTTCAAAAAAACATAGATTAGTAAGACAAGACCTTCCTTGGCTAAAGTCATGTTGGCTGTCTTCCATTAAGCCATGACTATCTACATGTTCAGTAATTGTATTCTTTATAATGGTTTCTACCATTTTGTCTGGTACTGATGTCAGGCTCACCGGTCTGTAGTTTCCCAGATCATCCATGGAACACTTTTTAAAAAACAGAGTTACACTGGCCACTCTCCAATCCTCAGGTACTACAGATGATTTTAATGATAGTTCACAAATTACTAATAGTAGGTCTGCAATCTCATATTTCAGTTCTTTCAACACCTTTAGAAATACACCATCTGGTCTAGGTTATTTGCTACTCTTCAGCTTATCAAACAGTTATAATACTCGTACATCCTCCCAGTTTATCAATATTTCTTTTAATTCTTTCCCTACATCACCTTGATATATCATTTCAGGTCTGGGTAACTTCCCTACATCTTCTTCAGTAAAGACTGAAGCAAAAAATTCATTCAGTCTCTCTGCTATGGCGTCCTCCTTTAGCGCCCCTTTAACCCAGCTATCATCCAAAGGTCCAACTTACTTTCACAGGGTTTTTTTTGCTACTAATGTACTTGAAAAAGTTTTTATTATGCGTTTGTGTTTCCATGGCAAGCTTCTTTTCAAATTCTCTGTCTGCCTTATCTTCTACTACTACTACTACTACTGAGCATTTGTATAGTGCTACAAGTCATACGCAGCGCTGCAGAGACATGTAAGAAACAGTCCCTGCTCATCAGAATTTACAATCTAGTCAAGACAGACAACACAGAAGGTGTAGACAGGAATAAAACAAGGGGGAAAGGTAAAGAAACAAGGAGATCAGGTGAGTCAAGATCCAAAAGTAGCCGCAAAGAGATTTCAGCCTGGATTTGAAAAGGGTCAGAAAAGGTGCCTGGTGAACAGACACAGGTAGTTTGTTCCATGCATAAGGTGCAGCAAGGTGAAAGGAGCAAAGTCTGGAGTTAGCAATATAAGAGAAGGGCACAGATAGAAACAGTTTGCCAGAAGAACAGCATTCCCAGGAGGGGGGTGGTGTAAGGAGAGATAAGAGGAGAAAGATAGTGAGGAGCTGAAGAGTGAATGCATTTATAGGTCAGCAGGAGAAGTTTGAACTGAATGCGGAAATGGATAGGGAGCCAATGAAGTGACTTGAGAAGAGGGGTAATATGGGCATGATGAGGCTGGCAGAAGATTAGCCACACAACACAGTGTTGAACAGATTGAAGGGGGGAGATATGATTCAAAGGGAGACCAGCAAGGAGTAGGTTACCGTAGTCAAAACAGCAGGTGATTAAGGAGTGGATAAGTGTCTTAGTAGTGTGTTCAGAAAGGAATGGGCGGATTTTGTTGATGTTATAGAGAAAGAAAACGGCAGGTCTTAGCTATTAGATGGATGTGTGTGGAGAAAGAGAGAGAAGAGTCAAAGACAACCCCAAGGTTGCGAGCCAAGGAAACAGGAAGGAGTAGAGTTATCCACAGAGACTGAGAAATATGGAAGAGGAGAGGAGGTTTTAGGGGGAAAGATAAGAAGCTCAGTCTTGGCCATGTTCAATTCAAATGGCGGCGAGACATCCAAGCAGCGATGTCAGAAAGGCAGGTAGAGATCTGCGTCTGGATTGCCAGAGAGATTTCAGGTGTAGAGAGGTAGATCTGGGAGTCATCGGCATAAAGATGGTACTGAAAGCCACGGGAAGAGATGAGCGCACCAAGTGACTGGGTATAGAGAGAAAAAAAGGAATGGACCAAAGAGAGATCCTTGGGATATACCAACTGAGAGTGGGATAGCAGAAGAGGAGGAGCCACCAGAACTAACATTGAAAGAGCCATGGGAGAGAAAGGAGAACCAGGATAGTACAGAGCCCTTAAAACCAAGCGAGGACAGAGTATCGAGGAGAAGGTCATGGTCAACAGCATCAAAAGCAGCAGAGAGGTCAAGAAGGATTAGGATAGAGTAAATGCCCTTAGATTTTGCCAGGAACATGTCACTGGAGAATTTGGCAAGAGCCGTTTCAGTAGAGTATAAAGGACGAAAGCCAGATTATAAAGGATCCAGGAGGGCAGGAGAGGAAGTCAAGGCAGCGGCAGTGAACCGCGCGTTCAAGTAGTTTAGAAACGAAGGGGAAGAGGGAGATGGGTCAATATTAGAAGGACAGGTGGGATCAAGTGAGGGTTTCTTGAGGAGAGGTGTAACTACAGCATGCTTGAAGGCTGCAGGGACAGTTGCCGTGCACAGTGATAGGTTGAGAATATGAGAGATGGAAGGGACAACAGTGGAGGAGATGGGGCTTAGGAGACAGTGGGGATAGGATCAGAGAAGCAGGTGGTGAGTTTGGAAGAAGAAAGAAGGTGTGCAGTTTCTTCTTCAGAAATCACAGGAAAGGAAGAGAGGGTAGTAGAGCTAGAGGGGGAAAGTTGGGAGTGAAGAGGGGGAGGAGGGGGAAGTAGCTGACTTTGTGGGGAATTGGAGGGTGATCTTGCAGATTTTCTCATGGAAATAGTCAGCCAGGGTTTGGGCAGAAAGGGAGGGAGGGGTCAGAGGTGGAGGCACTTTGAAAAGAGAGCTGAGACTAGTAAAGAGACAGCAAGGGTCAGAGGCAAGAGAGTTACGTCAGATGGGGGTAATAGTCTTGTTTGGCAAGAACTATGGATGACTGGAAAGAGAGAAGCATGAATTTGAAGTGTAGAAAGTCTGCAAGGGAGCGGGATTTGAGCCAAGCACGCTCAGCAGAATGGGCACAGGAACGTAGATAGCGGGTAATGGGTGAAAGCCAGGGCTGGAGTGTAGAATGCCTCACAGGACGTGGCATGGGTGGAGCGAGAGCACCCAGAGCAGAGGAGAGTGCAGTGTTATAGGAAGCTATTGCCTCGTCAACAGATTTAGATGACATAGTGGAGGAAAGAGATGTCTAAATAGGTTGGAGGAGACAAGATGAGGTTGAGGTGGCGGGTGATGAAGAGTGAAGCTTAAAAGGTGATGGTCAGATAAGGAAAGAACTGAGCTACAGAAGTTAGAGGGTAAGCAACTAGAGAAAAATTCCAGGTCAAGGCAGTGGCCATGCTGGTGAGTGGGGGCAGTAGAGCAAAGCTGGAGGTCAAACAAGGAAGTAAGGGAGAGAAGCTTTAAAGCATAAGCATCAGAGGGGTTATCAACATGAATGCTAAAATCCCCGAGAATAAGAGTGGGGGAAGAGGAATCCAGAAAGAAGGAAAGCCACAAGTCAAAGTCAGTGAGAAAGGCAGAAGTAGACTTGTCAGGAGGTCAATAAATAACAGCTACCCAGAGAGGTAGTGGAGTGAAAAGACAGATGGAGTGGACTTAGAAAGAGGAAAAGGAGTGAGACAAGCAGCAGGAGGGGTTGGAATTGGCAGCAGGGAGAAAGTAGAAGCCCAACACCACCACCACCATGGCCAGTGGGATGAGGCGTATGGGAGAACTGATAGCCCCCATGACAGAGAGCAGCAACAGATGCAGTATCTTCTGGGAGAAGCCAGGTCTCAGGGCAAGAAGATGGAGAGCATTAGACATAAAGAGATCATGAGTAAAAGCAAGTTTATTAGAGATGGAGTGTGCATTCCACAAGGCACATGAGAAAGGGAGAGTGGAAGGGGAAAGGAGAGGGATATGAAGATTAGAGGTGTTGCGTGAAGATCTCTTCTCAGAGTGTGATAGAAGTCTAGCGAGGCCAGGGTTGGAGTTGATATTTCCGGATGACAGAAGGAGAAGGAGTAGCAGAATACGGGGCAGAGAGGAGACAGTATCGCGGAAACAAGGGTGAGGTTGCTTTACACAGGAGATGGTTCTGATGTCTGCTATCAGAACTTCAAAAGACTACACACTGAGCTAAAGCTTTCAAACTTTATCATTGCCTGTCTTCTGATAAAACTTTACCCGTTGCATAGAGGTTTTTAGGGATCTTCAGCCTGCCTGTGTTCCTTGCATAGCCTTTAAAACGGATATCTGAGTATGCCCTCAGTTCATAGAAGGCCTACTGACCAGGGACACTTGTGATATATAGCTACTTGGAACAGAAATATACATTGTTTTTAGACTTGCAGATAGACCTGGTCTTCTACTTAGGTCTCCTACTTAATTTTGCAAGCAAGGGTATAATTTTAAGGTTACAGGGACCTTTGCTTAGTAGGCTGATACATAGCAGTAAGATTTCAGTTTTAACTTTTTAGTTTCCTTTGTCTGTTGCAAGCCTCCCTTACAGGGAGGGGCTAATTAAATTAAAGCTGCTCTACCACTGACCAAATACCAAACCAGTCTGTTATCAGAACTTCAAGAGACTACACACTCAGCTAAGGCTTTCAAACTTTATCATTGCCTGTCTTTTGATAAAACTTTACCTGTTGCATATAGGTTTCTAGGGATCTTCAGCCTGCCTGCGTTCCTTGCATAGCCTTTAAATCAGATATACGATTGTGCCCTCTATTCATAGAAGGCCTACTGGCCATGGACACTTAAGTTCCCGCCCGCCCTACCCCTCATCACACCCACCCCTGGGTTGCATTGCCTATATAGTCATCATAAACATTGACATCTGTCCTTTAATTAGGTGTTACACCTACTTTTTCTTCTTTTCTCCTTCTAGGACAGCCGAGTCAGAATGTCGTGTATTCAATGCAATAACTGTGGTGCTTTCATTCCAAAAAGAATCATTTGGATCCTAAGAGCTTGCCCTATATGCCTCAAGTTAGCTGCTATGCATAAAGAATTGACTCTACTAAGGGAAGAATTAGCTGCAATTATACACACCTCCTCTAGGTTACAAACTCAACAAAGTCCACCATCGCTTCCACAAAGAATAAAACAGCCCAGGAACAAATGGATCACAGTGGGCTTTGGTAGGTTGCAACCTGTAACATGGAGACACCCTACACATCAAGTGATATCCCTGCATAATGCCTTCACTGCCTTCGATAACGAGGGTGCCCAATTGATGGAAACTGAAGTGCCCTTAAATAATAGGCTTAATGCCATATCTACTGATAATTTACCAAATAGGAAGAAAAAAATAACAAAACAGAAAACTACCGTACTACTCATTGGAGATTCCATCATTAGAGGCACCAACTTGGGAACACAGCTCAAAGGAGAGAGGATGGTCAGATGCCTCCCAGGCTCTTCAGCCAGCAGGAATACAAATCAAATTGTTGGTATAGTTAGTGCAGAAAGTGAGCACTCCAAAACTGATATTGTCATCCACTTGGGTACAAATGACCTGGCTAGAAACAGTGCCTCAGTTCAAAGGGACTTCCAGACTCTGGGAGAGAAGCTCAAGCCCATTGCTAACACTATAGCATTCTCAGAAGTTCTACCTGTTCATGTTAAGGGGGCAGAAAGGCTGCATCGCAAACAACTTTAATACATGGCTCCAAACCTGGTGACAACAAAAAGGATTTATATATATAGGCGACTGGGGAAACATATGGATCAACAAGAGACTATACTGTACTGATGGACTACATCTTCTGCCGCAGGGAAAAGGATCCTAAGTGAAAAATTCAGTCATTATGTGGACAGGCATTTAAACTAGGGACAGGGGGGGACGGGTGTTGAAGTACAAGTTCAGTACGTCACTCCCAGCAAAACAAAAACATTGGAAACAGCCACACACTTGAACACATTAATGGCAAGCGGGAAGGGGCATGCAGAACAAAGCCCATGCAAAAGGCAGGCAAGCCATTCAACAAATGCTGGAAAGCAATGAGTATAAATGCACGAAGCCTAGTCAACAAAGTTGCCCTAATGGTGGACATGGACTTGGACATTGTGGCCATTACAGAAACATGGTATAACGAGTCACATGAATGGGACATTTCCATAGCTGGCTATAATCTATTTAGAAGAGATAGAGAGGGTAGAAAAGGAGGGGGAGTAGCCCTGTATGTCAAAAGCAATATTAAACAAATGATTCTTGATGTCACTTCTCAGAGCTATATATAACTTCTCAGTCTATTATGTGTTAGCTCTACTCTTCACCCTCAAGATGATATATGTTGAAGGGTTTCCCTGTGTTACAACTCATCCATAGCTTTATATAAATATGCAACTGGGTCTCAGAACCAGAATGGGGTGACTTACTGAACGCATATATTCATATGGAAACAGCGCCCAAACCTTACATCAATGACCCAACTTGTTGCTTATTTATTAATTGGTGCTAAAAAGGATTTTTTCACTAAAGCTTTATAGCTTGAACTATTAAGAAATCTTTATCTGAGGATGCTTATCTGAGACTTGGTGGGTTTTCTCCCAACGCCTGAGTAATAGCGCCGTAGCGTTTCACAATCGAACGTTTCATCAGGGGATACTCATCTTCACTGCTCAAACTTAGCATTCGTCCTCATTTATAATCCCATGCCGGCTGTTATGTCATCTGCCAAAAGACGCCACGCCGCGCAACTGAGACCCAGTTGCATATTTATATAAAGCTATGGATGAGTTGTAACACAGGGAAACCCTTCAACATATATCATCTTGAGGGTGAAGAGTAGAGCTAAACACATAAAATAGAGTGAAAAGCAATATTAAAGCTGCTGAAATGCAGGGGATGTGGGGAAAAGAAGAAGCGCTGTGGATTGTGTTAGAAAGAGGAGATGGCACTGTCATCCATACTGATGTGGTCTACAGGCCTCCAACTCAAACCAAAGAAATGGATAGGGAATTGATTGTTGATATTGCAAAGATAGCCATGAAGGGGGAAGTGATTGTATTGGTAACTTTAATCTACCCGATGTGGATTGGAGTGTTCCTTCTGCAAATCTGGAAAGAAGCAAAAAAAAAAAATTGTGGATGCCTTCCAAGATGAATTATTTAAAACAAAATGGTGATGGAACAGACCAGGGAGAGCTCTGTGCTAGATTTAGTGCTCACCAACGGAGATAGCATGTAGAATATCCAGGTGGGTGCCCATGTGAGCAGCAGCAATCATCACACGGTGTTGTTTGAAATAAAAGCCAAGATGGAATCCAATCACAGCAAACTCAGTTTTAGACTTCAAAAATGCTGACTTCAGTAAAATGGCCAAGTACCTGAAGGAGAAGTTGGTAGGGTGGGAGGGGTTAAGGGAAGTGGAATTGCAATGGGCTAAACTAAAGAAAGCAATAAAAGGTGCAACAGATACATACATAAGGAAAGTTAATAAAAAAACAAGAGGAAAAGGAAACCTATTTGGTTCTCCAAAGAAATGGCTGCACAAATAAAGGCAAAACACACAGCTTTCACAAAATTCAGAAGCTCGCAAACAGAGGAACACAGAAAAGAATACAAGATCAAACTAAAAGAGTCAAAAAGAGAAATACGGATAGCAAAATCAAAGGCAGAAGAAAAGATGGCTAAAGATGTGAAGTGTGGGCAACAAGACTTTTTTCAGGTATATTTGGAAGAGTAGGAAAATCAGAGGTAGAACTGTAGGACTCAAAAGTGCTGGGAACGGATTCGTGGAAAGTGACATTGAAAAAGCGACAATGCTAAACAAATACTTCTGCTCTGTCTTCACTAGAGAAAATCCTGGAGAAGGACTACCTGTGATTGACAAATATACAAATGGGAATGGAGTAGATATCACACCATTCACAAAAGATGATGTGTTAGAACAGCTTGCAAAACTGAAAGTGGACAAGTCTATGGGACCAGATGGGATACACCCCAGGATACTGAAAGAGCTCAGAGAAGTTCTTGCAGGCCTTTAAAGGATGTTTTTAATAGATCCTTGGAGACAGGAGAAGTTCCACAGGACTGGAGAAGGGCTGATGTGGTACCTCTTCACAAAAGTGATAATAGGGAAGAAGTGACAAACTAAAGACCAGTAAGCCTTACCTCGGTGGCAGGAAAAGTAATGGAGGCGCTCCTGAAAGAGCGAATAGTGAACTTCCTCGAAACCAACAGGTTGCATGATCCAAGGCAACATGATTTTACCAAAGAATGATCTTGCCAAGCAAATCTGATTGAGTTCTTTAACTGGGTGACCAGAGAACTAGATCAAGAGCATGTGATGGATGTGATCTACCTAGATTTCAGCAAAGCCTTTGATACTGTTCCTCATAGGAGTCTTATCAATAAACTCAACAGCTTGGGGATGGGTCCCAAGATGGTGAACTGGATCAGAAATTGGTTGACTGATAGACAACAATGGGTGACGGTAAACAGAACTCACTCGGATGAAAGGAAGGTGATTAGCGGTGTGCCCCAGGGTTCGGTACTGTTCAATATATTTGTGAGTGATATTGCCGAAGGGCTGAATGTAAAAGTCTGTCTTTTTGCAAATGACACAAAAATTTGCAAAGAGTGAACTCCCCTCAGGGAGTGGGGAACATGAGGAAAGATCTACAAAAGCTGGAAGAATAAATCTTAACTGCCAAGCACTAGACCAATGTGAAGAAGTGCAGTATCATGCACTTGGGAAGCAGAAATCCAAGGGAATTGTATGCGATAGGGGGCGAGAGATTGATGTGCACGGTCCAGGAGAAAAACCTCGGGTGTGATTGTTTCTGATGATCTCAAGGTGGTGAAAGAGTGTGACAAGGCTGTGGCAAAAGCCAGAAGGATGCTGGGTTGCATACAGAGAGGAATTACCAGCAGAAAGAAAGAGGTACTAATGCCACTATACAAGTCGCTGGTGAGGCCTCACTTAGAATATTGTGTTCAGTTTTGGAGACCGTATCTCGCAAAGGAAATAAAAAGGCTGGAAGCGGTTCAGAGGAAGGTGACCAAAATGATTTAGAGCCTGCATCAGAAGACTTATGAGAAGAGACTTGAAGACCTAAATATGTACACTCTGGAGGACAGGAGGGACAGGGGAGATATGATTCAGACCTTTAAATACTTAAAGAGTATTAATGGACAAACAAACCTCTTCCAAAGACGGGGAAGCTATAAAACTAGAGGGCATAACATGAATCTGCAAGGCAATGTCAGGAAATACTTTTTCACTGAAAGGGTGGTGGATGCTTGGAATGCCCTCCCGATGGAGGGGGGGGGGCCCCAAACACAGTGACAGAATTCAAAATGGCATGAGACAGACATAGTGGATCCCTTTATAGCAACAGGATAAAATCAAAATAAGCATAACTATCTCTTATATCTGAACAAATAGGGGTGACCTACACGGAGCAGTGGGTACACCCCTAAACAAAGGCATGGGAAGAGGTGACCTGCATGGAGCGGCAAGTGCACCTACTCTTGCCGCTTTGCTGGGGAGACTAGATGGACCATACTTGTCTTTATCTTCCATCATTTTATTTATTTATTTATTTAACATATATTTATAACCCGCAACTTCCAGAGTTCAGTTGCGGTTCACAATAAAACAACAATCCACAAAGCAAAAGCTTAGTTTTACATCGAACATTTTGTAACAATAAACGTAATAGTTAACAGCATGAACTAATGCAAAATAGCAAAACTGGCTTGTAAACTATGTACAAAAAACTATATACAAATACATGTTGTGGGTACTTTGGAATTGGATCATAGTGTTTTTATAATTGTGTATTGTCTGTTAAATTGTTGGGATTAGTATTACTCTGTCATAATTTTTAACCTTTATACTATGTTACTATGAATGAGAGGGAGAAAACGGTGAAGCTCAAGATGATAGGGCAGAAGACAGAATGGAGGGGGAAGCGAGGATGGTAAAGGGGAGATAAGGAGGGGAGGAGTGAAGGTGCTGGTAGGAGGGGATACAGTTAGGGAGTATGAAGAAAAGGAAGACAATATGAGGAGGAGCCATACAAGAGGAGAACAAAGGCCAGAGGATATAGAAGGTGGGAGAGAGCCCAAAGGGATTAGGTGCACCTGTGTGTGAGGTAGGTAATGAGCAGATGACAGCTATAAGAGACTGAGAGCCATGGGGTGGATGGGTAGAGGGGAGGGGGGTGGAGTATAAGTTATTCAGTTGAGTAAAGCTGAACAAAATTGCAAAATAATGGGGCAATTAGGTAAGGGAGCACACTAACAATGACAAATAAATAGATATGTGGAGAGACAAACAGAACTCACAGCAAGCCAGCAAATTCACTCACAAAAGAGGTGAAATTCACCTTTCCAGCAGAGCTTTTAGGAGGGGCGCTGCTCTTCCCAAAGGACAGAGAGGCAAACAGAACTAAGCACACATGGAAGACAGGAAAAGGGGCTAAACAATACTTCAGCAGGGAGAGGGGTTTCCGGTGGTTGAAATTAGGCTTCCTTTTCCATTTCCTGAAAGAGGCATTTTTTGGCAACAGCAGCCTCTCTTACCTCACCTTTAGACCATGCTGGCAGTTTTTTGGCCTTCCTTCCACTTTTCTTAAAGTGTGGAATACATCTGGTCTGGGCTTCCAAGACAGTACTTTTAAACAACACCCATGCTTGATGTAAATCTTTAACTTTTGCAGCTGTTCCTTTTCATTTTTTTCTTAACTATTTTCCTCACTTTATCATAGTCTCCCTTTTGAAAGTTAAAAGGTTGTAATGTGGATTTCCTTGCAGTCTTCCATTTATTAAATCAAATGCGATCATGTTATGATCACTATTGCCAAGTGGCCCCCAAACCCTCATCTCTTGCAGCAGATCCTGCGTTCCATTAAGGACTAGGTCCAAAATAGCTTCCCCTCTTGTCAGTTCGTGGACCGGCTGTTCTGAGAAGCAGTCATTTATATCATCTAGAAACTTTCTCTCTCTAGCATGTCCTGCTGCGACATTGACCCAGTCGATACAGGGGTAATTGAAATCACCATTACTGTGTTGTAACTTTTGTTAGCTTCCCTGATTTCTCTTAGCATTTCATCATCCATCTGTTAATTCTGGCCAGGTGGTCAGTAGTACAGTCCCACTGCTGATGCCTTCTGCTTTTTACATGGAACTTCTATCCATTGAGATTCTACAGTGTATTTTGTTTCCTGCAAAACTAATCCTATGTAACTCAATGCCCTCTCTAACACAGAGCACAACCCCTCCACCAATTTGATCTACTCTATCATTGAGAAATAGTGTCCCAATGTCCCACTGGTTGTCCTTCCATCAGGTCTCCGAGATGCCAATCCCAAGAACTCACACAAGGAGCCTACTCAGAAAAGAGAAGCATCATAAATAATACAGTCGGTCTGGAATATCTTTGCACCTATTTGGAAAACTTAACAAGCTGCTTTACTACAGATCACTATATAAAAATTCCATGCTAACAGAATACCTGGCCTCAGTCAAGCAAACGAAATATAGATATAGCCTCAACAAGAGCAGAATAAAATTACCACAAACTAAAAAAAGAATTATGTAGACAAGATTAAACAAACGCCTAGAAATCAGACTATATGCAACTTTGGATAACTAAAAAGATGTAGATGCTCCTGCACTCTGCAAAATATGAAGGCAAAACATGTAAATTCCAAAGACTGACACATTTTTCTCACTAAACTGAAAATAAAAGGTGACATTTCACTTACCAGATAATGTCCTTTCCTTGAGTGCTGCTAGACCAATCTGGACAAGTGGGTTGTGTTCCCCTACCAGCAGATTGTTGGAGACAAAGAACCAATGAAAAGCCCAGATTTCAGCAACATCACTCATATGCCTCTAATTGTCTCAGACCTAGAGGTCCTTTCAGTATTCGTCCCAAAGCATATGGGAGAAACATTGCAAGCCTCACACAACTGCAATAATAGGCAACAATGAGTAATCAACAGTACAGAACTATTTAAAGCAAAGCATAAACAGAAAGCTGTCTGAAGAAGATTAACTTGCAGAGCCAAGTGAAAAAAAAATCATAGCGGACCCAAGGACACCACAACTGAAGAACAGAACAAATACAGTTTTAAGAGGGAACCCTGAATTGGTCTAGCAGGACTCAAGGAAGGGACATTAACTGGTAAATAACATGTCACCTTTCAGATAGTCTTTCTAGACCAGTCCAGACAAGTGAGATTACCAAAGCTACAACTCCACTGGGCGGGAAGAAGACACAGCAGCTCACAAAACCCTTGAACCAAAGGCCATGTCCACCCACACATGGACATCCAAGAGGTAATGCTTGACAATAGTGGAAAATGATGCCCATGTTACTGCCCGACAAATATCCGCAGGGGCTAATGAGTTTTGCTCTAGCCATGAGGATGCTTATGCTTGGGTAGAATGGGCATGCAAACCCTTCGGCCGATTCCACAACAGATACGCCGAGGCAATAGCCTCCTTAATCCAATACCCCAAAGTCAACTTGGCTGCCATGTCACCCTTGCGCAAGCCAAAAGACAGCACAAAATGATGATCGGACTTAACGAAGGAATTTGTAACCTCCAAGTACTGGAGAAATACCCTCTGGACATCCACAAGGTGCAGATCCTTATTCTTCCCCTGACACTGCTCCTTCGAGAGGGGGAACCTCCTTTGAGAAAGACAGATAAAGATCTTGGCAAGACAGAGCTACAGCTCGGACATCTGCCTTGCGGAAAAAATAACGACCAAGAAGATCATCTTGAGCATCAAATCCTTCAAAGAAGCTGCTTCAATGACTCAAAGGTTGCCAACATGAGGGCCCTGAGCATCACATACACATCCCAGGCAGGGATCACAGACCAAAGGGGAGGAGGCAGAAAGCGCAAGATGTCAGAGTGCAAGGCCAGAGACCTACTTGCCACTGGACCTCAAAAACAGGACAAAGCTGACACTTGAACTTTCAGGGAGCTGAAGGAAAGACCCTTCTCTAAGCCATTCTGTAAAAGGCCAACAGACATGGCCCCCTGGCCGCCTAAGGAGTCAACTGCTGAGCACTGCACCATCACTCAAAGAGGCACCAGATCTGCACATATGCCAGCATGGTAGACCTCCTCCTTTGGGCTCCGAGCAAAGTACAGATAACTGCTGGAGAGTAGCCCTTATGTGCTAGCCGTCTCCTTTCAAGAGCCAAGCCATAAGCGAGAGGGGAAATGGGTCCTTCAGGACAATCAGTGCCTTCCGCAATAGGCCCTGAAACGGAGGCAACCAAAAAGTCACCTCCTGCAGGAGTCGCATCAGGTCTCCAAACTATGCTCTCCTCAACCAATCTGGTGCCACCAGAACAATCTTGCCTGGGAAGCATTCTATATGCTGATATGCATGCCCCATACAGCAGGTGCTGACTTGACCAAGGTTTGGTCAGGGCAATGACACCCTCAGACCCCGTCTCCATATGGCAACTGAAGCAACAGCAAACTTTAGCAATGGAGTGGGTTGCCATCAGTTCCATTTCGAGGGCGAGTCCAGCAGCGCAGAATCAACTAAAGTGCCTCCTGACTCAAATCCCACTCTCCAGGATCCAGAGTGCGCCGGCTGAGTTAGTCTGCTTCCACAATGTCCACCCCAGCAATGTGCACAGCCAACAAGGCTAGGTGGTTTTTCTCTGCCCAGGCAAAACAGGAGAGCCATCTCCAGAGCTACCCTGGCACTCCTTGTGCTGCCTTGTCGATGACAGAAGCCACCACCATGGCGTTGTCAGAAAACACTCAAACCGCCCAGCCCTCAACCAGAGATTGGAAACGCAGAAGACTCCATCCCAATGGCCCTTGCCTCGACGTGGTTGATGGACCGCACTGCTTCCCTGAGGTTCCAACGGACCTAGGCCATACAGTCTTGACAATGGGCTCCCCATCTGGCATGAGGAGAATCCAGGAGAATTTGTCCAGCCATATGCCCTTCCTCAGATGACCAGCCTGCTGCCACCATCGCAGGCTGGACCTCCCCATCAATGGAAGCCAGCGCTCGAACCTCTGAGAACTTGAGGACCACCAAGTCAATGACCACTGGAGAGACCACACGTGAGCATGGCTCCATGGCACCATCACTACAGTCACCACCATCAATCCGAGGAGCTGAGGATTAATCCCAGACTCTGGAGGCCTGCTACACACAGAACAGCGCCAGGTAATCCAACAGCCTTCTAGCTTTCTCATCTGGCAGGAAAGCTTTGCCCACTCAAGTGTCGAAATGTGCACCAGAAATCTCCGGGGACTGGGAAGGCAACAGCTGGCTGTTTCCCCCGATTTTGGAGAGCCTCAGCTGCGTGATCAAAGGACAACACTTGGGGGGACACCACCTGAGATGCCTCTGAAAGGAATGGGCCCAGATATGGATGGACAGATCCCTTGAAGCCACAACTACCATGGCCTTGGAGAACATCCTTGTGGCGGTGGATAGCCTGAAAGGAAGAGCAGGAAACTGAAATTGAGAGCCAAGCACGGTATCCGAATCAGAGTCATAGTCAAAATCTCAGACAGTTCCCAGCTGTTCCCCATCTCCAGGGTGTACCCCTTGCCGGGGATGCTTAGCCAAGAGCAATTGAACAGGACTTCCACTCTCAGCCTGCCCTGCATGAGACCTTGCCCAGGGCACCCAGAGGCCACAGGATCTGAATTTCCATGCCAGAAAGACTAGGCCTGCTGCAAAAAGAAAAGATTCTGGAGAGGACAATCCTGAGTCCAGCAGCTCTCCTCTCGGAAATGACCCCCCCCCCAACTCTAGGGGGCACAGCCACCATAGACCCCCTAGAAGACAATGAGTGGCTCACAGCACAATTGCCAAAGCCGCCAATCGGCTGGATATTCTTACCCATAGTACCATCCATCACCTCCTGCCCTAAGACAAGTAAGGTCAGACTAACTGGGAGGGCAGAAGCAGGCCCTCCAGGGATGACTCAGAAGTTGCCATGCAAGAAGAGCAGAGTCCAGATCCAGAGATGAGGCACCTCGCTTGCCACAGATCAAACACATTTCCTGGAGGAAGACAGAGTTAAGGCAAGTATCACAACAATGTGTGCTAAGGCTGCAGCAGCCCAAACATGTGCGTTAACTGTGCTTTTATTGCAATGCACATTCCAAGCACCAGAGAAGGAGCACATATTGGAGCCACTTGGGCGGAACGCATGCTAGGACTGTGCGACCGCCAGGCGCACAATAAGTAAAAACGCTACTAACACGTACAGAAAATGGCAGGAAACCCCCCAAACCACAACAGTCACCAGCAGTCCACCCCAAATTGTGTTCTAAGAAGACAGAATGGGGAGTCCCCTATAAGGACAATGGCGAAGTTAAGCCTTGGTACTTGCCCCTGAAAGCTCCAGACAGAGAATCCATGCTGGGCTCAGCTCTGCTCCCCTAAAACTGTTTTTCTGTCTTGGCAGCATTGTGTTTAAGGTGGCTGGCAGGCAGATTTCTCAGAGAGCCTTCTGCAATCTTCGGGAGAGAGCGGGAGGACAAAGGAGGAGGGAGGGGGTGCTGAGGTTGTGTGAGGCTGCTGAATTCTTCCAGTCTTCCAGATCCTTCCAATTTTCTGACTGCTCAGCAAGCTCTTATCCAGGGTAAGAGCATGGAGCTGAACCAATTTTTCCTCCTCCTATAGCTACTGAAAAGACCACAGTCTAGTGTAGTCTCCTATGTTGCGCACCAGTGAGAGATCACCACAGCGCTATCGTTCAAGAGCATTTAATCTTTTCCTCTGAATTTCAGATTTTTTTTCCTTCAGAGAAGAGAAAATCCATCCACCATCTGCTGGAGACAAAGAAATACTGAAGGAACCTCTGGTGGTTGAGGCGAATAGAGGCATAGGAGTGATACCGTTGAAATCTGGTCTTTCCATTGGTTCTTTGTCTCTACCAATCTGCTGGAAGGGGAATACAACCCACTTGTCTGAACTGGTCTATCAGGATAATATGGAAATTCATTTTTCTACACAAGTTGTCTGGCCATTTTATTCTCTAATCATGTTAATCCCAGTCTCTGGTTTCTGCTTTCCCCTGTCGTCTCTTAACTCACTTTCTAGGGTAGCCAGACCATTTGCCACTTCTCTTTTCCTTTCTTTCATTTATTTCCATCAATGCAGATTTCACTTCTCTTCTTTATCATCCAGTCCTCAATCTCCCTCTTTTCACTGCATCTGCCTACCACTCTCAACCATTTCACAGCTCTCCCGTTCCCCCTCTCTAACCTTCCTGCAGCCTCTTATTCCTCACTCTTTAGTTAACTCTCCCTTCTCTTTCCTCTTTACTGTGTTCAGCATTTTCTCCCTCTCTCCTTTCCTGTCCACTGTTTCCCCTCTCTTCCCATCCAGCGCAAACCCCTTCCCCCTCCCCACATCTTCGCTGCATCCATCATTTATCCCCACCCCATTATGTCTTCCACTCTATCTCCAGCATGTGCCTTTTGCCCTCCATCATTTATCTAGCATCTGCGATGCAACCTCCCACCCCATGTACGCATCTTCCCCCTCCCCAGGTCGCTCTACCCCACGTCTAGCATCTGATTTCCATGCCCATCATCTGGCCTCCACCCCCCTACTCAGTCCAGATTACCCTTGTTCCTCTTCCGAGGCTACTGTGATGGTGAGCTCTGCTGTCATGTCACGTATGAATCCTGAAAAGACATATCCTCTGGTGGGGACAGATGCTGTTTGAGAGATGGCAAAGGGTCCAAAGGGATGTCTGGAAGTTCTTGGGAATCGAGTGAGCTCTTGTCAGATTTTGAAGAAATGGAATTAGAATCTGGTAAGAAGTCGAAGTATCGGCGGTTTTGGGTTCGGCCTCGATACTTATGGATGTAGGTGGTCTTTGCCGATACCCGGAAGTAGTGAAACCGAGAACCATGTCAGTTTGAATCTGGATACAGAGGGTCTCAGTCATTCCAACGATGGTATCGCCCTTGGGGGGTTCCATCGATGATGGTTCGAGGGCTGGCACCGGGGCCAATACACCTGGCTCTGTGCTGAAGCCTGCACGTCTGGAGCTCTCGATGGTAATTGGTACTGAGGCTACCAGGAATGCTGTCAAACTCCTCTCGACAGCCAGCATGTGCTGATCCAGGGAGATGGCTGTTGTCTGGGTGGAATCACCCACAGGGCTCTGAGCCAGCGTCCCAGAATATGGAACCGATAGCTCTCTGGAGGTTGATTCCTTGGGAGTGTCCTGGAACCCCTCTTGTGCTGTGCAGGGACAGATCCTCCTACCAGGGCTGTTTGGCTGGCCAGTCTGCATCGGAAGCACTTCTAAGGGAGTAGCAATGCTTATACTGGGACTCTTTGGTCTCTGTATTGGTCTTCGATGCAGATGACTTTGGAGCAGCCAGGACTTTGACTTACTTTTATAGATGTTTGTGAATAGTGGTAGCTCAGGTTGCTGATCATGATGCTGGATTGTTCTCAGAGCTTGATGGTTTGATTGCAGACATTTCATCACCATTCGAGGGGACATCATCAGTATGGG
The DNA here is from genome assembly GCA_033557465.1 of Ichthyophis bannanicus. Taxonomy (NCBI): domain Eukaryota; kingdom Metazoa; phylum Chordata; class Amphibia; order Gymnophiona; family Ichthyophiidae; genus Ichthyophis; species Ichthyophis bannanicus. The sequence continues at coordinate 308,979,303 of CM066033.1, forward strand.
GTTCCAGATGGTAATGTGCTTGAATGCTTGTGTTTGTACTTATATTTGGGTTGGTGGTGGCTCAGCTCTTTGGTTCGCAGAGATTGGTTGGCTGGTCTCCCTGAGGGTTGCTGAGGTGTGGCTTGGCAGTGATGCCAGCCTCCAAACATTTGTGTAGCAATCTATAAGTTTCATACATCTGTCTGCAGGTAGTTTCTCCCAGCCTTCAACTGCAATTAGTTCCAGTTCATGAAAGTTTCCAGGATTCCTTTACCAAGGGCAGTTTTCAGCTCTTTCCAAAAGGTTCTCAATTGGACTGAGATCAGGACTCATTGCTGGCCAGTTTAAAACAGTCCATTTGTTCCTTTTTAACCATTCTTTTTGTACTTTTGGATGTATGTTTTGGATCACCGTCCTGCTGGAGGATCCATAAACTTCAACCCAGACCTACAGTAGCTTTTTTACACTAGGTTGCACATTTCATGCCAAAATATCTTGGTAGTCCTCTGACTTCATGATTCCTTTAATATGTTCCAGGCTTCCAGTTCCTGAGACAATAAAACAGCCCCAACACATTATGGAACCTCCACCATATTTAACTGTAGGAAGGGTGTTTTTTTTTCCTTATAAGCTTCATTTCTTCGCCTGTAAATGTATCGCTAGTCTGCACTGCCAAAGAGCTCAAGTTTGATGTCATATGGCCACAGGATATTTTTCCAGAAGGATTGTGGTTTCTCAAGGTGGATTTGGACAAATATCAGGCATGACTTTTTATGTCCATCTTTGAGCAGTTGGATCCTCCTTGACTTTCGCCCATGAGGTTGTTCTTTGTTTAGTGCGCAGCGTATGGTGCAGGTTAAAAACTGCCACTCCAAATTGCTCCAGGTCAACTTTAAACTCTTTGGATATTGTGCATGTTTTTTTCCCAACAGTTAGTACTAACCTTCAAAGACTTCTTGGATTAAATTTTACTCTTACCACCATGCTCTGGTTGGTTCTTGACAGGTCCATGTGCAGAAAACGTTTAATAGCATTGCAAATTGTAGATACAGGAATTCCAAGGTCTTTGGAGATGGCCTTGTACCTGTTTGATGTTTGGTAATAATGGCTTTTCTGATGGTCTCGGGCAGCTCTCATCTTCATCATTGTGAAAATGGAACAGGGAGTGAATGTGGCTATTTTAAACATTAGAGTCATCATTCATTGGTTGATTTAAATCATGTGACCACTGACAATTGATCTCTGGTGCATCTAATTTTACTGCAATGGGAATGTTGTTCTTGTGCTCAAACTGATTTGAATTGTTTATAAGGGTGCCAATAATCATGTCCTAACTTATGTCAATACAACATATAAGTTGTGATATTGATAATAAGTTGGGATAGTAAATGTAAATGTTTTGGTAAATTGAAAAAATACCAGGTTCAAAGCAATATTATATAGATGTGATATTTGCATCAGTGGGAGTTTTTTGGATCATTGATGTTATGGTGTCGAACCATGGCCAAGATTTAATAGCCAGGATCAATTGACCCAGTGGTGCTGTGATCCTTTTTCTCCCCTAATTAGTGATTGATGACATTTGAATGTAATGTTTCTGACAATGGAATGAAGTTTTGGTAATGATTTAGATTTCGTTCATCTTGATACTACTGGACTGCTCTGGTTTAATCATCATGTTCTGCCAACATCCCAGTTTTTATATCATTTCTTTTTTTAATTGGTCTTGTTTTATTTGATTCTTGTGTATCAAATGTGTGCGCATAGAGGCCAAAGCCATTTCAATGGTCAAAAATTTTTTTTATGAGATACTGGACATTAAGAGGTTGAACTGCAAGGGTGCTAATAATGTTAATCACAACAGTAATTTACACATTTAGTTTAGGGTTGCGGAGCATTAGGCCTAACCTAAATAGATAATACAATGACCACACCATTATTCTCTGTATATTCAGCACTGCTATCTATATGGATAGTGAAACAGAACACACAACTTAAGTTGAATGGAAGAGTGGCAAAGCCCAGAGTCCAAAAAACATGATATTGCAATAATCAAAGACAGTATTCTGTGCCTATGGATCTAGAAAACAGCAGATGGCCCTGAATTTCTGAAGGATCAAAACTGACAATTTCACAATCTGTCCTATTTGCAGGGAAAAAGATAGTTCGGAATCTAGAAGAGGGTTTTCAATGTTATAGGGGCCCCCTCCAAGACAGGAGCCACTGTAGGGTATGGCGCATTACCATTAAGCCACGTGGCTGTGGTCTTTTGACAGTTCAGTTTAAGAGAATTGTTATGCAAACAAGTTGCTATTTTAGCTAAACAAGCATTGATGGGCATAAAGTCTGTGTTATGTCTATCCGTGTATGTGATGAGCAGATCATTATCCACATAGATTTAGATAGAGAGATGCCAAAATCTTGAATAAGAGATGCTAGGGGACTTAGAAAATATTAAATAGAACAGGATGAGTATTGATCCCTGTGGGACTCCACATTTCAATGGTTCCATTGTAGAAAGTGAACTGCTAACAGCTACTTGGAATATGCATGCTCTAAGAAATGAGGCAAACCAAACAAGAACAGTCCCTCTGCTTAAATGTCATTTAGGCGAGAAAATAAAATATTATGATCTACTAGGATCAAAGGCAGAGGAGGATTGGGAACGGATTAAAAGATAGAAAACAGAGTAGGGCCACTGCTGTACATTGGGCAGAGGATTTCAAAGGATTGTCCACGATGAAGCCTAGATACTTTTCCTGGGTGGTGATTTCCTAATGTGGAACCTTGCATTGTGTAACCATAGTTTGGGTTTTTCCCCAAGACTGGCATTTTGAACAATGACTAGCAGGGTTGGACATCCGGGGTGGATGTCCAACCCGTGCTCAGGCCCGGAATGCTATTCTGATCCCAGCACTCCCCGCATCCTCTGCCCAATGTATAGCAGCAGCCAAGAAAGCAAATAGAATCATAAGGAAAGGAATGGAGAATAAAACCAGGGATATTATAATATCTCTGTATCACTCCATGGTACAACCACACCTTGAATATTTTGTGCAATTCTCGTTACCATATCTTAAAAAGGATATAGCAGAAATACAAAAAGGTAGAAAGAGTGACCAAAATGATAAATAGGATGGAAGCATACTCCAATGAGGAAAAACATTAGGGTTCTTTAGCTTGGAAAAGATGGCTGAGGCGAGAAATGATAGAGGGTTGATAAAATGATGAGTACAGTGGAACAAGTGAACATAGATAGGTTGTTTATGCCTTCAAAATGTAGAAAAAGACTAGAGGGCACACAATAAAGCTACATTTAAGAGGAATTGGGTAACATTTTTTTCACTCAACTTGTAATCAAACTCTGGAATTCACTGCCAGTAAAATCTGTTCACTACATTCTGTAAAATATCTGTTTGTTTATTGTTTATTGAGTTGCTTAATAGACCGCCCATCACAACCGCATCTGAGCGGTTCACAAAATACAATTAAAGACTGCTGTAGAAAATAGGAAGAGAACGCCATAATATGATAGGAAAGGAGAGAGAAGAGTAGGGATTACAGATAGATTATAGAGCAAGTCAGAGAGCATCAGCATGGGGGTGGTGAAAGAGGACACGGGGGAGGGAACAGGCCGAAGGCTAGGCAGAAGAGGTGGGTTTTTAGATTTGTTTTAAAGGTTTTAAATGAGGGCTCTAGGCGGATGTATGGGGGGAGCGAGTTCCAGAGGCGGGGGCCGAGGAAGTAGAAGGCGGACGAGCGGGTGGATTCTAGGTGGGCTTGGGAAGGGGAAGGTACGGTTAGGCGGTTCATGTGGATAGTACGGAGGGAGCGGTGGGGAGTGTGGAGGTGGACCAGATCAGCAAGATAAAAAGGGGGTGCCAGTATGAATAGACCTGTGAACAAAGATGAGGAATTTGTACTGAATACGAAAGGAGATTGGAAGCCAATGCAGACGAATGAGAAGGGGGGGTGATATGATTGAAGCGGGAAGAGCAGGTGAGGATACGGGCAGCAGTGTTATGAACTCGTTGCAGACGTTGAAGTTGAGATTGGGTGAGACCGGCTAGGGAAACGTTGCAATAGTCTAAGCGTGAAACAACAAGGGAGATGAGGAGGGTGGTCATAGCGGAGAAAGAAAGGAAGGGACGAACAGATCGGAGTTGTCTTAGGGTGAGAAAACAGCGCTTAACTACAGAGGAGATGTGGGCTTTGAAGGACAGGGAGGAGTCGAGGGTCACACCAAGGTAGCGTAGAGAGGTAATGATAGGAATAGGAGTGGAAGAGAGCAAGGTAGTAAGGGAAGGGGCAGGGCTACCGGCGGTGAACCAAATGGCTGAAGTTTTAAAGAGGTTGATATGTAAGAAATTAGAGAAAAGCCAAGATGCCACTGAGGAGAGACAGTTGGTAAGGGGGGTGATATCAGGGGAAACTGAGTCAGTATGGTAGAGAAGAAAGATATCGTCGGCATAATAGTGAGCGGAGACACCGTGTTGTTGAACCAAGAGGGTGAGGGGAGCCAGAAGTTGTTAAAACGAAGGGGAGCGAGGACAGAACCCTGGGGGACACTAAAGGGAAGGGGAGTGGAGGGGGAAGAAAGAGAACCAGCAGAGACTGAGAAAGACCGACCAGAGAGAAAAGAGTGAAACCAGTGGAGAACAGTGCTGGCTAGGCCAACATCTTGAAGGTGTGAAAGGAGAGTACAGTGGTCAACAAGGTCGAATGCGGCAGAGAGATTGAGGAAGACAGTGAGAGTGAAGGAGCCACGATCGTGAGCGGTGTGTAGTTTGTTTAGAAGTGAAAGAAGAACAGACTCCGTGCTGTGACCAGGACAGAAGCCTGATTGTCGTGGGTGAAGGGTGAGGGAGGCTTCAAGGTGGGAGGACAGTTGAGTGAAGACAAGTTTTTCTAAAAGCTTAGAAAGGAAAGGGAGATTAGAGATGGGACGCCAGCTAGAAGTGGAGTGATCTAGTGACCCCTTTTTTAGAATAGGGCGGATGATAGCATGCTTCCAGGGGGTGGGGAAGACACCAGTGGAAAGACTAGTGTTAAAGATAGAGAGAATGTGGGGAGAAAGGGCTAGAGAGGGATCTAGGAGCCAATGGGTGGGAATGGGATCAGAGGAACAGAAGGTTTTGCGAATGGCGGTAAAGGTCTTGGAAAGGGCAGAGACAGAGAGAGAGGCTCAAAAGAGGACCAACAATGGGAAAGAAAGGAGTACGGAGAGGGAGAGGGTGGAGGGGAGGAGGGCAAAGAAACAACAACTGAGGCTTGAGGAGGAGGACAGAGTGGGGGAGAACAAGAGGGAAATGAGAGGCGGAGGGAAGGGACTTTAGAGAAGAAATACGTTGCCAGAGAGGCAGGTTCAGGAATGAATGGGGGGGGGGGGGGGAGAGAGTAGATGTAGTAAAATCTGTTAGTGTAGCTAGGTTTAAATGAGATTTGAACAAGTTCCTAGAAGAAAAGTCCATAAACAATTATTAAAGTGTACTGGGGAAATCCACTACTTACCCCTGGGATAGGTAGCATGGAATCTGTCTACCTTTTGGAAACCTAACATGTACTTGTGACCTGGATTGGCTACTATTGAAAACAGGATACTCATCTTGATGGACCTTTGGTCTGACCCAGTATAGCACACATCTGATGTTCTAATGAATGGCAATGTAGCATCCAGTGCATAAGCATATATGAAGAAGGGAGGCAAGAGACAGGTTCCCAATACAGATGACATATCTAATAAAGATCTTCCCACAGGAGAACACATTCACAAGACAGGTCCACATGAGAATGGATGGCATAAGGACAGATCATACATGGGTGCTGTCAGGCAATGACACCAAGACTAAAGCCCCCTGCCCCTATGTACAAGGTAAAATGGCCTGTGGGGGTCCTAAGCACATATCTGCATAGTTAGAACACATATAAAAGCCTTTCCCAACCCTTCCTTGAGCCCCACTCTCCCCTGTTTCTGCTTACTACTTGCAGGGAAGAGAAAGAAAGCGTAGTTACTCACCTGTAACAGGTGTTCTCTGAGGACAGCAGGACCCCCGGAGGATCATCGGTCAGAGCCGTGGGCGCTCGCCAGGGAGGACCAGTGTCCCAAAGAATGGGACTAGGACCTCAACTGGGGCCGGGGGTACTCTCGAGGCCGATGGCATTCAAGGACTAGCTCGACATCCAAGGAAGCCCTCGATGTCCAGGGTCCCATCATCGGGGTGGATGAACCAGATCAGCCGGATATAAACGCCCGCTGCATGGCCACTAGGGTAGATATATTGCTCTCTAGGGCTGCCATTCTGGTCTCCATGACAGTTGGCTCCACAGCCTTTGATGCAGGCACAGAGGACTTCGGGCCTAGTGTCAGTTCGGTTGAGGGGGCGACCTCAATGAGGATGGTCTCGGAGGCCTGAGGCCGGTTGGTGAAGCAGATGACTCCTTGCATGGCAACTTGGAGGGTCGGCCCTCCCGACTCCTTGGACTCATGCCTGAGGCTGCAGGACCTAGGGTGGGATTTCACCTTCTTCCCTGATCCGTCTTCCGAGGCGGTCTTCGAAGATTTCTTCTTATGCTCCACTTCTGGAGACTTCCACTCGGAGGAACCGCGGCCGGGGGACTCTGAGGAGGCACCTGAAGTGTGGTGTTACCGGAGACTCCAGGGCAGAGTTGGACTTATGAAAAAATTTTCCTGCTGCTGATGGTGACTCTTTAAGGCCTTTGAGGTCATTGTTCTGTAGAATTTGCAGTCAGAGTCACTGTGCTCCGGGCGAAGGCATCGGAGGCAGCAGTCGTGTGGATCAGTAAGTAAGTGACATTACTTTGCCACACCATTCCCACTTTTTGAAGCCACTTGAGGCTATCGAAAAAAGGGGGTCCTGACTCTGGGCAGGGGTCCGAGGCCTTCAGCTGAAAAAGGGCGCGAATGCCGGTTGAGGCAGACCTCGATGAAAAAAGTGAAAAATGCATAGCCTAACCAGAGGAGCGATGCCGAGGCAAGCTGGCTTGGGGGCAGGAAAGAACTGGCAAGCAAACCGGACAAAATTTAACTATTAAAAAAAAACAACAGACTTTTTCTGGGGGAAAAAGGACAATGTCCGAAGGGCTCCGTGGAAAAAAGGAGACTGAGGCAAGATGATACCCTTGGTCAGGAAGCAGATCACATATGTGTGGTGCATCTCTCAAAGGCTTTCTTTGAAAGCTGAGGAGATGCTTCTATGCGGACTCAGTCGGCGCTGACATCATCCATACGTGAGGACTGACTTCCTGCTTGTTCCCGGAGAAAACATTTTTAGCAGCTGGCATCTTACATTGCAATACACAGAGCAGTCTCATCGAGCATCTTGCCCTCCTCCCCAAAACACATCCAACCTTTGTGAAGGGGTAGCCATGTCAAGTTAGGTGCCAAACCAGCCCACGAAAAACAGAGTGCACTCCTCATATCTGTAAAAGCCTGCGCAGCACACCCAAATCTCCTAGCTAGATTGGAAGCATCTTAGGTGTATGAGGTAGCATCCCACTTGCTGTCCATGAGCTGGCTATTTTGCACTGAGAATATTCAGCTTATCTATACGAATTTACCCCCCATTTCTAAAATAGCCATTGTGCATGTTTATATCCTAGCGGCAGGCCATTTCAGAACAGCACATGTGCAAATTGGGAGGCATGCAGGCACCACCCCGATGCACATTTATAAAACAGGAACACAGATGTGTGCGGCCCATTTTAGAAACGCTGTGATCAATGCTGCCTCACACCAAGTCATGGCACCCAAACAAATGTTGCTTATCAGAAAGGAAACTTCTGTCAGGGTGACATAGATACATCAAGAGCCTCCCAGGAATACATATGGAGGGGCATTTTAGAAAGCACATTTTAAGTGCATTCTGAGACATCTAAGCCAGAATGTCGGGGGGGGGGGGGGGAAAGCAGGCACATCCAGGTGCAGACATGATTTCACAAATATTGGCATGCCCTATACAGACATCTGTGGGGGGCATCTACACAGACATCCCCAGAACAGAATTCAGAACCTCTATGTCTAGGAATAGTCTAAGGGTTAGAGAAGTGGGCTAGGATCAGGGAATATAGGTTTCAAATTCCACTGCTGCTATCATTGTGATTATGCCAAGTACTGGGGATGTTTTTCAGCCAAAATGAGCACTTTACTGATGCTTATTTGTACCTGGAGCAGGTCTAAACTTAGATGCAACTTCAGACGTCCAGGACATTTCTGCAATTAGGCAGTAATGTCCAGGTTCCTGGGAATGCTCCAGCCATGCCTCCACCATGCCCCTATTCAGACTTGGACATGCTCATGCTGAGGACATCTACAGACCTGGCTTTTAAAATGGCTCTGGAGAAGTCTCTGTGCTTTGGACTTCTCTATGTCCATTTTCAGACATCCAAAGCATAAATAGGACTTCCAAAATAACCCCGCAAATAGCTGTATCACACCATTCTATACTTGTCCTCCCTTTTTTGCATGTTCTGCGACCTCATGTTGCTACCTCCCCTCCATATAGGTGGTGTGTGTGTGCATACAACCACCCATCACCCTAGCCCTCCTACAATACCCACTGTGAGAATGCATGCCTAATGCCCTGACAGGGTGCATGTGCAGGGGAAACCTAGGTCAGTCACCAAAAGTGTCCGATAGGCATATAGTTAGGTTGTCCCCACTCCAAGGCTGGAGAGCTGCACTGGCAGGCAGCTCTTCTAGTATCATCATCTCTAGTCTACTCTGTGTAGAGGTCGTGATCCACACAGCTTGGCTACAGTGGTATAGGCACTTCATAAGAACATAAAAAATGCCATACTGAGTCAGACCAAGGTTCATCAAGCCCAGTATTCTGTTTCCAACAGTGACCAATTCAGGTCACAAGCATCTGGCAAGTTCCCAAAAAGGTACACAGATTTCGCAGTGCTTGAACCGGGGTAAGCAGTGGATTTCCTGGGTCCTCTAAGTTTAGACCTGTTCTTATGACTTGTCCTCCAGGAACTTGTCCAACCCTTTTTTAAACTCAGCTACACTAACAGCCTTTACATCATCCTCTGGTAACGAATTCCAGAATTAGACTATGCCTTATGTGAAAAAATATTCTCTTATTAGTCTTAAATGGGTTAAGCTGTAGCTTCAATGCATGTCCTAGTCTTTCTACTTTTTGATGATGTAACCAACCAATTTACCTTTACCCCTTTCACTCCATTTGTTAATTTATAGACCTCTTATCATATCCCCCCTCGGCTGTCTCTTTTCTAAATTGAAGAGCCCTAACATTTTAAGCCTTTCCTCATAGGGGTATCCTTCCATCCCCTTTACCATTTTGGTGGCTTTTCTCTGTACCTTTTCTAATTCTGCAATATCCTTTTAAGATATGGAGACCAGAATTGCACATAACATTCAAGGTGTGATCGCACTATGGAACGATAAAGAGGTATTATAATATCCTTGGTTTTATCCTCTATTCCTTTCCTTATGATTCCTAGCATTCTATTTGCGTTCTTGGCAACCACTGCACACTGGGCAGATGGCTTCAAAGTATTATCCACAATGACGCCTAAATCGTTTTCCTGGGTTGTGGCTCCTAATATGGAACCTTACATTGTTTAACAATAATTTGGGTTGTTCTTTCCTAGGTGCATAACTTTGAACACCTCCACATTAAATTTCAAATGCTATTTGGATGTTCTCTTGCAGTTTTTCACAATCCTCGTTTGAACAACTTTGAATAATTCTGTGTCATTTGCAAATCTGATCACCTCACTCGTCATTCCTATTTCCAGGTCATTTATGAAAATGTTAAAAAGCAGCAAGCACAGCACAAATTCCTGCGGTACTCCACTATTCACCTTTCTTTAATGAAAAAGCTGGCCATTTAGCCCTACTCTGCTTTCTATCTTTTAACCAGTTCCTGATCCACAATACACTGCCTCCTATCCCATGACTTTTTAAATTTTACCATATCTCATGAGGGACCTTATTAAAGACTTTCTGAAAATCCAGATACATTATAATCTACCAGCTCACCTTTATCTACCTGTTTATTCACAGCTTCAAAAAAAATAACAGATTAGTAAGAGAAGTCTTTCCTTGGCTAAATCCATGTTGGCTTTCTTGCATTAAACCATGACTATAAACATAATCAGTAATTTTATTCTTTATAATGTTTTCTACCATTTTGCCCGGTATGGATGCCAGGCTCATCGATCTGTAGTTTCCCAGATCACCCCTGGAACCCTTTTTAAAAATCGGCGTTACATTGGCCTTTCGCCAATCTTCTAGTACTACAGATGATTTTAATGATAGTTCACAGATTACTAATAGTAGATCTGCAATCTCATATTTCAGTTCTTTAACACCCTTGGACGTATACCATTCAGTCCAGGTGATTTGGTATTCTTCAGTTTATCAAATAATTGTTACACGTGTTCCTGGTTTCTTGATATTTCTTTCAATTCATCTAATATATCATCTTTAAATACCATTTCAGGCATTGGTATCTTCCCTACACCTTCTTCAGTAAAGACCAAAGTAAAGAAGTTATTCAGTCTCTCCGCTATGGCCTTATCCTCCCTTAGGGCCCCTTTTATCCTTCTATCATCTAATGGTCCAACTGAGTCTTAGTTTTTTGCTCTGAATAGTCTTGAAAAAGATTTTATTATGCATTTTTACTTCGCAGCAAGGTTTTTTTCAAATTCTCTTTGCCTGCCTTATCAATGCCTTGCATCTAAACTTGCCAGTGCTTATGTTTTCATTTTCATCATTGTACTCTTTTTTTCCATTTCCTGAAAGATGCTTTTTTGGCTACAATAGCCTCTCTGACCTCACTTTTAAACCATGCTGACAGTCTTTTGGCCTTCCTTCCACTTTTCTTAAAGCATGGAATACATCTGGTCTAGGCTTCCAAGATAGTATTTTTAAACACCACCCACGCTTGTTGTGAAGCTTTAACTATTTTCCTCATTTTATCATATAGGGGTATGTTTACTAAATGGAAATTACACTAACCTGGTAATTGTAGTTCCTGGAGGGTCCAGTTTAGTCCTCCAACATCGGGTAGTGCCCCTCCTCCTGCAGCCTGGAGACTGGACCAATCAAGTCTTCTGTAGTATATATGCAGACGGAGCTCCCAGAAGCCCCCAGTGTACTAGTAACAAAGCATACTTAACGAAGCAACACATTAGATTAATATACAAAATGACATAATGAAAATGACATAATTAAAGAACAATTTGTTTCCCCCCCACAAAAATATCCAACTTTCTCCCCAAACGAGGAAGTCAGAACACTGTATTGCGCTGGAACCAACGCCCCAGAAATCAAAATACAGCTCCGTATCAGAAATCTCAGGAGCTGACTGAACACCTGAGAAAGAAAGAGCCATAGCCAAAAACGCGGCTGCAAAAAAGGTTCGAACGGCAAGAGGAACCGTCTTATGATCCACCGTTCGGAAAGCGCGCCGCATTTTTATAACAGATAGTCGGGAGGGAAGGAGGACTAAACTGGACCCTCCAGGAACTACAATTACCAGGTTAGTGTAATTTCCATTTCCTGTTCGGTAATCCAGTTTAGTCCTCCAACATCGGGATGTAACAGAGCAGTTAAGACCGGGCGGGACCTTGCCATCCGGCGCGCAGAACCGCCGAACAAAAGAGGAATCCCGAGCCGCTGACACATCTAAACGATAGTGTGTACTGAAAGCATGCAGAGACGACCAGGTGGCCGCCTTACAGATATCTGCTGGCGGAACTAGGCTATACTCCGCCCAAGCGGTCGCCTGAGCCCTAGTGGAATGATCCAGTAGCCCCTCCGGAACAGACCGCTGCTGCAACAGATACGCAGACGCGAACGCTTCCTTGAGCCATCTTGCAACGGAGGCCTTAGCCGCCGCTTCCCCTTTACGTGCACCACCGAAGAGCACGAATAGCCGGTCAGTCTTCCGAAAAGATTCGGTAGCCTTCAAATAACGACGAAGTGCACGACCCATATCGAGACGGTGAAGACTTCTGTCCGCCGACCCGACAGAGTGGGAAGAAAGAACTGGAAGAAACACTGCCTGATTCACATGAATAGGGGAAACCACCTTCGGCAAAAAGGAAGGGACCGGGGAAAAAGACAAAAAAGACAAAAAAGGTTCTCGGCAGGACAACGCTTGTAGATCTGAAATACGCCGTGCCGAACAGATGGCTACAAGAAAAACCGTCTTCAGCGTAAAATCTTTCAGAAACGCCCTACTCAGGGGTTCAAAAGGTTCACGAACCAGGGCCCGCATCACTAGATTCAAGTCCCCCGGAGGAACGAAAATCCTGCGGTAGGGCTGCAAATGAAAAACAGTCGTAAGAAAACGACGTACGTCCGGATAAGAACCGCGGAGACGGCCTAAAACTTTGCCTCGATAACGAGATAGCCGCCAACTGGACTTTCAGGGAACTAGCCGCAAGGCCCTTATCAAAAGCAACCTGAAGAAACTTAAAACGACGGAAACGGAAACCGTCGCCGCCCGGACTCCACGCCGGGAGCACCAGTCTTCAAAGATCCCCCAAATCCGAACGTAAGTAAGAGAAGTGGACGTTTTCCCCGCCCGCAGTAGGGTAGAAATCACCGCGGGGGGAGTAACCCTTCTTTTTCAGCCGAGCCCTCTCCATGGCCAAACCGTAAGCGAGAATCGACCCACTTGGGGCATCCGCAAGGGTCCCTGAAAAAGAAGATTCGGCAGCGTGGATAGGAGCCAAGGAATGCCGTCGCTCAGCCGGACCAGATCGGCATACCAGGGCCACCCAGGCCAGTCCGGGGCCACCAGTAACACTCGACCCCGATGGCCCTCGATGCGCTGAACGACCCGGCCAATCAGAACCCACGGAGGAAAGACATAAAGAAGGCCGGACGTTGGCCACGGCTGAATGAGAGCGTCGAGCCCCTCGGACATGCGCTCCCTTTGCCTGCTGAAGAAGCGTCCTGTCTCGGCCGATTGAAATGTCGCCATGAGATCCATGAAGGGCGCCCCCCCCCCCCCGACGAACTATTTGCGCGTAAACTTGCGGGTTTAGCTCCCACTCTCCGGGGTCCACCCGCACTCTGCAGAGAAAATCGGCCTGAACATTGTCTGCGCCTGCAATAGGCGCTGCCGAGATGGCCGGAAGACGAGACTGCACCCAATTGACCAAGGCTATCGCTTCTGATTCCAGGGCCATGCTGCCGGTGCCCCCTTGGCGATTGATGTAAGCTACGGTGGTCGCAATGTCCGAGAGGACTCGCACCGGCCGGTCGAGAACTAGGGCTTTGAGGCCAAGAGGGCTAGCCGCACCGCCCGCAATTCGAGGCGGTTGATCGACCAAGAAGTCTCCAGGGGAGACCATTCCCCTTGAGCGAAGCGGGTCTCGCAGTGAGCCCCCCAGCCGGTTAAGCTGGCATCCGTTGTGAACGGAACCCAAAGTGGAGGCTCCAGGGAATCCCCCGCGCCAGGTTCTCGGAGGAGAGCCACCACCGGAGTGATCGGCGAACCGCCCTTGGGCAAGTCAATCTCCTGTTCAACGAGTCGAATTGGTTGGACCAACGGCGCAGCAGAGCACTCTGCAGCGGGCGCATGTGGAAGCGCGCCCAGGGCACCACCTCCAAGGTTGCTGCCATCGTACCGAGGAGCTGTAGCTATCACCATGCAGACGGAGCGGGCATCCCCCTGAAGAGTCGGACAAGAGACCGAATGCGGCGCTCCGGTAGGCACACCAAGCCCCGTGCTGTGTCGAGGCTCACTCCCAGATACTCGAGATCCTGAGTCGGGCACAGACAACTCTTGCATTCTTTCACCACCCAGCCGAGGGACCGCAGCAGAGCCACCACCCTGCTCGTGACGTGCACACACTCCCGACTGGACTTTGCCCGAATCCACCAGTTGTCGAGATACGGATGGACCAGGATGCCCTCTTTGCACAAGGCCGCCGCGACCACTACCATCACGTTTGTGAAGGTGCGGGGGGCCGTGGCGAGACCAAACGGCATGGCCGGAAATTGGAAGTGGCCCCACGGAAGAGCGAAGTGGAGAAACCGTTGATGAGACGGCCGGATGGGAATGTGTAATGTGGTCTGCAGCGGCTGTGGAAGATCCTGCAGCAGGGGCTCTGAGGAGGGGGGAGATAAGGTGCTGAGGGACCCAGCTAGCAACGCAGTGGGTATGGGGAAAGCCTCCGGGATGCAGCGTGCAGGTGTAACACAAGCAAGCTATTAATGTACCCTTCGGCTGATTACATTTCACATATAATACAGCCAGAGAAAAAAGCATTGTAGAGACTTAAACCACCTTTCCTCTTCTTGTGTGGGGTTTCATTTATTTATTTATTTATTTATTTTTTTGCATTTAAAACAAAAAGCAAGGAAGGCTCAGGGAAACCCAAGACTGTTTAAGAAAAGGATTTTGAAACTCCACGTGCCTGCACAGCATGATTAAGTGTGTGGAAACTGCTGTTTAGAGCTGTTTCCTCTAAACAGAAACACTGAAGAGAAAAACAAAACAGCCGCTGGCACCGAAAAACTGTCAGGTATTCGCAGAACTGAGAAGGGAACTGTCAGTCATTCACTGTGCTGGCATAGAGAAACTTTCAAGGTCAGGGTAAGGCAATTACAGTGACTGAAAGTAGGGAAATTAGAGTGGGATCCCTCCGCAGCCATTCAGACCTCCATGGTAGGGGCTGAAAGGTGTTTCTGGGGAGGGATGTAGAAGCTCAATCCAGCCATAGGAAAATTACAGTGAGCATGCTTAATTAGGCCGAGCCCAAAACAGTCAGGATCCAAAACCCTGACTTAAAACCTCAACCAAATGGTATATTGAATAAGACAGGTACAATAATCAGTAGGACGTACAAAGTAACCCGGCTGCAGTTTGTGGACTAAAAAGTAAAAGTAGGCACTTCCAAACTCAGGGGCAGCTGGTCCGGATACAGCTGAAAGCATCCCAGAGCAGCTGAGGCAAGGAAGAAAAAACAAAAACAGAGTACGCACAGTTTTCTTACAGAAAATGATACCTGAACTTCCTGGAGGTATCCAAACTCTCGTGGTAAAGACTCAGTGCAGCGTAAAGCCAATGGAGAGCTCCCCCGAAGCCAAGCTCCGGAGTTCCCAAGTTCCTCAGGGGAAGCAAGATGCTGGGGGAAGAGCAGAGCTGATGCCTGAGGTCCCTGTGTTTCTTCTGACAGCCTATGCAGCGTAAACCTGAATAAGGCACAGGGAGAACTAAAAAGAAATAACTGCGTCCCGCAGGAACAGGCATTTAACAATATTCCCCAGAATAGGTAATGCCTCAGCCAGCCTTCTTTGTTGGGCACAGTGGGGAATGGAACCCATGAGCCCTGCACCCTTCGTCAGTGACTCAGCATTGTACTGTGGCTCTGAATTGCATACTGTTCTCTATCCATGCCTTCTGTACGTTTTATCCATTATGTTCATACATAGGCAGAGAAAAAAGTAACCTCTGCACAACTGACATCTAGCAAGTGTTGTGGAAAAAAACTGAAACAACAATATAGCTTTTAGAAGCCAGCAGAGAAGTAATCTGGCTTCCCGCCCAAAACCGAGGCTCATTAGCTATTCAAAATGGCCACCAGCAAAAATAAAACACCAAAAGAGTGAATTAAAACCCCCAAAAGCTAAGGAATTAACTTAAAAAGTCACAGAAGAAGGTGGGAGGGTTGCAGGCATGAGAGAAATGCCTAAAATCGCTGAAAAATCAAGAAAAATCAATCGAGTTACCACAGAGCTGCAAACAGCAGTGGGAGAAGACATTCCAGGTCTAAAGAAACTGCAGCACAGCTCTTGCAGATGCCAGAGTCAGTCATTGTACCTCTGCGGGACCCACAAATCACACATTGAGGTTTGGCAGCCATGCTAAGGCAACCTGCTTCCAGGGGGAAAGAAGGAAACAGGAACAGGGAAGCCCACAGCAAAGGGACTAACCGTATTCAAATCAGTACAGCTGTAAATTTAAAACGTTTTTTTGTTTTTTTTCTTACAGAAAACAAAATACTCCCCAGAATCCTAGGGGTGCCCTGAGCAAAATCGCCAGCAAAAGAAACCCCAAAAATGCCAGGGGAACCCGTGCACAAGTGTTAAAAAGTGCCCTTAAAAAGCACACTTTAGAAATCCAAAATGGCCACCGCACTTTTTCACCCACAATAAAAAAAGGCGCGAAAATACAAAGGTAACCAAATAATATGGAAAAGAAAGAAAACGACCCTCTAATACAGGGCAAGCGAAAAAAATCAGGAAAAAGTGCAATTCGGAAGCCAGGGGAGCCGACAGAGCCTCTGACAATGCAAAAAACAACAGAGCTGAAAAGATAAAGCAAGGAAAATTCCTACCAGCTCAGGGAACAGCAAGGAACTCAGCCAACTCCTCCAAGTGACAGGCAATGCTGTAGCAGGTATGGCTCTTCCCCGAACAGTCTTGGGGAGAGCTCAACCCAGGTTTCAGATATTCCCAGGCAGGAAGGCAGGAGCCCAATGCAGGTCTGGCTTCCCCCAGGATGTCCCCTGTGGCAATGCTCTTTTTTTTTTTTAAAGATACAGCTACCTAGCAAAGAAATGGTAAATAAAGGACCCAAAATAAAACCCCAAAAGAACTAACTAACTAGTGTTGCTCCTTCAAGTGTCACTTAGTGTGCCCAGAAAGGGCACAGAAGTCTGCAAGCTGCAAGGAGACTGGACACGCTGGGGGCTTCTGGGAGCTCCGTCTGCATATATACTACAGAAGACTTGATTGGTCCAGTCTCCAGGCTGCAGGAGGAGGGGCACTACCCGATGTTGGAGGACTAAACTGGATTACCGAACAGGAAACAGCATTAACGTCGCAGCGGCGACATTATCACGCGATAATGATGCATTACCTTGTGAGAACATCACGTATCATGCGATAACGTCTTCGGCGGCGTTAAGGTGCACAGAGGGTGGAGTAAGGCACCCCAGGGGTGGAGATAAGGGGTCAATAGGCAGAGAGTGGGTGGGAAGAGGCTCCATGCACACTAACGCCGTGAAATGAAAGTCTGAAAATTAGCGCCAGTGAAAACCTCGCGCTAGAGGCACATTTGCAGGAGAGAGAAACCAGTTCAGTCAGCAATGTACAGCAAAGGCAGGAAGACCCAGATAAGTGATAGTAGTGATACATGTGCAGTAACAAAACATGCAAAAACTAGAGAGATAATGACCATAACCAAAATAGAAATACAAAACACTGAGCTGGCTAATAGAAAAAACAATGATAAACGATAAGCAACACTATCCATAAAGAATAAAAAGGAAGATGTCACTTTTGGAACGGTCAATTCCAATTCCCCCTACAAAGTGAATGTTCCAACATTGATAGTGATGAGGGTTTGCTGTGGTGTATATTGGGCAGCTTGCTTATGTGACTTTCACATGTGCAGCAACAGCAGAGTGGCCACGTAGGAAAGGGCACTATGGTGATGGTGTAAATGGGGTACAGGGGGCTACAGGCGGCACATGCAGTGGGCCAGCTAGGGCAGTGTGGACTAGGCAGATGCCTACCTGGCACATAGGAATGTAGAAACTGAAAAGCAGCAAGACAACAACTGACCAAGGGCAACCATGTCCACGAGTGTGTGTCCCAAAGTGCCCCAATGGACATTACCCAGCAGGTACCCCAAAGGGCACATAACATTAGCAGGCGGTGACGGGGGGGAAGCGGGGATGGCTATGTAGGCACCCCTACCCCAGATCCTACACCATAGGCAGCCACCTACCGGCACACTGGATGGCCTGGGATTGCGCACCACCAGCATAAGGGCATGTCAGCATGGTGGCAGAGGGGTGCTGGTGGTGGAGGGGGCAGTGGCATCTGCCCACAGCAGACCAAGGCCAAGCCCTGTTTAGGTGGGTGCCGTGCACTGCAAAAGACAAGGTCTGTCTGACGAACAGTAATGGTATCCCCAGGGAATGACCTGCCTCTGTGGCAACAGTTTGGTGCAGTACACACAGCCAGTGTGTTCAGGGGCACAAAGTCACAGGTTCAATTCCCAGCTGTGGCTCCTGCAGACCATGTCCCTATATCTTACCCAGTACTAAACCGTGGTAATATAGAAGGAACCTTTATTGCAGATAAAATAAACATGCCATAAACGCCTATATGTTACCCTACAGAGCACATTCACCATAGACATGTGCAGTCCCTAGAGCAGAGTTTCCCAACTGCAGTCCTGGAGGGCCAAACACCATTCAGGTTTCATGCTGTCCCTAAGAAATATGCTCGAGATGCATTTGTATGCACCGCACCCATTCTTTGCAAATGTATATCATGCATATTCATTAGGGACAGCATGAAAACCTGAACCGTGTTTGGCCCACCAGGACCAGAGTTGGGAACCTCTGCCCTAGAGCAGCGGCCAACAGGGACACAAACACCCACACCCAGAGGCTCCACTATCCAACGGCTCATGGAGAGTCAGGCTGTTGGGCCCTGCGAGGAGCAGCATCTACCAATACTAGCACCTGCATACCTTAGCAATGTCGTCTTAAACTTGGAAACACGTTCCACATATATCAAAAGGTTGCTATGATTAATGTCAGATGATAAATCCTAAGTTAAACACAATTTGTTGACAGAGATTCATCATAGCAACCTTTCTGATATCTGTGGAGTGTGTTTCAGTTCATGTTTCTGACAGTGTTTACCACCTCGGGGAGTGACCCTAACAGTACTGAGTACCATAGCAATGCCTGCACTGTGCTCAGGACTGGTGTGGTGGCCAGGGCTGCCAACCACCTCTATATTTGCACAATGCTGAAATAGGTGTAGGAGTGTGTGTATGTCTATCCAGTGTTTTGTGGCTGCCTACACCTTACTGAGCCCCCAATACTTGCACTGTTTCCAGTGTTAGCCTGCCAATGTGCATAATGAGGAGCAAGGTACTGTGGGTATGGCCCGGTCAGGTGGGCCTGGGCAGGATGCATCTGCACAGGGCAATAGCTGGGACATTGTAGTGCCCGACCACCACCTGCACGGACAGGGTGGCCACAGCATGTCATGCTGGGGGGTCACTCTCACCCTGACTGAGTAGTGACCATGGCATGGCTAGGTTCCCCCATTGTGCTATACAGTATTTCTCTCAAGTGATATCTATGAGTTCCCTTTCCTGGGGACCAATCACTGACATACCTGCTTGGTGTGTGTGTGCTCACATCCCATTTTGGGTGCACACAGTTCCTCCAGAAACATGTACTAGCTAGCAGACTGTCTTCAGTTAGCATGTGTATGGCTGGAACACCTTGCAGGGTGCAGCGGGTAGAGACTGACTGTGCCCTCTGCTGGTGAATGTCAGATAGTGGTGGGGGGGGGCAGTTGAGCTTTTCCAGCCCTACTGCCTGTCTGCCAGTGCCCTATGTGATGCATACAGATCTGCACTGACTGCCCTATAAGGGTGCCTATTCCCCAGTAGGACTGGGGTTGATGGTCCCCTCTACTAGCACCATTGCAGAGATGTAGAATGTGAATCTGTTGGTGGAGGATACTGTCCCCCACCCACCCTGAGCCACAGAGGGTGGGTTGGGTGGTGCTACATAATCCACTTTTGGGTTCACACACCACCCTTCTCTTATAACATGTGACCATGGCAACCACACAGGATATGCACTATTCTGGATGCATCACAGTCCACAAGGGCTAGACGTGACTGGGGCATACAGATGGACACAGGTGTATCCTAGGTGTGTCTGCAAGGACTACATATCACACACTGGCACTAATGGGGACCTGCAGCATAGCCTATCTCAGCCAAGCCAGGGGCTGCGGACCTAGTGCTGGGCACCCCACCTCACCCTTAGGGTGGGCACAGGAACCGCACAATGTCAAGGTCTGTAGCTACTCTGTGCCAGTAACACACCCGGTCAGTTCCCCCTACCAGGCCAGGGTGCTATAGAGGCGCATACCCCATCTGGTGATCAGATGTAGGCTGCTGATCTGCATGTGCAGTGCATCATGGGTACGGGTGGGTCTACCCTATCCTGGTAACTACAGCAGACAGTTTGTGTGGTGACCTGCAGTCTTTCTGTAGCCAGCCAGCGGTGTGTTAGATGCTATAGAGATGTAGCCCACTGGTTACTTCAATGACTGTGGAGGCAGAGGTCATGGGTTTGATCCCACAGTGGTGTTATTTAATAAGGCTGTCTGAGGCTTTTCCTTTTAATTTAGATCAGTGCTGCCAGCAGAAACACCCTCACAGTGCCGTAACCTAATGTGCCTCATAAGGCTCCCTATAGGGCACATTATAAGGTACCTTGGCAGACAGGGCACTTTATAATGTGCTCTATGGAGTGCCTTATAGGGCGCCTTATGCGGCACCTTCGGTTATGGCACTGTGAGGGTGTTTTTGCTGGCAGCACTGATTTAAATTAAAAGGAAATGCCTCAGACAGTCTTCTTACATAACACCACTGCGGGATCGAATCCATGACCTCTGCCTCCAGTCACTGCAATAACCAGTGGGCTACATCTTTATAGCTTCTAACACTGCACTGGCATGAACTTAGGGTTAACGCACATTAACGTGCCATGGCACCCACTATTGCACGATACAGATTCTTGCTACCTTGCCGCCGGAACGCCCACTACCTTATATGGCATTCTTCACATTAATGCTGCAACTAGCGCCAGTAACATTAAGACGGTTTAGTAAACATATCCCATAGTCTCTTTTTTGACAGTTTAAAGGTAGTACTGTGGATTTCCTTGCCAACCTTCTTCCATTTATTGTATGAAATGCGATCATGCTATGATCATTATTGCCAAGTGGCCCAAAGAACCTTCTATTGCACCAGATTCTGCGTTCCACTAAGGGCTAGGTCCAAAACTGCTTCCCTTCTTGTTGGTTCATGAACTAGCTGCTCTAAGAAGCAATCATCTGTTTCATCTAGAAACTTAATCTCCCTAGCATGTCCTGCTGTGACAATGACCCAGTCAATACAGGGGTAATTGAAATCACCTCTCCCGATAGCACCCTACTACCCCCCCCCCCCCTAAAGTTTATCAGAGAATCTGAAAGGGGCCTCCAAAGGATACTTAGGCCACTTTCTAAGATCTATTTCAGCCCTTACACTTTGGGCTCCATCCCCTAGCACTGTAGCAAGCTCATGACCCTCTTGTCAAACTACTGTTTCACACTTTCCCAGTACCTCTTGTGGTTGCTACATCTACTTTGGGTTGGGGCTAGTATCTATCTATGGGCATTTGGACTTTTGGTGAGCGTTCTTTGCTATGGATGCGGCGATGGGCTGTGTGCATGTGACACCTCCAGACCCTGCACCCAACTGACATGTACCCCAATGTGCAATGTTGAACACGTGGCTTGCTGTAGATGTACAGTATGTGGAGATGTATGAAGGTCACAGGAGCATTTATTTGGAACCCCAACGCGTTTCGGCAACACCTACCTCAGGGGGTATGCAGTAGAACACCCTGTGGTGTGATGCACAAGTAGGGTAGTCTTGGATGCTATATTCTAACTCAAAATTTTGAGTGAAGATACCGAACCTTATTAGCGTCTGTATCTTCAGCTAATAAGGTTCGGCATCTTCACTCAAATTTTTGAGTTAGAATATAGCATCCAAGACTACCCTGCTTGTGCATCACACCACAGGGTGTTCTACTGCATATCCCCTGAGGAAGGCATTGCCGAAACACGTTGGGGTTCCAAATAAATGCTCCTGTGACCTTCATACGTCTCTTGCTCCTTGTGTCTCTTGATCTCTACTGCAAGAGCATTTGCTCTTCTTTGTGTCTGGACGTACCGTATGTAGGACATTGGAGAGCACAGCTTTCAGATCTTCTCCATCTCAATTTTGACCACAGCTCTGGCCCTCCCCCTTGTATGCTGCAGGTCATACTACTCAGCATGCCATCCACTGTCACACATTGTAGAACACCGCATCCGATGGTAGGTATGTGTCAAAAGGGTATTCACCATTAAACATGACATGGGGTGGGTATAGAGCTGGGACATGGTGAATGAATGCATCTCATAACTTACTTACAGGAGATGAATCTGCAGATACACTGGAAGGCAGCAGCATAGACTCTGGAAAGAATCCCACAACACAGGCCACTACAACCCATGATGGTGGCAGGCCAGCCAAGATGGAGGAGCAGGGGTCCAGAGCCCATGAACATCATGCCACTGAGGACGTTGACCATACTGCTGCTCAATTGGAGGAGGGGATGAATGTTGTTGAGGAGTCTGATCTGCAACTTATGCCTCCCTCTCCCTTTGATGATGCAATGATTCTTAGGCATCTAGAAAGAATACAGGATTGGATGTCATCCCTAGCACCAGCCACTGCCATAGGCAACTTCTGCACTGCATCCAGGGTCTTCTGCAGTACAATATCCAACATCAAGCACAGTGTGTCAAGAAGTCTAAGCTGCTAAGATGGTCTCTCACTCTCCAGGAACTCCAATATCTACTTCTAGGAGAGACAACTACAGGCAACAGAGACACTCCATAAGTCCATTATGATGATGTGCAGAAACCTGCAGCAATGTATACACTCATGTGCCATGGCCCATCCCTTCACCTCTAGATGACACTACAGTAGGATGTGTCAATTTTGGAGATGTCAATTTTAAAAAGCACTAATGAAAAAATTGGAGGAGGCGAGGCAATACATCCTATCAATACATTTTTTTTTGGGGGGGGGGGGGGGTGATGGGAGCTTTTGCAGGTGAGTGTTGGAAAAAGGCATAGGATAGCCTCCTGGGGGTGGATAGGGGTGGCAGCCATTAGGAGGGGTGTGGTTGGTGGTGCCGCCACTAGCCTGGTGGGGAGGTTGGCCAAGTGGTGTGAGCTGGGATGAGCATACTGCTGGGAAGGAGAATGGTAGAGGATAGCTTACTAAACTGTACATATTTTGTGTGTGAGCAAATAAAGCACAGTTACCTACCTGTAACAGGTGATCTCTGGGAACAGCAGGAATAAGTCTTCACATATGGGTATCGTCGGTACCGATAGAGCCTGCGCGGGAACGCTCCCCAGCATCCAGAAAAAGCCTTTGGGAGCATCCCACAGCACCTGCGCGCTGCCTTCCCGCCTTTCCAAACCGCCTCTCTCCAGTTCGAGTTTTAAGCTGAGACAAAGAGAGAGAGAGGAAAGGAAAGATAGAGAGATACAACTCCTAGGTGAGGTGGGTGGGTTCTGACGACTTATTCCTGCTGTTCCCAGAGATCACCTGTTACAGGTAACTAACTGTGCTATCTCCAGGAACAAGCAGGAATGAGTCTTCACATATGGGGACTCCCCAGCTAGAGATGCCAGGGAGATCTCCAAGGTTGTGAGTCCCTGAGAAGGGCTCTACCTGCCCCCATGGATCTCGGGCATCCAACCAGGGATGGGGGGTAGGAGTTGATTAGGTATGGAACAGGTGTTTGAGAACAGCCTGACCAAACAAGGCATCCCGGCGGGAGTCCTTGTCCAAGCAGTAATGGGCTGTAAAGGTATGAACCGAGGCCCAGGTGGCCGCTCGACAGATTTGGTCGATGGACACAGAATTCAGATGAGCCATAGAGGCTGCCATGGCCCTCACATTGTGAGCTGTGACATGGCCCTCCAGAGAAAGGTTCTTACTCTGGTAGGGGAAAGAAATACACTGAGCAATCCAATTGGACAGAGTTCTCTTCGAGACTGGAAGTTCCAAATGAGAGGGATCAAAAGCAACAAAGAGTTGAGAGAACTTTCTATGTTGCTGTGTCCTTTGTAAGTAAAAAGTGAGCGCTCTCTTACAATCCAGGGTATGGAGATTCCTCTCTGCACTTAATGCATGAGGTCCTGGAAAAAAGACAGGTAAATACACCTCCTGGTTCAGATGAAAAGGTGAGACCACTTTAGGCATAAAGTGTGGATTAGTCCTGAGGACTACCTTGTCATGATGGAACCTTGTATAACGAGGATTAGCTACCAAGGCCTGCAGCTCACTGATGCGGCGAGCTGAGGTGACTGCAATGAGAAAAGTAACCTTCCAGGAAAGAAATTTCAAGGAGGTAGTGGCTAAGGGTTCAAAGGTTGGCTTCATAAGCTGGCCAAGAACCAAATTCAAGTCCCATGCCACTGGAGTGGTCTAATGGGAGGTTTAGTTAAAAGAAGGCCTTTCATGAATCTTGCAATAAGAGGATGAGAGGAAATAGGCTGTCCATTGAGCGGCTTAAGGGATGCTGCAATAGCACTCAAATGGACTCTTACTGAATTCGTTTTAAGGCCCGCATGGGATAAATGCAGCAAATACTCTAGTAATGAATTCAGAGGTATTGCAAGGGGGCTAAGACCCTTCTGTGCACACCAAATGGTAAGCCTTTTCCATTTATAAGCATAGGAACGTCTAGTGCAAGGCTTTCTGGAAGCATGAAGGATATCCTTCACCTGCTGAGAAAGATGCAAATCTTGAAGGTCTAGGCCTTCAGCAACCAGGCTCTGAGATGAAGAGACCGGGGATTTGGGTGCCACAACGTTCCCTCCTCCTGGGACAAGAGGCCTGGAGCAGATCCCAAGCCCAGGGAGGGAGCGTCAGAGAGATGCAGAAGTAGAGGGTACCACACCTGGCGTGGCCAATGTGGTGCTATGAGGATCATAGACCCCTTGTCTCTCTGAAGTTTGAACAGTGTCTTGGGAATTAGGGGAATGGGTGGAAAGGCATAGAGGAAGTCTTGCCCCCAATGGAGGAGGAAGGCATCCCTGGCCTGAACTCCCTGACACGGAATCCTGGAACAGAACCGGGGAAGTTTGGCATTCCACGGACTTGCAAACAGGTCTATGTCCAGGGTTCCCCAAATTCGGAAGATCCTGGCTATCTGGTCCCCATGGAGGGACCATTCGTGTGGAAGCAGAACTCGACTGAGTCTGTCTGCCCAAGAGTTTTGAACCCCTGGAAGATACACTGCCACGAGATGAATTTGATGCTCTCTGGCGAAGGCCCACAATATCAAAGCTTCGTTGCAAAGTGACAGAGAGCCAGTCCCGCCCTGCTTGTTCACGTAGAACATGGCTACTTGGTTGTCCGTGTGGATGAGGACTGTCTTGTAGCTGAGCAGGGTGTGGAAGACTCAGAGCTAGAAGAATTGCTCTGAGCTCCAAGAGGTTGATATGTAGAGATGTCTCTTGTGGAGACCAGATGCCCTGGGTGGAGAGATCTTGTAGATGGAGTTCCCCAACCCCTTGGAGAGGCATCTGTTGTAAGGGTTGCTTGGGGTAGCGACTGTTGAAAGGGGGACCCCAGCAACAGATTTTGAGTGGACTTCCACCACTGGAGAGACCAGAAGAGGCGACTGGAGGTTGCTATTTTGTCTGACAGGCACCCTGATGCCTGGGTCCATTGGGTGGACAGAGTCCACTGAGCTGCCCTCATGTGAAGGCGAGCGTAAGGAACCACATGCACGGTGGATGCCATGTGGCCTAACAGTTGTAACATTTCTCGAGCAGTTAAATGGGACTTTAACTGAATTTGTGAGGCTAACTGCACCAAGCGTAGGCAACGGGCTTGGGGAAGATAGGCCCTTGTAGTTGTGGTATCCAGCAAGGCCCCTATGAACTCTAGTGACTGAGTAGGGGTGAGATGGGATTTTGGAATGTTTATTACAAGTCCCAGATACTGAAGAACACGCCTTGTGCAGGCTAGGGAAGTCTGGGCCTCTGACTGGGACAGAGCTCGGATGAGCCAGTCGTCCAGATATGGGAATACAAATATTCCTAGAGTGCGTAGAAATGCAGCTACTACTGCCATGCATTTTGTGAACACTCTTGGAGCAGAGGCCAGACCGAAAGGAAGCACTCTGTATTGGTAGTGCTTTCCTTGATAAAGGAACCGAAGGAACCTTCTGTGTGTTGGATGGATGAGGATATGGGTGTACGCATCCTTGAGATCTAGAGAACAAAGCCAATCCTGACTCTGAAGGTATGGAAGGAGAGCACCGAGAGAAATCATCTTGAATTTCTCCTTGCATAGAAACTTGTTCAATTCTCTGAGATCTAATATGGGTCTGTAGCCCCCTGTTTTATTTGGGATAAGAAAATAGGGGGAGTAGAACCCTGAGCCCTGTTGAAGAAGGGGTACTTCTATTGCCCTTTGGGCAAGAAGGATAGCAATCTCCTGACCCAGAAGGTCGAGGAGAAATGTTGGAGAATTGAACTGTCTCACCATGGTGTGGGGAGGAAGGTTTAAGAAATGAAGCTTGTACCCCTCCCTTATGATGGAGAGGGTCCATTGCTCTGCTGGGACTTGTTCCCATCTGGGAGCAAAGTGGGCTAACCTTCCTGGAATGGTGAGAGGCTATAGTTCTTTTAGAGCCAGAAAGGCTAAGTTCTCTAGATGTAAGTCAAAGGCCCTGAGGAGGCTGAGGCTGTTAGGCCGTAGCAGTCCTTGCAGCCTTAGGCTAGGCTTGTTTAGGTTGTTGCTAACGCTTTGCAGCAAAACGACCTGCAGAAGATGCCTGCTGACCATAAAGAGGATAATATTTCCCCTTTTTGGGAAAGAAAGCCTTTTTGAACAACCTTTTTCTAACAGGAGCAGAAGTAGACTTTGAAAGTCTATCTAAGGCAGAATTCTCAGCATCCATCTGAGTGGCCTTTGCTTGCCAATCCTTGCCAAAAAGGTTTTCACCTGTACAAGGAAGATTTCCTAATCCATCCTGGACCCAGGGTTCCAAATCAGAAGCTTGTAACCAAGCAACTCTGTGTGCTCCTATGACAATAGCCGAGGCTCTGCTGGCACACTCAAAAGAGTCAAAGGCTTCACGGTTGGAAAATTTGGAAACATCCTGGGCATGTTTAAGCCAGGTGAGAAACTCCTCCCTTTTATCTTCTGAGATAAAAGGAGATAAAGTTTGCAGATGATCTGTAACTTCCTTTAGAAACATTCCCATATAGAGACTATAGGAGTTGATTCTGGCAACAAGCATATTGGCCTGGAAAATTCTCCGGCCAAAAGCATCCAAGGTTCTGCATTCTCTTCCTGGAGGATTAGATGAGTGTCTTTTTGCACTCTATCTTCTTCATAGCAGACTCCACCACAATAGAGTGGTGAGGAAGCTGAGTCTTATGAAAGCCAGGACAAGGAGGAACACGGTACATGGTGTCCAACCTACGAGAATGAGGGGAGATAGTGAGAGGTGTCTCCCATATGCCCAACATGTGATCATAAAGGATCTCATGAATTGGTAAAGTAGCTGCCTCTTTAGGAGCCTTAGGATATTGTAAAATATCCAATTTCTTGGCTCTAGGCTGATTCAGGGGCCACTGAAATGGAGAGGCCCCTGGCCACTTCCCTAATAAAGTCTTGAAAAGACAAGTCTTCTGGAGGAGACATTCTTCTTTTTGGAGAAGAGGGCTCCTGAGGAAGGAGTACCGATGTTTCGACAGAAGCCTCTGATTCATCAGAGTCTTCGGAGGAATCGAAGTATCGCCTGTATGGATGCTCCTGCAGAGCCCGATACGCGTACCGAGTGGTATCGACATCGGGAGTGATCGGTACTGATTCGGTACCGATGGGCATCACAGAACAGGGTACCGCTGCAGTCGACACCGAAGCCGATGCAATCGGTACCGGAACCAATATCGGTGCCGGTGCCGGAACCAGTACCGACAACGGAGTTTGTTGCGGTACCAGAGGCGTCGCAGCTTGTATGAATGCCGTAAATGGCACGCTGCATGGTCAGAATATTCTGATCCATCGATGCAACCAATGTCTGGATGTCGGTACCAGTGGAAACCACCGGAACCCCAGCACATGGCAACAGGTGATCGGTTGAGGCCGAGCCATCGATGTCATCCTGTGACCCCATAGATAAAGCTTTGGAAGCCGGAGCTTCCCGCCGGGGTAATTTTGCCGGTGCGGGATCCTCGAGAGTAAGCCCGGAGGCATCTCAATACTTAGAGGGAGATCTACCCTTCGAGGACCGGCTGGACTTATGTTTGGTTACCTGAGATCCATGGGCCACCGAAGCTGCATCAGAGGGAAACAGGGTACTGAGCTTGGCCGCTCGATTCTGTCGACCTCTTTTAGACATCATGGAACAGGACTCACAATCGGTGATGGGGTTGTCAGAACCCAAACATTTTAGACACCAGTCATGGGTGTCGGTGATAGAAAGAGTACCGCTGCACTTCGTGCACCTTTTAAACCTGGAAGCGGGCTTTACCATGAGGAAAATTTTTCTAGGCCTAAGTCCCAAAAGGAAAAAATGCACTGAAGTGGGAAACAGCAGGGGTTTTTTTGTTGTTTTTTTTTAAAGAAGAAAGAAGAAAAGACCGGCGGTACCGGTCCGACGTCGAAGAAGGCAGACGCGTGACCAAAGAAATAAAGAAATATAAATTACTTCTTCAGCGGTGACAGGAACATGACCTGCTGGCTCCGCGGAAAAGAAGAACTGGAGAGAGGCGGTTGGGAAAGGCGGGAAGGCAATGCGCAGGCGCTGTGGGATGCTCCCAAAAGCTTTCTTTCTGGACGCTGGGGAGCGTTCCCGCGCAGGCTCCGTCGGTACCGACGATACCCATATGTGAAGACTCATTCCTGCTTGTTCCTGGAGATACACCTACTATCACATGAAGTTCATGTGCTTGGAAAGTAGCCTAGTAGTTAGAGCAACTGCCTAGTACCCAGAAGATCAAGGGTTCGATTCCCACTGGCACACCTTATGACCTTGGGCAAGTCACTTTACCCTCCATTGCCTTGGAAAAAAAGGCTGGCAATCTACTTCCGGTGATACATTGCCAAGAAAACCCAGAGGTAGCTGGATCGCTATGAGTCAACACCGACTTGATGGCACAAAAAAAAATGAAATGATGATACAATTTCATGTGGAAAATCAACAACTAGCTTTCAATTTTGTGTAATATGTTATTTACCTACCTGTAATTTCTATGAAATTATGCAAAAATACACAAATTACTGAAATATGTTTAAGTGCTCTGAGTTTTTATGTGTTTGCATATTAATGCCTTTTGTGCCTCAATTATCAATTTATCTTACTTATTTCTGTGTTGGGGTTTATATGGAGAACTGGTTCAATATAAAAATAAATAGCAATTGGACAAGGTCCCAGGCTTCTCCTTTTCCAGCTGCAACTGTTGAAAGAACAGTGTGAAGAGGTAAGGAAGATAGTCATGTTTACAGTGAGAAGGTCAGCTTGGTATGGTTACAGCAAGTCTGTTCTGCAAGCTATGTTGTGCATTGAAGAGGAACAGGAGAGAGGAGATGCAGTGCAGAAGATCAGAGGTGAAAGAGATGACTCAGCTTGGAGACAGCCGTGTGAGACCCAGAAAAAACACCATCCATCAACACCGAGGCAACTACACTCACCCAATTAATTGACAGGAGCTCTGGAGTTCTGAGCCTCCTCTTATCTGTACCATGACAACAGCAGAGGTCAAGGCATTTCTGAACAAGCTCATGGTGGTTCCAGACTGGCCATCGTACACCCAGTCCATGGAAAGGTGTGTAAAAATGACAACTGAGGCTGCTGGTCATGTGTACAATCAGGAGAGGAGGGAACATTATATTAGGAGTCAGGTCAGCAGAAAGCTCATGAGCCGAAACAGAAGCAAACAAGATATGGCATTTTTGCTGGATTCTGTTAAACATTAAATTAACTGTATAAATGACATTTTAAAAACATTTATGTGACTACAGCTGCTGTTCAGACTATTTGTACGTTCATAAGAACATAAGATATGCCATACTGGGTCAGACCAAGGTCCATCAAGCCCAGTATCCTGTTTCCAACAGTGGCCAATCTAGGTCATACGTACCTAGCAGTTTCCCCAAAAGACACAGGTTCCACAATGCTTGTACGGGGTCAAGCATTGATATCCTGGGTCCCTTCTTAATAATGGTTTATGGACCTTTCCTCCAGGAACTTGTCCAAACCTTTTTTAAACCCAGCTACACTAACAGCCTTTACTACATCCTCCGGTAACAAATTCCAGAGTTTGATTACACGTTGAGTGAAAAATTATTTTCTTTTATTAGTCTTAAATAGTTTACCCTGTAGCTTCATTGCATGTCCCCTAGTCTTTCTATATTCTGATAACGTAAACAATCGATCTACGTTTACCCGTTCCACTCCGTTCATTAATTTATAGACTTCTATTATATCTCCCCTCAGCCGTCTCTTTTCCAGGTTAAAGAGCCCTAACCTTTATAGCCTTTCTTCATAGGAGTATCCTTCCATCCCCTTTACCATTTTGGGGGCTCTTCTCTGAACCTTTTCTAATAACTCTATATCCTTTTTAAGATACGGCGACCAGAATTGCACACAATATTCAAGGTGTGGTCTCACCATGGAACGATATAGAGGCATTATAATATCTTTTGTTTTATTTTCCATTCCTTTCCTTATGATACCTAGCATTCTATTTGCTCTCTTGGCTGCCGCTGCACACTGGGCCGAGGGTTTTAACATGTTATCCACAATGATGCCTAAATCTTTTTCCTGGGTGGTGGTTCCTAATGTGGAACCTTGCATTGTGTAACCATAGTTTAGATTGTTCTTCCCTAGGTGCATAACTTTGCACTTGTCCACATTAAATTTCATCTGCATTTTGATGCCCAGTCTTCTAATTTATCAAGATCCTCTTGGGTTTTAACAACTTTAAATAGTTTTGTGTCATCTGCAAATTTGATAACCTCACTCGTTATTCCACTTTCCAGTTCATTTATGAATATGTCAAAAAGCAGCGGACGCAGCACAGATCCCTGGGGTACACCACTATTCACCTTTCTCCATTGGGAAAATTGGCCATTTAGCCCAACCCTCTGCTTTCTATCTTTTAACCAGTTCTTGATCCACAGTAGTACACTGCCTCCTATCCCATGACTCTTTAGTTTTGCCAAAAGTCTCTGATGAGGGACCTTGTCAAAGGCTTTCTGAAAGTCCAGATACACTATAATCAACCGACTCACCTTTGTCCACCTGTTTATTCACACCTTCAAAAAAACATAACAGATTAGTAAGACAAGATCTTCCTTGTCTAAAGCCATGTTGGCTGTCTCCCATTAGGCCATGACTATCTACATGCTGAGTAATTTTATTCTTTATGATGGTTTCTACCATTTTTCCCGGTACTGACGTGAGGCTCACCGGTCTGTAGTTTCCAGGATCACCCCTGGAATCCTTTTTAAAAATTGGTGTTACATTGGCGATCCTCCAATCTTCAGGTATTAGAGATGATTTTAATGATAGTTCACAGATTACTAATAGCAGGTCTGCAATCTCATATTTCAGTCCTTTCAACACCCTTGGATATATACCATCCGGCCCAGGTGATTTGCTACTCAAATATTACTTAATTTCCACATATTTCAACTGTGATTTGATGTAGGCAAGACTCACTTTAAACAGTTTCTAAAGATAGCTTTAGATTCAGCATGCAAAACTACACCATTTGATCACTAGTAGTTTGTAAAGTTTGAAAAAATAAAAATCTACCCCTAAAATTGAGATGTCCTACCACCACAGTGCCATCTGTGCCCCTGGTGTCCCTGTCTGTATGGCCACTGAAGAGAAGGGTGTCTATACAATCTGCCACTACTACTACCATCACCACCTCCAGCTCTGGAACTTCGGAATCGCTATCTGTCCAGCCACCCCCTTCCAATATTTTTGGTCGCATGCCCTATGGAAGTGAGGGAGCCTTTTGCGACCCCTCTCCCTTCCATAACCCCTCCCAATGGTCAGCTGCACTTGATGATGCCTCAAACAGTTCCTCAGAGTCCAGTGAGACCTCATCCAGCACACCCTCATGATAACAGTTATGGGCATAGGGGGTAAGGCGCTAAGGTGTTGAGCGGCAGGGGTCACAAAGAGGGGATGTAGAAAGAAGTAACTCAGTCTTCCTATGTATTACAAATTAAAGATTTCTTTGAACTAGCAAGGAATATTTAACTTTTGAATCATCCTGTATGTGAGGAATCATGTTGAGCCATCTGTACTTCAATTGTTTACTAGCCTGGAGACCAAAGGTGTAGGGAATGACTGACCAGAATTGTTTATTAACTCAGAGAACAAACAAAGGCTGGAGAAGGACTGGTAAGAAATTACTGTTCAAAGGTTTATGGCGTGGAGAATAAATTGTAGGGAAAACCTCATGTGAGGAGTCATGTGGTCCAGCTGTGACACATTTGTTACAGCCTATAAAAAAGAGCTAGAAAAATCCAGGCAGGCAGAGAGCTGATGTCCGCCTGGCCAGCACGTGAGGGGTCCCAGACTTTTCTCCAGCCTTCGCTGTGGCTCTCTCAGCTGATGATAAAGGGGCTGTGATGATGTCAGAAAGTTTGGTGATGCATTGTTTTATTGCCCTGCAATGTCATCAGGGAGTTTGCAGATGCTGTGTTGTCATTGTAATATCACTAATGTATTGTTATATTGTCTAGCTGTCATATTAAATAGCTTATTAAACACCATGCACATATGGCTGTTTGCTCTTGAATTTAATATACTGGCGAGGCAATACATCCTATCAGTACATTTTGGAGGGAGGGGGTGATGGGGGCTTTTGCAGTTGAGTGTTGGAAAAAGGCATAGGATAGCTTCCTGGGGGTGGATAGGGGTGGCGGGCATTAGGAGGGGTGTGGTTGGTGGTGCCGCCACTAGCCTGTTGGGGAGGTTGGCCAGGTGGTGTGAGCTGGGATGAGCATAGAGCTAGGAAGGAGAATGGTAGAGGATAGCTTACTACACTGTACATATTTTGTGTGTCAGCAAATAAACACCTACTATCACATGACGTTCATGTGTAGGTGGTCACCTCTTACTGCAATGATTAGTTGGTATGGTTGGCAAGTATCGTCCCTGCCTTGGCCTTTAGCATCTGCATCATGGTCTGGGTCTGCTGTATCCAATTCAAGGAGGGATTGCCAGTACCTCAATGCAAGATTGTGGAGCATGCAGCAGGCCATGAAAATTGGACACACCCTGGCAGGGCTGTATAGCAGTTTACCCCTGATTGGTCATGGGACCAGGAACAATACGAGCTGTTTGGAGCTTGTTTACAAAGCCGCGGTAGCGGTTTCCGATCGTTATCGGAGCCGCAGCCCCATTGAAATCTTGATCTCGACTGAAACTATCGTATGCTACATTTAAATCCCTACTCAAAACACCTCTTTCATAATGCTTTTGACTTACCAGCAACCTAAACTCCAGATTTCTCACTCTTGAGCCAGTCCCCTCAGTATGAATGCCTCCCCCTTTCCTTTCAGATATGGCATTCCATTCCTTTTCCCTCTATTATTTTATTTTATTTTATTGTACCCCGCCCTGCTGCAAATGTGAAGGGTGGTATATCAAATTTAATAAAACACATTTAACTGTTTTTCTATACTGCTTTTCGCCAGGTCAAATCAGTTTACAATTAACAAAACTTTTTTGGATACAGGAGAATAAAAATATATTTACAAAGAACACTGTAAATATGTATAGTAAGGGAGTCATGTGATGCGGTGAACCGAGGTGGTCGCATTCTCCTCAGCTCCGAGGATCCCATCCTCCCAGCTGATGTATTTACAGCCAACTCCCATTAAATATCGCTGAAACATAGCCAAGATTTAGTTACAGCTAATTCCTGTACATATCGGGTCGCTTTCCTCCACCTTTGGTGCCGATAACATCCAAGATGGTGAGGAAGGAGAGGACCTGCGTGGGAGATCCTAAAATGGTGGACTCCAGCCTGCTGAGCCCCCAAGCGGAGCAACTTACAAGTATGATCAATGAGGCCTCAATGGCGGTGGTTAAGGCACTTGAGGGACGTTTACAAGATCTCGACACAGCTCGCCCAGGTAGCACAAGGGGTAGCCGAATTCAAAACCCGAATGGAGAAGATAGAACACCGCGCGCCCACTGTGGAAAATGACCAGCATGCACAGACTGCAGCCATGAAGTGGATAGAGGAGCAACTTTGTCAACATAGTGAAAAACTCGATGACTTAGAAAACTGTGGGCGCAGAAAGAACCTCCGTATAGTGGGCATAGCGGAGAACATCGCTGATAGTGAACTGCAGGGGTTCCTAGAATCCTGATTCACCCTCAACCTCATCCAAGATAAAGCATAGTTACTCACCTGTAACAGGTGTTCTCCAGGGACAGCAGGAATCAGTCCTTACATATGGGTGACGTCGATGGAGCCCCCATGCGGAGCAAATCCCCAGCTTTCAAAGAAAGCCTTTGGGACTGCATCATGCATACGCAGTCCCCTTCCCGCTCAAGGGTGCCATCTTGCTCAGTCAAATGACATAGCTAAAAAGAGGGCAAAAGGATAAAAATTAATCAAAGGACTGCAACTCCAGTGGAGGAGGGAGGGTCATGAGGACTGATTCCTGCTGTCCCTGGAGAACACCTGTTACAGGTGAGTAACTACGCTTTCTCCAGAAACAAGCAGGAAGTCAGTCCTCACATATGGGACTCCCTAGCTTTAGGCTACCGAGAACCCATAACTGAAAAACAGGCTCCCTCTAGAAGAGCCGCAGCAGCCATGATAGGAGTTCAACAGAGAACATAACACTCTGGTAACCTGACACCAAATGGTCGGAGGGTAGGAGTTGTCTAAACCTCGAACAGATTACGGAGTACAGCCTGGCCGAAAGCACTGTCCCATTGGGACTCCCTATCCAGGCAGTAATGGGCTGCAAAAGTCTGGCTTGAAGACCGGGTTGCGGCCGGCAGATGTCTGCCAGCGGAACAGAGCAGAAGTGAGCCACTGATCTGGTGGGCCGTGACTCGACCCTGCAACGGGAGATCGGCCGCCCTGTATGCACAGGCGATGCAATCCGCCACCCAGGTGGACAACATACACTGGAGACAGGCATCCCCAGCTTACTGGGGTCATAAGAGACGAAGAGCTGAGGAGCTCTTCGATGTCCCCGCATACACTCCAAGTAGAAGGCCAACGCCTTCTTACAGTCCAGGGCCTTACAGTCCAGAACTGCTTCTGCTTGGCTGGCATGGGGCCTGGGAAAGAAAGTAGGAAGCATCACCTTCTGGTTGAGGTGGAAAGAAGAGACCACTTTCAGCAGGAACTTGGGGTGCGTGCGAAGTACCACCCTGTTCCTATAGAACCGTGTGAACGGTCTATCGGACACCAGAGCTTGCAGCTCACTCACTCGTCTAGCTGATGTGAGTGCCACCAAGAAAAGCGTCTTCCGAGAAAGGAAGCAGAGATGGCAGGTAGTCATCGGCTCAAAGGGTGAGCAAGTAAGCTGCTGAAAGACCACATTCAGATCCCATTCAGTCGCCGGGGAGCGAACCGGGGGTTTCAGCAGAAGCAGACCTCTCAGAAATCTGGACACCAAGGGATGTACAGAGAGAGGTTGCCCTTCCACTGTAGAGTGGTGTGCTGATAAAGCACTAAGGTGAACTCGGACCGAGTTTGACTTGAGGCCTAAATTGGAAAGGTGAAGCAGGTACTGCAGCACCACAGCCACCTGGCAGGAGAATGGTTCTCACTCTGCTGAGTACACCATACCACAAACCTACGCCACTTAAATGCATAGGTTTTCCTAGTCGATTGCCTTCTAGAGGCTAGCAACACATCATCTATCTTTTTTGGGAGGAGAAGTGGTGCAAGGACTACCCTTTCAGCAGCCATGTCATCAGGTTGAGGGACCTGAGGTTGGGATGCAGAAGTGAGCCCCCGTCCTGCGACAGGAGATTGGGCGGAAATCCCAGAGGAATTGGAGTCTCTTCCGCCAGCTGCAGGAGGAGTGGAAACCAAGGCTGTCTCAGCCACCTGGGAGCCACCAGGATGACCGAGGCCTGAAGGATCTTGAATAAGGTCTGAGCTTACCAGTGGTGTGGGAGGAAACGCATATAGGAGATCCACAGACCATGATATTAGGAAGCATCTGCAGCTACCCTGTGTGGGTGCGGCTGTCTGGAACAGAAGCGGGGCAACTGGTGATTTTGAGGGCTCATAAACAAATCTATGGATGGTCACCCCCAACACTGGAAGAGTTGCTGGGCTACGCTGGGATCCAGTTGCCACTTGTGCGGCTAGAGAATTCTGCTTAGCTTGTCTGCTAGGAAGTTCTCCTGACTTGGTTAAGTAAACCGCCTTGAGGAACATACCCTGGCTGACTGTGAAGGAGCATAGGTCCAGGGTTTCCTGACACAGGACACAAGAGCCCCTTCCCCCCTGTTTGTTCACAGAGAACATTGCTACTTGGTTGTCTGTCTGAATCAAGACACATTGATGAGCCAGGGTTTGACAGAAGTTCCGAAGAGCTAGGCAGATCGCTCGAAGCTCTAGGAGATTGATTTGTTGTGTGCTCTCCCATGGAGACCACATACCTTGAGTGCAGACCTGTTGGCAATGCGCACCCTATCCCAGCAGGGATGCATCCGTAGTCAGCACCCTTGAGTGCGTGGGAGGCTGAAAAGGCACTCCATCCAGAAGGTTGTGAAGTTGAAGCCACCATTTCAAAGACTGTATCAGGCGATGGGGCACCTTGATGTTGTCTCCGAGTCTGCCTGTGGCTTGTATCCACTGGTCCCTGAGGCACCACTGAGCTGTTCTCATGTGAAGTCGAGCATTGGGTGTCACATGCACTGTGGAGGCCATGTGACCCAGAAGGCGCAGAAAGTGTCTTGCAGAGATGTAGGATCTGCGACTCACTTGCTGCACTAGGGCTACCAGTCTTTGAGCCCTTTCCCCTCTGGTAGATA
Source organism: Ichthyophis bannanicus (assembly GCA_033557465.1). Taxonomy (NCBI): domain Eukaryota; kingdom Metazoa; phylum Chordata; class Amphibia; order Gymnophiona; family Ichthyophiidae; genus Ichthyophis; species Ichthyophis bannanicus. The sequence continues at coordinate 309,015,963 of CM066033.1, forward strand.
AGCCCTTTCCTGAAGGGTGTCTAACCTTGCCCCTATGAACTCCAGTCCCTGAGTGGGAACCAGAGTGGCCTTTGTGTAGCTGATCACAAAGCCCAGGTGCTGAAGCAATTGGATAGTGCGGGACGTGGTCTGTTGGGCTTCTAGAGCTGACAGGGCTCTGATGAGCCAGTTGTCTATGTAGGGGAAGACAAATACTCCTTGAGTCCTTAGAAAGGCTGCCACCACCGCAAGGCACTTTGTGAATACCCTGGGTGCCGAGGCTAGGCCAAAGGGCAGCACTTTGTACTGAAAATGGTTTCCTCCCACTACAAATCTTAGATATTGTCTGTGGTCTGGATGAATCAAGATGTGTGTATACGCATCTTTGAGATCTAAGGAGCATAGCTAGTCTCCCTGGCGGAGGTAAGGCAGCAATATTCCAAGGGAAAGCATCTTGAACTTTTCCCTCACCAGGAACTTGTTTAGGCTTCACAGGTCGAGGATAGGTCTTAGGCCTCAGGCCTCCAGTTCTCTTTGGTATCAGAAAGTACCTGGAGTAGAAGCCTGTGCCCTGTAGGTGGTGAGGCACTGGTTCTACTGCCTGATCCTCGAGAAGACCTGTTGACTCCTGCAAGAGGAGGTCCCTGTGAAGAGGGGGTCAGAGGCTCCCCTGGAAAGTAAGAGGGAGGCACCTGGCTGAGATGTAACCGATAGCCCATTTGGACTATCTGGAGAACCCAAGTGTCTGTTGTAATAGCTGGCCAACTGTGGGCATACAGGGTCAGCCTTCCTCCTGTGCAGGGCTTCGCATCCTTTGGGAGAGAGACTATGCTCTGGGAGTCAAAAGTCCCCTCCAGGCTGGGCCGCAGCCGGTGCCTGGGGCTTGGGGGCCTTTTGCTTATGCGGGCCTTGCCCCTGTCCCTTGGCCTGATGCCCCTGCTGGGGAGGCCTGATACGTGGGGTAGTTTCGGTAAGCTGATCCTTTCCTCGGGAAAAAGGGCTTCTTACCCAAGCCCTTCTTCTTAGAAGGGGCAAAAGTCTTCTTCTCGAGTCTTGTCCAGGTCAGGTACTCGTACTCGATCTCGGCAGCCTTCTCAGTCATGGGCTTGCTAAAGAGGTTTTCACCTCAGCAAGGGACATCGACCAACTTGTCCTGAACCCATGGCTCCAGGTCTGACGACTGTAGCCATGCCTAGCGTCGAGCACCGATGCCGGCCTCCGATACCCGGGCCGAAGCCTCAAAGCCGTCATAGGCTGCTCGAGTCAAACTTCGAGCACTCTTGGATCCCAGTGGACAAAACCTGGAAGCGCTGCAAAGATCCCTCGGAGAGACCAGCGGAGAACCCGGCAATCTCCTTTGCCAGGTCTCGCAGGTACATGCCCATGTACAGCTGGTACGTATGGATTCGGCATGACAGCATCGAACCCTGGTAGCACTTTCTGCCGAGAGCATCCATGTTGTGGGCCTCCCGGCCAGGAGGCACTGAGGAGTGCATCTTCTGGCTCTTGAGCCGGCGCATGGTCGATTCCACAACCATGGAGTTGTGTGGCAGCTGTGCCTTTTGGAACCCAGGGCTCTTGCGAACTCGATAGATGGAATCGATTCGCCTGCTGAGGACCGGCATCGAGGCCGGTGTCTCCCACATTCGGAGCATCAGCCATTCCAGAATGGGGGGCACTGATACAGTAAGAGCTTCCTTTGGAGAAAAGTCATACTGGAGCCGACCGAGCCGGTGAGGGACCAGGCCATTCGGAGCTCTCAGACGACAACGCCCTCACGGATTGTTTCTTCCTCTGATGTTCCGAGGGAGACCCCCTTTCAGAGGACACCCGACGCTGCTCAGGATCAGACAGCTCCCGAGAGGTCGAGGCCTCTGACGAGGTCCGGGCCCGGGCGGTTGCGGACTCGGGAAAAATCCTGTCATTTTGCTGCTGCCTGCTCCTCAATGACTTGGAAGACATCTTTTTGCACGGGCCACAGACCACGGGGTCATGGTCGAGCTCGAGGCATCGGAGGCAGAAGTCGTGTGTCGGTGAGAGACATTAGTTTCGTGCACTGATCACACTTTTTAAACCCGCTGGCAGCCATCGGGGGAAAAAGGGCCCCTGCAAGGCCGAAGGACCGGGCTGCCAGCTAAAAAGAAAAAAAGGGCATGAACGCTAGTCACTAAGGACAAAAACAAAAAAATAAACCGGACTCGATATCAGTGTACCGAGCCGAGGCGGGAAGGGGAAGCGGTGTCGAACCGGCAAGCAGAAAAAACACAATTTTCTAACTTTCATCACTTTTTCCACGGGGAAACTAGGACGACATCCATTGAGCTCCGCGGAAAAAAGGAGACTGAGCAAGATGGCACCCTTGGGTGGGAAGGGGACCACGCATGCGTGATGCAGTCCCAAAGGCTTTCTTTGAAAGCTGGGGATTTGCTCCGCATGGGGGCTCCATCGACATCACCCATATGTGAGGGCTGACTTCCTGCTTGTTCCTGGAGAACTATGTTGGTAAGATCATGCTGGAAAGGATGCACCGTTTGGGCCTAATGCGAGAGTGTTATCCCCGGGATAGAGTAATTCTCGCCAGAATTTTTAATTATACCCAGGAGGCGGCAGTGCTCAGGGCAGCGAGAGCATGCCACTACATAGAGCCTGAATCTCGGGGCCTTCTCCTTTTCCAGGACTACTCGGCAGCAGTGAGTAAAAAACACCAGGAGTTGCAGAGACCTGCAAGCAGCTGACTGCCCGGGGCCTGTGATACTCTCTCTTATACCTAGCCAAGCTGAGAGTGGACTATCAAGAACAGAAGCTTTTTCACAGCCCTGGCAAAGCCGGATGGTTTTTGGAGACTTTACCAGCCTGAGTTCTCTACCCTGGGCTATTGGCCTTTGAGGTCAGCAGGGATTTGGAGGTTTTGGGATGCTGCTGAAGACCGCCCATATAAACGCCTTTGGCCCTGCGAGGATGTGCAGTGGACAGACAATTGGCTGTGAACTCTAGACCCTGTTTGGGGAAGCTGCAAGGCGTGGATTCAGGATTGGAGGAAGTGCATTGTTTTTGAACGGTGGATCCTGCTTTTTAGATGGCTGGACACTGAAGATCTTATACTCTGCACCAGGTTTAAATGATATTTTTGGTAACTAGCAGTGTGGATCTCACACTGCTAGTTACCTTTCCTTCAGTTTCTATTAAACAGCGTATTCTTAAAGCTTATTTCAAAGTAAAGGCACTTAAGTTTTGTGGACAAGTAGTGCAGGTTTTTCCAGATGTGGCACGTGTTACTCAATTGCGTAGACGGCAGTTTCTAGTGTTAAAACCTCGGGTTTTGGCCCTTGGCGCTACCTTTTTTCTGAGATTCCCCTGCAAATGTGCTATTGGGATTGATGGCACTTCTTATATTTTTACGGATGCCTCTCATCTGGAAAAGTTTCTACAGGATAGACAGGGCTTAGGAGGAGACAGCTCTGTCAGATGATAATCACCTTCCATATTTGTGGACCTTAGGGTCTGGGTTTCTATGCTGGTTTTTTTATTTACTTTCTTTTGCTTTAAAATGCTCTCTCTTGATGTGGACTAGATCATGTATATTTGTCCTTTCAAGTCTGTTATTGGCTTGTTATATGTATTGTTTACTTTGATTGACCTGTTTATCATGTTTTGATCATGTATTTGATTGAAAATTTAATAAAAAGATATTTGGATAAATGATATTTTTGGTGACATGCAGTAGGGACATTTACCCACCTCAGGAAGCCGGGACCTAGCCAGTAGTGTGTCCCAGCTACCCTTACCTCGGCAATACATAGTGGCTAACCCCCCCCCCCTCCCCCACCGGACTTGGTTGCCTTTGCAATCAAAGTAGATTTAATGTTAAGATAAAAGTTTATTAGGGATGACATGGATACTCTTTTCTCTGGCCATTTTCATTGTTCTGTCCTTTAGTGCCCCCTGCACTTAGCACAAGGCCTCCCTTCCCCCCCCCCCCTTTTTTTTTTTTTTAAATGAGTTCCTATGAGATTGGATAGTGTGATTCATATTAGAGATACCGGTGGTCAAGGGGGAACGGAGTGTGAGGAGGTAATGAGAGAGGGAAGAAGGGGCACATGTTTAGAGATAATAGGGAAAGGAAGGTATGCATGGGGTGGAAGACTGGAAGATGAATGGTATTCAAGATGGATGAGTGACACAATGGGGAGTGGAGTGATCGAGGCAACAGGGGGGGCGGGGGGGGACGCACACATGGCATAAAGAAAGGTTTAGGATATCAATCTTGCACCATGGTGGAGAGATTTGGTGTGGAGACTGGGGGAAGGCTGAGGAGTGGGGGGTGGCATAGATGGGCTCATGGGATGGGAGGTTGGACCACAACGCTATGATGACTCCAATGGTGGGCTCCCATTGGGAGCAGTCGATAAAAAGGAGGGATGGGACGGGGAGAGGGGTTGGGAGGGAGGTTGCAAGGAATAATGGTAGATCAGTCTGGGTGGAATTGGGAGGGGTATAGGAGGAGCAGTGGGTCCTCAGACGGCGGCACACAGATTTGGACACAAGGAGGTGGAGTAGCACCACCCCATGATGGGACGTGGAGAGGGTCTTAGGCTGGGGAGACTCTCTTGACATGAAAACGCTAATTCTTCTGTGGGGGTACTTTTTCTTCCCTGGGATTACATGAACAGGGCTTACGGCTGATTTTCTGGAAAAATAAAGCATTGTGACTACTTCATTGCATCTCGCCTTTGTGGTCTGTTCCGTTTCTGCGAGTGCATCTGCTCTACTTGGGTCTTCTGCGGTATGCGGATGCCCCACAAAACGCCATAAAGTGCTGCTGACATTGCAGGACCAACAGGTGTGCATTGCCCTACTCCAAGAGACCCATATGACAGAGGAAGAACATGCTAAATTAAAGAGATGGTGGGTGAGGGCAGCTTACAGGGCATCTCTGCAGGAAGTAAACGTGTGGGAAATGTAATCTTAAACCGCAAGTAAGTGGACTCACAAGGGGAGCAGACTATCTGTGACCCCGGGGGATGGTATGTTTTGATTAAAGGCTGCCTATGCGGTGTACCTGTCTTGCTGGGGGAATATCTGCAGACCTAATCAGTATTATCATAATTTCTCTGATGTGCTGGTGCAATGCCTGACCACGGTCAAACATGAAATTGTCTTGGGGGGGGGGGACTATAACTGTGTTCTCGATCCTGGAGCAGACAGATCAGGGAGCGGGGTAGGCAATGATGCATGGCAGCATCACAGACTTTTAAGTCTCTATGAGGCTGTGACTTGTTAGACATTTGGCAGGTTCTTCACCCCAGAAAATGGGACTACACCTACCTTTCCTGAGTGCACAAGACATGGTCTAGGATAGACTATTTTCTGGTCTTCCCAGAGATTCCCAAGTAAGGTTCTGGAAATGCAGATTGGAACCAGGCAGATCTGGATGGATTGTAATCTGATCCCCCCCCTATTCCCCCACAGGGAGGCTGTGAGCACTGGCGATTCCCATTTTGTCTGAAAGGCAACACAGATTTCCTTCATTTTTTAAAAGAACAATGGGAGATCTATGCAGACGGGAGACAGAAACAACCCCTCCCTTTTTTGGGGAACTGCCAAAGCATATCTACAGGGTGTGATTATTGGTTACTTGAGTCATCGCCGAAAGGATGCCAACCGAAAACTGGTCGAATGGGAGAAATGGCTCTGGGTTCTCAGGAAACGTTTGGAGCACACCAGGATACTGTGTAATATCGGGAAGTCTACCTGACCTTACAGAGCTAGCTGAATACCCTCATCCACGCACACACAAAAAGAGCTATGTTACATTATCGCTATGCCTTATATCAGTTTGGGAATTGCTCAGGCTGTCTTCTCTTGTCTCTTATTAAAAAGTGTGTGGGGGGGGGGGGGGGACTCTAGACTAGCCATGGCAGTGAGGATTACCACCTCCCAGAGGGAAGCAGAGGCATCCTTTTTGTATTATCACCGGTTATATGCCACGGAAGACTGATGAGTCCAACGCTTGGATGTCTCTTTGGTCGTACAACCTCCCGCAGTTGGAACAGGCCCAGTGAGACCTCATGGATGCCCTTATAGATCCAAGGGAGGGGCAGCAGGTGATTAAGACCCTACACACACCGCGAGCACCAGGCCCAGCTGAGTTCAGTGTAGAGTGCTATCAAATACCGAATGATAAGGTAAGTACCTCTCTTGGAAATGTACAGCAATTGGCTAAATTGCAAACAGTGCGATCATAACGACGACACTTTGATGACACTTATCCCTAAACCAGGCAAGGACCCACTTTTACCACAATCCTACCACCCCATTTTTTTGCTTAATGTAGATCTCAAGATGATGACCAAGGTATTGGCAGAGTGTCTCTCTCCCATGTTGCCTCGGCTGATTTGTGCATCTCAAGTGGGCTTCATCAAGGGTGGGCAGGCGGTGGGAAACATCCATCAGACTTTGGCTTCTCAGCATCATTGTGTAACTAAAGAGATTCCTTCGCTACTGATCAGCTTGGATGCTGAGAAAGCATTTGACAAGGTAGGGTGGCATTACATGTTTCTAGCATTAGAAGGATTTGGTTTTGAGGTTTTGTTTATACAGGTACTATGGGCACTATACACAACTCCTAAGGCACAGATACTGATCAATGGGTTAGGCACAAAATATTTTTCTTTAAAAAGGGAGTTCTTACTAAATTTGGAACCACTGCTTTGCCATATTCGGGCAAACTCGCAGATTAGTGGGGTACCCATGGGGGCGTATGAATTTAAAATCTCGGCCTATGCTGATGATTTATTGGTCCATCTCATGGACCAGAGGCAGGCCTTACCAGTTTCGCTGGAAGAATTCCATCACTATGGAGATTTATCAGGATACAGACTTAATCTAGAGAAATTGGAGGCCTTGTCAATGCAAGTTTTACTCCATGCTTCCTGGGGGAGGGGGGAGGAGCTACAGGGTAAACTATTTAAGACTAATAAAAGAAAATATTTTTTCACTCAACGTGTAATCAAACTCTGGAACTTGTTACCGGAGGATGTAGTAAAGGCTATTAGTGTAGCTGGGTTTAAAATAGGTTTGGACAAGTTCCTGGAGGAAAGGTCCATAAACCATTATTAAGAAGGGACCCAGGATATCAATGCTTGACCCAGTACAAGCATTGTGGAACCTGTGTCTTTTGGGGAAACTGCTAGGTACTTATGACCTAGATTGGCCACTGTTGGAAACAGGATACTGGGCTTGATGGACCTTGGTCTGACCCAGTATGGCATACCTATTCCTTCCATTATTTCGGGGTCATAATACCTGCTTCCCCAGACGACCTCTATAAATGTAATGGGTTACCCTCTGCTGACCTCTAGAAACTAGAGCAGTGGAGAGACTTACAACTCTCCTTAGGAGGGCATATAACCTTGTTTAAAATGTTTTTGTTTCCCCACTGGCTATATATGTTACAATTATTGCCCTTATGGCTCCTGAAGAAAGATTTAGCTCATTTGGATAGCTGTTGTGCTTTTTCTGGCAGGGCCAACGCATGCACTTAGCCTTACAGATCCTTAGGGCTCTTGGGGTCGAGGGAGTATGGGAGTGCCGGACCCCCGGGTGTACAAGTTGGTTTATCTACTCTGACATCTTAAAGATTGGATTTTTGAAATGGAATAATATATTAATTTGACATGTGAATGGGCATTGATGGCTCCTTTGGCTTTGAAATACACTTTACATGCCCCCCGCCCTGCATAAGTTACCTAGCCACCTCCATAGTTGTGTCCTTATCCAGTCTTCTCAGCGGATTTGGAGATGGATATGCAGTAAACTAGAACATTCGCCATAACAATCGGTATATTTGCCACTACAAGGCAACATTGATTTTGTCCTTGGTATGTCAATGTCCCATTTTGGATATTGGCAGCACCAGGGCCTTTGTCAGATTGACCAGCTGCTGACAGAGGATGAAAAGACACTGGCCTTCTTCAAATTGCATATACAGTATAGTCTAGAAGCAGTGGATTTATTCCTCTATTATCAAATTCAGAGCTATCTTCAAGGCTTGGGGAGAAACGATCTGTCTAGTGACTTTTGTTCTGATTTGGAAAATTTCTTTCTAAATGCAAAATATGGGCAGATTACGGTGTCACAGATACAGAATTCTTTCATGTCTGTTTCTTCTTGGATTACATGTCACCATTTAGTGGAATTATGGAATGCAGATTTGGGTACAACATTGACAGGAGAAGTCCTATGGAAGCTGATAAGCAAGATACTAAGATTTACGACTATGGTCTCCCTTCGAGATCAGCAGTATCGGGTGATTTGTCGGGACTATCTTTCACCAGGTAGACTGCAAAAGGATAGGATACGAAGGTTGGCCCACATGTACTAAATGCGGGGAGGTGGGAGCCTCATTAGTTCATTCAATGTGGTTTTGCCCTTGGGTGTAGGAATACTGGACAGTGGTTTACTGAACGGATTTTTTGTCAAAAGTGGAGGCTGCTTCCAAAGTCTGTCCTCCTCCATGTGATGGTTACAGGACAAGGCCAGAGGCGATGGTTAAAATTGTCTTGGGCGGGGGGCGGAGCTTGCCGCAAAGCGTGATGGCCGCCTAAAGAACTCGCTCCTGCATTGCATAGCAGAATCCGCCCTTTCTTCCTGGTTAAAGTGGAGGAATACGATCTAATTTCTGGTGCCAGTATAAGAACCGATGGCGTCGCTAAAACCGGCAAAGTTGGAGTTCCCACCAACCACGGGACAAGCTGTAAAGCGCCTAAAGCATGACGCGGCCTCCCCGCAAAAAGTGAAGCCAGATAAGGAGGCTGATGATGGCGTTCGCGAAATCCTTACGGAGCTGAGAGCAATGAAGGAGATGATGGCGAATAATGGGGAAACACTAGCTCAAGTGCAGGAGGAGCTGCATGCGGTTCGCGAAAAACTGAGCGGCATGGACGGTTGATTGATTAAAGTTGAGGCCATGGCGCAAAAGCACGAGGGCATGGTCTCACAGATAGGCCCACTTGCAAAGAGAGTGACCCTGCTAGAAGCACAACTTGAAGAACAGGGTAACAGATCCCGCAGGAGCAATGTACGGGTTCTAGGTCTCCCGGAGGGAGCTGAGGGGAATGACCCGCTTGGTTATATGGAAAAGTTGACACCTGAACTCCTCCAAATTAAATTCTCAGCCCCCTTTGAAATTGAGAGGGCACATCGGGTCCCCATGTCAAGCTCGACGCAAGCGAAGCGACCGCGACCTATGTTGATCAAGATCTTGCGGTATCCCCAAGTTCTACAAATCATGCAAGTAGCAAAGCAGCGGAACTCCATACAGTTGAATGGTAACAGGATTGCCTTTTTTCCAGACCTGTCTAAAAAAACAGTGGACCGGCGTCGGGAGCTGCTTGAATGCCGGCCTATGTTACAAAAGATTCAAGCACGCTATGGGCTCTTTTACCCAGCGAAAATGCGGGTCACAGTCGACAATGTCACCAGGAACTTTGAAAGCACAGCGATGCTACGAACCTTTTTACAGGACTACTCCCAGATGGAAGTGGGCCGATGACTCCGGACACCTGGTGAATTCATTCACGGCGGTCAATTGAGATCGCGCTTCTGGAGCCTGGCGGAGTTGGTGTGCCTGGTAGGGCGAAGAACGGAGGTGTGGGTGTCGCTGGGCTTGTAGGCATTTTAGGGTCACGTAGCACCAAATCCCTTGTTAGCAAAGCCCATATGTGTCTTTAGTGATGTGAGACATGGTGGAAACTGTGTATAAGAAGATGATGGCCTACTGTCTGTGATCGGCACGGTAGTGATGTTAAATGAATGGGGATGTAAGATATCAAAGGGAAGAATAGGGGTTTGGACATGCTTATGTTGCGGGATAATTGCAATGGGGGGGAGGGTGGGTGGTCTGATTGCGGAGGGGGGGTACTCCACCACACAAAGGGGTTGGTTGTTAAAAGTTTTGTATGTTAACTGGCTGTGTGTACATTTTATGATTGACAGACAGGAAATGGCGTGTAAGCACTCGGCGATGGATATGGCTCCCACGAAGCCGGCTAAAGCAGCTGATGGCAAATGTTGGAGTTAAACTTCTAACATTGAATGTCCAGGGCATTAACAACCCCATCAAGCGAACGAAAATATTGTTATACTGTCAGAAACAAGGAGCCGATATAGTATATTTGCAGGAAACACATTTGACCCTAGCTGAGTCCTGCAAGGTCAGTAGTAGTGTGTATCAGAATGTTCTGGTATCTCCTGCGCCAAAAAAGAAGGGTGGCGTAATTATCCTCATCCGGAGAGCTCTGCAGCCAATCATACAAGAGACCAGGATAGATCCTAACGGTAGATGGGCCAGGGCAAGAGTACAGCTCGGATCTGAGGAATATCTTTTGCTAGCGGTGTACGGCCCTACTATTGAAGATCCGACATTCTTCCAGCAATTAGCGACTGAAATGAAGGTACCGGCTTCTGTGCATTTGGTGCTCGGAGGGGACTTCAACATGATCCAAGATCCCTTACTAGATCGCACTCCCTACCGACCCCAGAACAAACCCAGGGCACATGGAGTGTTGCAAGGTCTGATGGAGACCTTTGAACTCGTTGATCCGTGGCGACGTCTGCATTCCAGCGCTCGGGAATATACATACTACTCCATGCCACACCAAACGCAAACTAGAATTGATTACTTTCTGATATCTAAGACACTGATCCCGCGACTCACAGGGGTAGAGATCTTGCCAAAAACCATATCGGATTATGCTGCTATAGCCTTGATGCTGGGAGCTAAAATCAGTGGGCAGTCACGTGTGAAATTCAGAATGGATAAAGCCTGGCTAGCGGATGCGGAGTTTGTGAGCAATATGCGTACATGTATAGACACATATCTGGAGTGTAACAAGGTGGGTGACACGGCCACTTAGGCTTGGTGGGAAGCTCTTAAAGAGACTCTCAGAGGCCATATGACCACATACGATATTCAGCAGAGGAAATTGCGTAAGGAAAAGCTGAAGGAACTGCAAACTTCAATAGGGGTCAGTGAGAGGCTTCTTGCCAGGCATTCTGATCCATTGGTTTTGCTTCAGCTACAGCGTCTTCGATACCACTATAATGCCATCCTGAGTGAGGAAGCCCAGCGCCTGCAACAAGCACAACAAAGTGTCTATTATTATGAGAGTAATCGTGCTAGCCCACTCTTAGCTAGATCCCTGAGGGCGCGTCCGTTGTCCCAACGCATAGTGGGCTTGCAAGGTATGCAAGGCCACGTACTAGTGAAAGATGACGACATTCTGGAGAAATGCAGGGAGTTCTATCAGGACCTGTATAAGTCAGAAGTGAAGTGGAATGAAGAATCTTTTCAGCGCCTGATAGCAAATGCTCAGGGACCCAAGCTAAATCAACAGCAGACGTCGATGCTGGAAGCTGAGATCACCTGCTCCGAGATTGACAAAGCGATGCGCCAACTGGCCAAGGGGAAGGCATGCGGCCCAGACGGCATTCCATTGGAATTTTATTGCGCCTTTTCTGCTCTTCTAATTCCTGAACTGCAAACGTACTACAGTCGACTATATGAGGAGCACCCTGACGCGGGAGCGCTAGCTGAGGCTACGATTGTCATACATCCTAAACCGGGTAGAGACCCTCAGCAGATTGAGAATTACTGACCTATCTCTCTTCTCAACTCGGACTATAAAATCTATGCTAAAGTCTTGGCCAATAGATTAAATAAAGTGCTGAGTTCTCTCATACACCCGGATCAATCCGGCTTCAGGTCTGGGCGATCGACAGTGGATAATGGAAGATTGCTGGCTCATGTACTATTGGAGTCTCACAAAGCCGAGTACCCGATTGTGGGGCTGGCATTGGATGCTGAAAAGGCCTTTGACAGGATAGAATGGGCCTTTCTCTTTCGATCTCTGCAATGGTTTGGCTTTCAAGATCACTTCCTGAAACGGATACAGTTGCTGTACACCCAGCCCACTGCACGGATATTTGCAAATGGAGCACTATCATCTACCTTTCGGTTGTACAGGGGCACGCGTCAAGGTTGTCCATTGTCGCCGTTACTTTTCAACCTAGCCCTTGAGCCGTTGGCTATCTGTATACGGCAGCAAGATAACATCAGGGGTCTTGAGATACATGAGCACCGCTACAAATTGTCAGCGTATGCCGATGACTTATTCATATTTGTGGAGCCGCAGTCTCTTGAAGCATTATTGCACACTATTGCAATCTACTCGGAAGTGTCTGGATACAAATTGAATCTCACCAAAACAGTGGCAATCCCGCTAAACCACATGGTCGCGAGGGGCCGGTTGGATAACTTTCCATTTAAGGTGGAGACAAATCATTTTAAGTACCTGGGAGTCGAATATTGTACCACCCTCTCGGAAACAGTGATGCATAATGAAATCTATTGTGAGAAGCTTGTGCGAGAATGCATCCACAAATGGAATCCCTTACATCTGACGTGGTGGGGCAGACTTGAGACCATAAAGATGGTGATTGTCCCTAAAATCAACTATATCTTAAGTATGATACCCGTTTTATTTGCGCCATGCTTTTATAAAACTTTGACTAAGATTCTGTTAGCCTTTCTATGGCGTAATAAAACTCCCCGAATCGCACACTGGAAGCTCAAGTTGGCCAAGGAGAGTGGAGGAGTGCAATTTCCAGATTTCTATTGGTATCATGTGGCAGCCATTTTGCGACATGGGTGCCTTTGGAGTGATGAAGATCGGTGCCCTGACGTACCACACTGGTTACGAATAGAAACTGCAATCTGCAAACCGCTCCCATTGACTGCCTGTATTGGGGCTGTCAGTGTTAAAGGGGTAAAATCTAATGCAGTAATCAAAGCGACGCAACAAGCCTTTCAATTGCTTCAGAATTCAGACACAGGATGGATGGGATATACTGCGGACACTCCTGTCTGGCTAAATCCCAGGTTTAAGATAGCTGGGGAGTGCTTCATTTGGCCTCTATGGCTCCAACATGGGATATATACCCTTGGTCACTTGATTGTGAGGGATCGGTTTAAAACTTACCCAGAACTGCAGCAAGAATTTGGCCTCCCTAACAGTGGGATGTTCCAGTGGTGCCAGCTGCGTCATTGTTTGGGTAAGGCCGAAGTGACGCCAGTTGGGCTGCCTGCTACCAGTGCATGGAAGATTAAAGTTAAAGAGTTACGGGAAGGACCGCGGATTGTCTCCAAAGTAGTTTCCAGTATACGAGAAGGACAGACCAGGAAGTGTACAAGCGTGCAGTCCAGTTGGGAAGGGGAGGTTGGATGCATGGAAAGAATGGAAGATTGGACACATTTTTGGCAGTCTCAGATCCGGATAGCGTGTTCAGCCTCCTTAACGCAAACGCTGTTTTTCCTGGCACATCGGGCTTACTTGACTCCTGTTAAGATGGCAAAATGGCAGACCCAAGCGGATAACCTGTGTTGGTCGTGCAAAGCAGAATCCGGCACATTGGAGCACATGCTGCATGCATGCCCAAAGCTGAGAAGATACTGGCGACAAGTATGGGAGAGAATCGCCCTATTGTTGGGTCTACATGTCCCTCTGACATTCCGAATACTTATTTTCCGTTCGAGAGCGGGAATACAGGGATTGTCGAAAAGAGATCACTCCACCTTGGATCTGCTGCTCGGACTGGCATTAAAAGCCCTGATGTGTCATTGGAAAGATTTTACTGCTTTAACCTTCGAGCAGTGGTGGAACTCGCTCTGTGCCCATCGCACGTATGAGCGACTCTATGTACAGCAACACCCCTATCTCTCCTCTAAATTGCTAAAGTGGGTTGTCCTGGACTCCAAGATTATTCCTAATTAATTGAGGTTGGTGTTGGGAGTCAGTGTCCATCGCCGGGTGCTACGCTACAAGTCAAGGTGTGTCTGCCTAATATGTTTGTTTGATGTACCTATGTCAAGATGCTTATATGTATATCTGCCTAGAACCGTATTAACTTCAGCACACTGTATTCCATGGCCAGTGTTAGTTGCTATGATGTTTTGGTTGTTTGAAAATTTGTTTGTATTTGTCTGAAGTGAAATGGATAAATAAAAATTAAAAAAAAAAAAAAATTGTCTTGGGCACTGGCTACACGTACAATGTTGCAGAAGTAGAAAAGTGCAGAACCCCCAAGCTATTGGCAGTGAAGGAACGCGCTGCACCAGCACATGCAAATCGATAAACTTTTGGCCAAGGCCTCACGGCAGAGGATTCCTTGGTTTCACACTGTGTGGGATGATTATATTCAGCAGCTGTCCCCCCCCCCCCCCCCCGGGGCTGTAATCTTGTAATCTTGTTCTAAACAATCTATAATACTAGATAGATGCACTTGGCCAGCACATTATTGGGGACTGGCCCAAGGAGAATGATGAAGGGGGATAGAAATGTGCAATGTCCGGATCGTGTGTTGCCGTTGGGCGGGGGTGGGGTGGGTAAGTATGGTGGCGGAGGTGGGGTTAGGGTGGATAGGGAGAGGAACAATTATTAGATAGTGGACCTGAATGGCCACATCCCTGCGAATATCTAGGTACCTCACATCCCGGGGGATCGAGCGGTGTACTCAATTGATAATAGCCAGTGGGTAAGGCAAAGAGAGGGGGGAAGGGGGTTGATGGGAGGGAGAACAAAAACGTAAAAAATGTTGTCCTTTATCACTTGGGCTGCAAATGGGATAAAACACCTTGTTGTAACAAATGGTTTTGCGGCTTGTTCTATTGTTGTAGTTCAATAAACAGTTGAAACAAATATGTATAGTAAGACGGTCATTCTGAGCCATGAATAGCAGGGATGTAAGCCCTATATGGACATACATCCCAGCTATTGGTCCCCCCCCCCCACCCTTGCCATCCCCATGCAAGGCTTCCTGTATGAATAGAGTTGTACGAGGAGCCTTAGACGGGGGCAGGAGGAAGGTGGAGTGAGGGCGGTGTGTGAGCGGGCCTTCACCCTGGACATACAGGGCCGATTCAGAGGTCGGCCCTGTATGTCTGAGGTATGTCGGTCAGACAGGGGACTTATTCTACCTCTGAAGTGGAGTAAGTCCCCCTGAACGATGGATAGCAGTGGCGGCCAACAGGGACAAAGCAAGGAGGCATGCAGGAGGTTCCCCGCAGCCAGACTCTGGCCATGGGAGACTGGATCGAGGGTCTGGCTGCGGGGAAAGGACATTCTCGGTGGCAGTCAGCATTCATGGCTCCACAATGGAGCAGTGGTGCCATAGCAATGAGACGTCATGGCACTACGGCTCCATTAGAGAGCCAGGCAGAGTTTAACGTGAATGTGGCTGTACGTGCGGCCCTTCAGATTCGGGGCCCGACTTGCACATACAAATCAGTAGACCCGATTCTGAGGGCTGTACAGGGGCTGGAAGTCCAGTAGGAATAGGCCTCCATGTCTAACAGTTATATTGAACAGTATGAGTAATACTGTTAAATAGAACTATCAAGGTGAAAGAGGGATTTACAGGACTCTGAGGTGAGGGGTGAAAACATTTTTTTTTTGGGGGGGGGGGGGGCAAGGTAGTAAAGTGGAGTACTAGATGTTAAGTGGTTGGTCTTGAGTTGTTTGCAAAATGTGGCCAGTTCTGTGATGTTTCATAATCTTTCTGGTAGCAAGTTCCATATGCTTGGCGCATAGAGTGTGAAGGCTCTCCTGCGGGCATATTGGTTGCTTTTTAGTTTTTCATGAGATATGTTCAGCATGTTTTGGGTGTTCTGCCTTGTGTAGTAAAGGTTTGCAAGTGGAAGGCTGATTGGTTAAGGCTGATCTGGAAGGTTAGTAGTATGATCTTGTGTGGCTCCTTGTATGATGTGGGTGGCTGTGTGTAGAAGTAGCAGGGTGGATTGCGGTAGTCCATGGTATATTGTGTTGCAATAGTCAAAAATGTGGCAAGATTATGGTCTGGAATACTGTGTGAAAGTGAGATGGTTCGAGTAGGGGGTGGAGGTGCTGAAGGATTTGTATTTTGTGCTCATGTTGATTAAGTGTTGATTTCAAGTTTAGGTGCTGATCCAAGGTTATGCTTAGGTATTTGACTTCAGTCTGGATTTTCAGTTCAATATTGTTTATGGTTAGTGTAGTCAGAGGGATAAAGGATTCATCTCTTGTGATAAATAATATTTCTATCTTCCTGTAATTTACTGCTAACAAGTTCATAGCCATTGAGTGGCACCTGCGAGGCATTCTAGTATTTTTGCATAAGAGGGTTTGTGGGTGTTGAGGGGTACATAGAGCATGTCATCATATATGTGGTAATATATGTTGTGGGTTTGCATGATTGTGCATATTGATAGGTATATGTTGAAGAGGAGAGAGAGGAAGGTGCTGAGCCCTGGGGTACACCCTGGTGTTGTGGGTATAAGTGATGATATGTTTAGTCACATTTTTACTTGTTGCCATCAGTTTGTTAAGTAGGACTAGAACCACCACTTTCTTTTCTCAGCAGTGGCAGGCAACAGCAGACAGCTGAAATGCGCCCCTTAAGCCTTCTCACAGCATGCTAAGCAGGTCTGGTCCCTCCCTCCTCTGACACAGCATCAGAGGAAGGCATGACAGATCTGCTTAGCGCGCCAGTGACTTACACATCAAGGCGTCTCTTCTCTCGCATCGGCCTCCAGAAAGTGGCTAGATGGAGGTGTGGGGGGGTGCACACGCCCGATGTGCAAGTCGCATAGGGTGCGATTCACACTTTGTACGGCCCTAGTCACTGTAGTCATAGGCTGTGGCTGATGGTATCAAAGGCTGCTGATATATCTAAGAAAATTAGGATGAATCCTTATTGCGGTTTTTGGGTTCCTTTTATTATTCTGTCCATTAGGAAGGTTATGAGTGTTTCTTCTCCATGCTTTGGGTGAAATCCATACTGATGTTGATTTAGTATAGCACAGTTGTCAATATGCTCTTGCGGCTGCTATTGTATTTTTTTAAAATTAATATTGCCAGGAAAGGGAGGCTGGCTATGGGTCTGTAGGAAGCTGGAGCCTTGGGGTCCAGTTTTGAGCTCTTTAGGGTAGGATGGATGGAGGAGGTTTTTATGTTGGTGGGCATGTAGTCTTGGAGTAGGAATAGCTGGGTTATCTTTCTGAGGATTTGGCTTAATTCAGCTTTGGCTGATTTGATCATCATAATGTCTCTATCATCTTCCTTGAAGGATACTAAGAAAACAGGGAAGTTAGGACATCCAAACAAAGGTTCCAATAAAGATAAAAGTTACCCTGATGCCCTTAAGTACAGAGCTGAAAGATTCCAAAATTACCCCTACCAAATAACCAGATTATGATTGAAATACAAATCTCTAAAATGTCTGGATGCAAATGCTAGAGGTCTAAAAAATAAGATGGGAGAGTTAGAATATGTAGCTCTAAATGAGTGGTTAGATATAATTGGTATCTCAGAGACCTGGTGGAAGGAGGACAACCAATGGGACACACTGATAGCTGGGTAAGAGTAGTTACTCACCTGTAACAGGTGTTCTCCAGGAGCAGCAGGAATCAGTCCTCATATATGGGTGTCATCGGCACGGATGAAGCCCCAGCGGAGCATTTCCCCAGCTTTCTATGAAAGCCTTTGGGAATGCAGGCAGGCATGCGCGGTTCCCTTCCCGCCCAAATGACATAGCTAAGAACAGCACAGAAAAATGAAAAATAAACTATGTACAACTGCAACTCCAAGGGGAGGAGGGAGGGTTGTGAGGACTGATTCCTGCTGCTCCTGGAGAACACCTGTTACAGGTGAGTAACTACTCTTTCTCCAGGACCAAGCAGGAAGTCAGTCCTCACATATGGGTGACTCCCCAACTCTGGGCTACCGAGGAACCCAGGCTGAACAAGAGGACTCCCTCTAGTCCCAGCTGCAAAGAAAGGCTTTTCAAGGACACAACCTCCACCGGTAGCCCAACAGAGGGCAGGAGTTGCCTAAACCTCAAAGAGATTCCGGAGTACTGCTTGGCCAAAAGCACTGTCCCTACGGGACTCCCTCTCCAGGCAGTAATGGGCCGCAAAAGTCTGGCTTGAAGACCAAGTTGCAGCCCTGCAGATGTCTACCAAGTGCACCGAGCGGAGATGAGCCACCGAGGCAGCCATTGCCCTGACTCGGTGGGCCGTAACCCTACCCTGCAAAGGAAGGTCAGCCGCCTTATAAGCCCAGGTGATACAGTCAGCTACCCAGATGGACAAGGTACACTTGGACACAGCCAACCCCAACTTATTGGGGTCAAAGGAGACGAAGAGCTGAGTAGCTCTTCTATGCCCCTGCGTACGGTCAAGGTAGAAGGATAAGGCCCTCCTACAGTCCAGGGTATGCAGAACTGCTTCAGCCTGGCTGGCATGAGGCCTAGGGAAGAATGTTGGAAGAACCACCTCCTGGTTGAGGTGGAAAGAGGAGACAACCTTAGGGAGGAACTTGGGATGAGTCCTAAGGACTAGCCTGTTCCTGTAAAACCTGGTGTAAGGCTTATCACAGACTAGGGCCTGAAGCTCACTCACTCGCCTAGCCGAGGTAAGGGCTATCAGAAAGAGTGTCTTCCAGGAGAGGAAGCGTAGTGGGCAAGTAGCCATGGGCTCAAAAGGTGGGCGAGTCAGTTGCTGCAAGACCACATTCAGCTCCCACTCAGGGGCAGGACGACGGATTGGAGGCTTGAGCAAAAGCAAGCCCCTAAGAAAGCGGGACACCAAGGGGTGACCAGATAGAGAATGTCCCTCCACCAAAGAGTGGTGAGCTGCTAGAGCGGAGAGGTGGACCCGAACAGAATTGGATTTAAGGCCTTAGTTGGACAAGTGCAGTAAGTACTGAAGGACTACTGGCACAGTACAGGAGAAAGGATCAACTGTACGGAGCTGACACCACACAGAAAACCTTTTCCATTTGAGAGCATAGGTTTTCCTAGTGGACTGTTTCCTAGAGGCTAGGACAACCTCCTCAACATCCTGAGGTAAGCCCCAGGGAGCCAAGACTACCCTTGCAGCCTCCAGGCCATCAAATTGAGAGCTCTGAGATTGGGGTGCAGAAGAGAACCCTGCTCCTGTGAGAGAAGGTCCGGTTGCAACCCCAGAGGTAGTGGAGGATCCACCGCCAGTTGAAGCAGAAGAGGAAACCAAGGCTGTCTCGGCCACCGGAGAGCCACCAGCAGGACCGAGGTCTTGTCCTGAAAAATCTTGAAGAGAGTTCGGGCCACCAAGGGCGTGGGAGGAAACGCATACAGGAGGTCCTGAGACCAGGATATCAGAAAAGCATCCGGTGCTATCCGCAGAGGATGCGGTTGCCTGGAACAGACGTTTGGCAGCTGTTTGTTCAGAGGACTGGCAAACAGGTCTATGGATGGAAGTCCCCATTTTAGGAAAATCTCTTGAACTACCAAAGGATGGAGCTGCCACTCGTGGGGCTGCAATATTCTGCTTAATCTGTCTGCCAGGTAGTTTTCCGGGCCTGGAAGGTACACAGCCTTGAGGAGCATGTTGTGCTTGACGGCAAAAGAACAAAGGTCCTGGGTCTCCCGACAAAGGATCCTGGACCCGGTTCCGCCCTGTTTGTTCACATAAAACATGGCAACTTGGTTGTCTGTCTGGATCAGGACAGACTGGTGAGTCAGGGTAGGAGTGAAAGCTTTGAGTGCTAATCGAATAGCCCTGAGTTCTAGGAGACTGATCTGCTGTGCAGCTTCCTAGGGAGACCAGAGACCCTGGGTGCACTTGCCCAGACAATGAGCTCCCCAGCCTTGTAGGGAGGCATCTGTTAGCAATACTGGGTACCCTGGAATCTGAAAGGCAACCCTTTCAGCAGATTGGGTGGGTGTAGCTACCAGTTGAGGGAGTGCAGAAATGGTCTGGACACCCTTATCCTGTCTCTGAGGCTGCCTGTGGCCTGAGACCACTGAGCCCGAAGACACCACTGTGCAGGCCTCATATGGAGCTTGGCATTGGGGGGGTCACATGCACTGTCGAAGCCATGTGGCCTAGACGTCTCAGGCAGAGTCTGGCAGAGACCAGGGACCTGTTGAGAAACTGATTTGCCAAGGCCATCAACCTTTGGGCTCTGTCTTCTGGCAAGAATGCCTTTGCCAGGAGGGAGTCCAACCGTGCCCCTATGAACTCCAAGTTCTGGGAGGGGAGCAAAGTGGACTTTGCGAAGTTTATGACAAACCCCAGGCTTTGTAGAAGAGCAATAGTCCTGAGGGTGGCCTGATTGGCCTCCTGACATGTCTGACCCCTGATGAGCCAGTCGTCTAGATAGGGGAAGACAAAGATTCCCTGATTTCTCAGGTAGGCCCCACCACTGCCAAGCACTTTGTAAAGACTCTGGGGGCGGAGGTGAGGCCGAAAGACAGCACTCTGTACTGATAATGGTTTTCTCCCACAATGAACCTGAGGTACTTTCTGTGGTCTGGATGAATGAGGATGTGAGTGTACGCATCCTTTAGATCTAAGGAGCATAGCCAATCTCCCTGCTGGAGGTAGGGCAGAAGAGTCCCAAGAGTAAGCATCTTGAACTTTTCCTTCACTAGGAACTTGTTGAGGTTCCTGAGGTCCAGAATGGGTCGAAGGCCACTGGTTCTTTTGGGCACCAGGAAATACCTGGAGTAGAAACCGTGACCTTGGAAGTGGGGAGGCACAGGCTCCACCGCCCTGTCCACCAACAGACCATGTAGCTCTTGTAGAAGAAGGTCTGTGTGCAGGGGAGGCCTTGGAGGCTCCCCTGGAAAATATGGTGGAGGCAGTTGGTGAAAATGGAGGGCATAGCCCTTGTGGACTATCTCCAGCACCCAACTGTCCCCGGTGACAAGGGGCCACTGGTGGGCAAAGAGGGCGAGGCAACCTCCTGTGCAGGGTTGGGAGAGCAGTGGAGGAGAGGCTACGCTCAAGGAGTCAAAAACCCCCACCCTGCTGAGTGGTAGCAGGGGCCTGAGGCTTGGGGGTCCTCTGCCTACGGGGCCCATTACCCTGGCCCTTGGCTTGCTGACCCTGGGGGGCAGCTTGGGCAGCCTGATATTGGGGGTACTGTTTGTAGGCAGTGCCCTTCCTCGGGTAAAAGGGCTTTTTACCCGAGCCCTTCTTTTTATGAGAAGGGGCAGAGGTCTTCCTCGACAGCCTTGTCCGTGTGAGGTGCTCAGTTTCGAGCTGAGCGGCCTTCTCGGTCATGGGCTTGCCAAAAAGGTTTTCACCTCGGCAAGGGACATCGACCAACTTGTCCTGAACCCATGGCTCGATGTCTGATGACTACAGCCATGCCTGGCGTCGAGCCGCGATGCCGGCTGCCGCAACTCAGGCCTAAGCCTCAAAGCCATCGTAGGCAGCACGGGACATGAACTTTGAGCAGTCCCGAATCCCCGAGGACAAGGACTTAAATCTCTGCAAGGGTTCCCCGGAGAGACCAGCAGAGAACCCAGCCAATTCCTTGGCCAGATTCCGCAAGTACAGCTGGTAGGACTGGACACGGCAAGCAAGCATTGAGCCCTGAAAACACTTTCTACCGATGCCATCGAGGTTCCGGGCCTCCCTGCCAGGAGGCACCGCGGAGTGCATCTTCTGGCTCTTCAGACGATGCATGGCCGATTCCACAACCATAGAATGGTGTGGTAGCTGTGCCTTCTGAAAACCAGGGCTCTTGCGGAGTCGATAGATCGAATCGACTCGCTTGCTTAGAACCGGCGCCGAGGCCGGTGCCTCCCACATACGGAAGAGGAGCCGTTCCAGCATCGGAGGAACTGGGACAGTAAAGGCCTCCTTCGGAGGAGAGTCATACTGCAGTGCCTCGAGCTCTTCAGCTCGAGGCTCTTCCTCGGAGTCCACCGGAATAGCCAAGGCAGTGGCCATATCCCGGACGAACTCCGAGTGTCCTCCGGGGGGGGGACCTACTCCGGGGCTCAGACTGCGGTGAGTCCGAAGGGACGCACCAAGTCTTGAAGGTATCAGGAGACTCCTCGTCCGAGGAAGAGTCAGGGTCCGACCCCGCGGGGCCCTGGAGCACCCACCCTGACGCCGGAAGCACCGGCGTCGACGCCCTCGGTCCCGAACGGGAGGTCGAGGGAGAACGCGACCAAGGACGACTCCGAGCCACGATGGACTCGAGTAGCTGCTGCTCCATGAAGGCAGACAATCTGCTCTCCAAGGCTGTCATCCTGAGACTCAGCTCGAGAGACGCAGCAGCCACTGACTCGGGCCCCAGGCGGCGCAGGGCCCGACGTCGGCTCCCTGGGAGGAGAGTCCTCGAGGACTACGGGGTTTGTGTGTCCAGCAGACTCCGGCTCCACGCGAGGAACTTTGGCAGGCTTCTCTTGTTCCATGGGCCCGGTGCGACGGTCGGGGGTCTTAGACCTGGCCCTCTAGGAGCCAGGGACCTCCTTCGACGACACCCTCGTGAGCTGCTTCTTCCTCTTGCGTTCCCGGTCGGGGGACCCCCTGTCCGAGGAGCTTCGACGGCGCTCGGGATCGGAATCCCGAGATGTCGAGGCCTCAGGTGAGGTCCGGGCCCAGCCGGAGGCTGAGTCCGAGAAAAGCCTTTCCTTTTGCTGCTGGCGACTTTCGGAGTGCCTTGGAAGACATCTTCCCACATGCCCCGCATGACTTAGGATCGTGGTCGGGGCCGAGGCACCGAAGGCAGCAGTCGTGTGTGTCGGTGAGAGATATTAGTTTCTTACACCGATCACACTTCTTAAAACCGCTGGAAGCCATCGGGGAAAAAAGAGCCCCCGCGAGGTCAAAGGACCGGCCTTCCAGGGAAAAATAGAAAAAAGGGTGCGAACGCCAGCCACGAAGGGCAAAAACCGAAAAATAAGAATCGGGCTCGATACCGGTGTACCGAACCCAGCGGGAGGGGAACCGGCATCGAACCGGGAGAAAAAAATAGCGAAATCGCCGAAAAAATCTAATTTTAACCGGGAAAACAGGACACACGTCCGGTGGGCTTCACGGAAAAAAAAAGAGACTGAGGTAAGATGGCACCTTTAGGCGGGAAGGGAACCGCGCATGCGTGCCTGCATTCCCAAAGGCTTTCATAGAAAGCTGGGGAAATGCTCCGCTGGGGCTTCATCGGCGCCGATGACACCCATATGTGAGGGCTGACTTCCTGCTTGGTCCTGGAGAACAGACTATATCACAATGAGAGTAGATCAAATTGGTGGAGGTGTTGCACTCTATGTTAGAGAGGGCATTAAGTCATATAGGATTAAAGTTCTGCAGGAAACAAACTATGCTGTAGAATCTCTATGGATAGAAATTCCATGTAAAATGGGGAAGGCAGTGGCAGTGGGGGTGTACTACCAACTGCCTGGCCAGAATGAACAGATGGATAATGAAATGTTGAAAGAAATCAGGAAAGCTAACAAAAGTTACAACACAGTAATAATGGGCGATTTCAATTACCCAGGTATCAACTGAGTCAATGTCCAAGCAGAACATGTTAGGGAGATAAAATTTCTAAATTAAATAAATGACTGCTTCTTGGAGCAGCTGGTTCATAAACTGACAAAAGAGGAAACTATTTTGGACCTAGTTCTTAGTGACATACAGAAACTGGTGCAAGAGATAAGGATATTGGGGCTACTTGGCAATTGTGATCATAGCATGATCACATTTGATTTAATAAATGAAAGAAGGATGGCAAGGAAATCCACAGTACTCCAATTTAACTTTCAAAAGGAAGATTATGATAAAATGAGGAAACTAGTTAAGAAAAAACTAAAAAGGAGCAGATGCGAAGGCAAAAGATTTGCATAAAGTGTGGGCACTGTTTAAAAATACTATCTTGGAAGCCCAGAACAGATGTATTCACGCTTTAAGAAAGTGGATGGAAGGCCAAAAATTCCAGCATAGTTTAAAGGCAAGGTTGGAGAGGCTGTTGCAGCCAAAAAAGCATGTTTTCAGGAAATGGAAAAAGGAGCCAAATGACGAAAACGGAAAACATAAGCATTGGCAAGTTAGATGCAAGGCACTGATAAGGCAGGCAAAGAGAGAATTTGGGGGGGGGGGGGGGGAAGCTTGCTTTGGAAGCAAAAATGCATAATAAAAACTTTCAAGTACATGCATAGCAAAAAACCTGCAAGACAGTCAAGTTGGACCACTGGATGATAGAGGAGTAAAAGGGGGTGCTAAGTGAAGACAAGGCCATAGCGGAGAGACTGAATGAATTCTTTGCTTCGGACTTTACTAAAGATGATGTAGGGAATTTACCCATGCTTGAAATGGTATATAAAGGTGATGTATCGGAAGAATTTAAAGAAATATTGATAAACCTGGAAGATGTATTACAACTATTTGATAAAATGAAGAGTACGAAATCACCTAGACCGGATGGTATACATTCAAGGGTATTGAAAGAACGGAAATATGAGATTGCATACCTACTATTAGTAATCTAACTATCATTAAAATCAACAGTAGTACCTGTAGAGAATGGCCAACGTAACGCCAATATTTAAAAAGGGTTCCAGGAGTGATCTGGGAAACTACAGACCTGCGAATCTGACATCAGTACCGGGCAAAATGGTAGAAACCATTATAAAAGAATAAAATTTACTGATCATGTATATAGTCATCGTTTAATGAGAGAAAGCCAACAAGGAAAGTTTTTTATTGCTAATTTGTTATATATTTTTTGAAGGTGTGAATAAACAGGTAGACAAAGGTGAGCCAGTTGATTATAGTATATCTAGATTTTCAGAAAGCCTTTGGACAGGTCCCTCATGAGAGACTCTTGGCGAAATTAAAAAGTCATGTAATTGGAGGCAGTGTAGTATAGTGGATCAGAAACTGGTTAAAAGATAGAAGGCAGAGTAAGGGGCTAAATGGCCAATTTTCTCAATGGAGGGATCTGCGCCGGGCCCGCTGCTTTTTAACATATTCATAAATGACCTGGAAATGGGACTAACAAGTGAGATGATCAAATCTGCAGATGACAAAATTATTCAAAGTTGTTAAAGCCCAAGAGGATTGTGAAAATTGCAAGAGGACCTTGATAAATTTGAAGAATGAGAGTCCAAATGGCAGATGAAATTTAATGTGGACAAGTGCAAGTTATGCACCTAGGAAAGAACAACCCAAACTTTGGTTACATGATGCAAAGTACCACCTTAGAAACCACCACCCAGGAAAATGATTTAGGTGTTATTGTGGATAATATGTTGAAACCCTCTGCCCAGTGTGCAGCGGCGGCCAAGAAAGCTAATAGAATGCTAGGAAACATAAGGAAAGGAATGGAAAATAAAACCAAGGATATTGGGGGGAATCCAAGGTGGCAGGAGCCATTGTTTGACTTTCTGACATGATTATCTGATGGGGAAGAGAAAGGGGAAGGCAGCTAAGCCTCCCACGGCTAGCTGCATCCCTTCCTTAAGTTTACCTTCAGCGGGGCCTTTGGACCCGGAGTGGGGAAGCTCATCGTCCTCCTCGGGAGTTGACCTGACTCCTCTGGAGATGTGGTGTCCAGGGAAGTGCTTCGACCCCACCGTGTGTCTGGAGTCCAGGAGATCGGTTGGCAGCCAGAGGGCTGTGAAATCGTGTGATCTAGGGGGACCGGAGCTCGGAAGTAGCAGGGCTGGTGTGGAAACCCTGCAGGGTCAGCAAGCCGGTGGTGGGGCGGTTGTGGTAGTGGATACCAGCAGTGCCGTTCCAGGGGCCGAGCATGCTGAGATGAGTGAGCTGCAAGGAGGGGTTGGCGGTATTACTTTGGAGGTGTTTCTGATGCCACCTGACCAGGTTACCCTTGATTCCATTTGGTGCGCCATTAAACAGCTTGCAGAGAAGCTGCTAAGTCAAAGTTCAGACCATGAAGATGCAGCTCCAGTCTACACAATCTGACTGTGTTAAGAACTCTGCAGATATTTCAAGTTTGCAAGCATTTAACAATGACTTATCCGAGAAGCTGACAAGTATGGAAGGTAATATAGAAGCTACAATTAAAGACAACATTTTGAGTATGAGGATAGAACAATTGGAGAATGCGTCGAGACTACCTAATCTTCGTCTTATTACATTTTCCTAGATCTTCACTGGTACCACCCAAGGAGATGTTTAAGAAATGTTGGAAGTATATAGTGAGCAGGTAGAGCAGGGTGAGATGCAGTGGGGGAACAAGGCACATATTATAATCCCTAAGCCTGGTACAGATCCGCTGCTAGCAGCGTCATATAGACCAATCTCCTTAATAAATTTTGATTTAAAACTACTGGCTAAGGTCTTGGCGGAGAGGCAGGCACCTATGTTTGCAGACCTAATCCATGAATCCCAAGTAGGATTCGTCCGAGGGAGATATGCAGCTAGGAATTTGCATAAGATCACTGCTTCCACTGAGTGGCCCCATGAACAACAGGTGGCATCTATACTGGTGAGTTTTGATGCTGAGAAGGCGTTTGATCGGGTGGAATGGAGCTACCTGTTCCATCTTCTCTCTAGACACAGGATAGGGGACCAGTACGTTTGAATGGTTTGGCTATTGTACGCGCAACCAAAGACAGCGGTGACAGTCAATGGGGTGCTCTCAGAAGAAATCAAGGTGGGACGGGGGGACTAGACAGGGGTGCCCTCTCTCTTCCTTGTTGTTTGTCCTCTCCCTAGATCCCTTGATTCGTAAATTGGAGAGTTGCAGAGAGGTCCTTGGGATCAAGATTGGACGAGCGGAATTTAAGATATCCACTTTTGCGGATGACATGCTGATTCATCTGAGTTCTCCCTGAAGGGCCTTGCTTAAGGCACTGGAGGAGTTTGCCAACTTTGGGGAATTATCAGGGTTGCAGATAAATAAAGAGAAATCTGAGGCTCTGGATGTGTTAGGGGGATGGGAAGCAGCGTGGGGACCATCCTTTCCATTGAAGTGGGTCGGCGAGGCTTTCACTTACCTCAGCATTCAGCTGACACAGGACCCAAGCCAACTGTACCAATGTAATTACAACAAGGTACTGCGCCATGTGAGAACCCGCTTAAAGATTGTAATTCTTTGCAGTTGTCTTTGCTGGGGCGAGTGGCAGCCTACCGTATGGTTTTGTTCCCAAAATTGCTGTACGTGCTTCAGATGCTCCCGCTGAGTCCACTTCGCAAGGATATTCGCTTACTGGAGAGAGCGTTGAGAGGTTTCTTGTGGAGCAGATGGAGGCCAAGGTTGGCCCTGGTGCAGATGCGGGGTCCGTGGAGGAGTGGTGGACTGGGCCTCCCCGATATTACAAGGTATACTCAGGCGTGCCAGCTCTGCCACCTGGGGGATTGTCTGGGTTATAAGGACGGATATACACTGAAGAGACTAGAGGAAGCCTATGTTGCCCCTTGTTCGCCGTTGGTGGTGCTGCACTCAGATTAGGTGCAGTTGCCACAGAGATTAAAAGTGTAGCCTGTTGATAGCACCGATCAGAAGAGTGTGGTGACTTATGTCAACACTGGAGAACTTCTCCGGCGGTGTCTAGTTGGCTGCCCTTACGGGGGAATATACAATTTGTGCCAAGCATGGAAAATAAGGTGTTCCGAGCAGGGAGGGTGCAAGGGATGTGAAATTTAGGACATGTGGTGGATGAGACTGGAGGGTGTAAGCCCTTGGAGAGCTTGCAGAGTCTCTTTGGGAAAGGTGGAGGTCAAGTGTTTGCCTACCTTCAGCTTTGCCACTACGCGACATCATTACCGCACAAATACTTGACAGCGGAAAAGGCTGCAGTGATATTAGAGTTTTTTGATTTAACAGAGCAACACCACCAGTCCATGGCAGCCTATCATGTCAGGCTATGTAGCGGGGGGGGGGGGGGGGGAAAACCCCAGTTTTTATCCCATGCAGAAAATAAGTGGGCAGAGGAGCTGGGGTTTGCAGTTCACACGGGGGAAGTATTGGATGCGGCAAGGCGTATCCCGAAGCTGATACAGTCTGCCAAGCAAAGGGAAATTCAGTACCGCATGGTGTGCCAGGTGCATTTTTAGCCATACAGGGCGCAGAGAAGCAGCTTGACTCAGGAAGCTCACGCCCAAAGTGTCAGGTAGAGAAGGTAGGGTTAAGTCATATGTGGTGGTCGTGCAAAGTGATACAGGTGTATTGGCAGCAAGTGCATATGTATATTAGCAATGTTATTGGTCAGAGTGGAATGGACGGCGGTTCTTGTGATTTTTGACAGATTGGCTTCTTCTCTCCCTAAAGGAAGATGGAGCAGACTCTTCGTAAGGAAGGCATGTGTAAAAGGCAAGCTGCCCATTCTCAGACAATGGAGAATGAGAGAGGCTCCTTCTTTCTGGGAATGGCGAAATAGCCTTCATCAGGTCATGCTAATGGAGCGTTTGGTGTCCAGAGACCACCCGGGGAAGTGGGATGAGTTTATGCAAACTCAGGAAAAGTATATTTGTACACTAGCACCTAGAGCACGGAATGCTCTTGTATCACTCTGATGGGCAGAGGAGAGAAGGATGGGTTAATGGGGGAAGTTTATATCCAAGGACTGGAAATGTCCTTTGAGTTAAGTGTTGGTATATATGGTCCATCATATGGAAGCATGGATTTTAGAACCACTGGGGTGAGAGAGGGGGAAGTGGGGGTAGAGTTGTGCTCAAGGAAAACTTGTAAAATTGTCATGCTGTTATGTAGATGTTTTGAGACTTGGTATGTGGTGTAAGTGTCCCCGCTGCAGGCCAAGATGTTGCAATGACGAATAAATGATAATTACACTTACCTGGTAATTGTAGTTCCTGAAGGGACTCCAGTTTAGTCCTCCACCTCTGGGTTGTGCACCTCCTCCTGCAGCTTGGAGACTGGGCATGTCAAAATCGTGACATCACTGGATGTACTCTGTTGGCCTCTCCCAACAGCCCCAGTGACCTACTGACAAAGCACCCTTAAAGGAACAACAAATAAGTAGTTAGCATATAAAAACAATCTTTAATTTCTTCTTTTTTTTTTTTTACGTTAGACTGTATAGTAAAATTGAACTTATAACTCAAAACTGTGCAATATAAATTGCCCCCCCAACAAGGAGTAAACAGCATTGCACCGCTCCCTCCGTCCACTATATAATAAGATAGAACGAAGAGTAAGAATAAACAAACAGATATACAAAATTGGAGCCATGAGCAAAAGAAACCATCAATAATGCAAAACCACACAGATAGGTATACCCTTCTCCCAACTGAGCCTTCTCTGCCAACAATACGACCCCGGGTGGGAACGAGGACTAAACTGGAGTCCCTTCAGGAACTACAATTACCAGGTAAGTGTAATTATCATTTCCTTATCGGTCCTCCAGTTTAGTCCTCCACCTCTGGGATGTAACAGAGCAGTAACCATTGGGAGGGACCTTTCCAGCCGACTCACCACACCGCCGATCCGGAGCAGGCATCCTTTACTGCCAGAACCTCTCGGCGGAAGATCTTACTGATGGTATGAAGAGACGACCCAGAGGCCACTTTACAAATCCCCCCTGGTGGAACAAAACAACGATCCGCCCAAGAGGTTGCTTGCGCCCTAGTAGAAAGAGTCTGTAAGCCCACCGGAACTGTACAACCTCGCAACTGGAATGCTGATGCAATCGCCTCTGTAATCCAACACAAACTGGACACCTTCGCCGCTGCTTCCCCTGTGCGGGGACTCCAAAAACAACACACAAAACACAGACTGACTTGCGGAAGATTAACAAAAAAAAACTTTCAAGCAGCGCCGCAGCACGTGTTTTATGTCCAAACGGCGTAAGCTACGATCAGAAGCATCCCCTTCCAGGAAACAGAGGACTGGAAGAGAAACCGATAGGTTCAGGTGAAAATCAGATACCACCTTTGGTAAGGACGATGGGACTGGTCTCAAAACCGCCTTCTCTCAATAACAGGCCAAAACGGCTCACTACATGACGATGCCTGAAACACCGAACTCGCAGCGCCGAACAGATGGCTATCAAACACACGGTCTATAACGTCAAATCCTTCACCGACGCCTGGAGTAAGAATCAAAAAGGTTCTTTAGTTAACGCCTCTAAGACCCAATTGAAATCCCACGGCGGCACCCGAACTCTCCTTGAGGACCGCCGTCGGGTTACAGCTTTAAGGAAATGCAACACATCGGTATGAGCACCTAGAGCAATTCCCTGCACAGTGCCTCTTTAGCAGGAAAACAGCCGCCAACTGGACTCTTTAAGGAACTGCCCACTAGTTCCTTCTCAACCATCTTGCAGAAAACCCAAACCAAGGGTAGACACACCTTCATCGCCGGAACTTGCCGCTGTGAACACCAGTCCTCAAAAATGCGCTAAATACGGGCCTATGCCAAAGACGCAGACTGTCTCCTTGCTCTCAACAAGGTGGCAATGACAGCCGCAGAATAAACCTTCTTCTTCAGCCCCGCCCATTCACTGGCCAAACCATAAGTGGGAACCGATCCACCTGAGGCATTCGTAGCGGACCTTGCCGCAGCAGAACTTCCGCTACTGGCCACCTCTAGGAATGCCCGTCGAGTAGGCGAATGAGATCAGCCTACTACGGCCGTCTTGGCCAGCCGGGCGCTACCGAGAATACCCTTCCCCGATGAGCCTCAATACGCTGAACTACTCGCTCTATGAGTACCCTCGGGGAAAAGACAAAACAAAGACCTTTAAATAGGAGCTTACTGAGCCTCGACTTTGGACGAACCCTCGACAGCCCCATTCCTCAACCACAGAAATCTCTGGGCGGCCACACAGGAAGCCATAATATTAGCTAGTGCTTGAATTAAATCATAATGCACATCTGCTCAAATAAAGAGAACCAGACTCCAGCTGATTCAACTCCCTGACCTCCTCCTGCTCCAGGCGAGTAGACTGCCGTTAGCACTGTGACCATTGGAAGCATGCTCTTGCCCCACCCCCCAGGCCCCACAAATGGAAGCCTGTAAGGACAGAGCGTTACCCCCAAATGATCATTTCAATAAACCATCTACTGTCCTATCTTGCGCTAAAGCACAGTTACTTACCTGTAACAGGTGATCTCTGGGAACAGCAGGAATAAGTCTTCACATATGGGTATCGTCGGTACCGACGGAGCCTGCGTAGGAACACTCCCAGCGTCCAAAAGGAAAGCTTTTGGGAGCATCCCACAGCGCCTGCGCGCTGCCTTCCCGCCTTTCCTAACTGCCTCTCTCCACTTCGAGTTTTAAAGCTGAGACAAAGAGAGAGAGAGGAAAGGAAAGATAGATAGAGAGATACAACTCCTAGGGGAGGTGGGTGGGTTGTGAAGACTTATTCCTGCTGTTCCCAGAGATCACCTGTTACAGGTAAGTAACTGTGCTATCTCCAGGAACAAGCAGGAATGAGTCTTCACATATGGGGACTCCCCAGCTACAGATGCCAGGGAGATCACCCAGATTGCGAGTCCCTGGGAAGGGCTCCACCTCCACCCATGAATCTCAGGCATCCAGTCAGGGATGGAGGGTAGGAGTTGATTAGGTATGGAACAGGTGTTTGAGAACAGTCTGACCAAACAAGGCATCCCGGCGAGAGTCCTTGTCCAAGAAGTAATGGGCTGTGAAGGTATGAACCGATGCCCAGGTGGCCGCTCGACAGATTTGGTCGATGGACACAGAGTTAAGATGAGCCATAGAGGCTGCCATGGCCCTCACATTGTGAGCTGTGACATGGCCCTCCAGAGAAAGGTTCTTACTCTGGTAGGCGAAGGAAATACACTGAGCAATCCAATTAGACAGAGTTCTCTTAGAGACTGGAAGTCCTAAATGAGAAGGATCAAAAGCAACAAAAAGTTGAGAGGACTTTCTATGTTGCTGTGTCCTTTGTAAGTAGAAAGCAAGTGCTCTTTTACAATCCAGGGTATGAAGATTCCTCTCTGCACTTGATGCATGAGGTCCTGGAAAAAAGACAGGTAAATACACCTCCTGGTTCAGATGAAAAGGTGAGACTACTTAAGGCATAAAGTGTGGATTAGTTCTGAGGACTACATTGTCATGATGGAACCTTGTATAAGGAGGATTAGCCACTAAAGCTTGCAACTCACTGATACGGCGAGCTGAGATGACTGCAATGAGAAAAATAACCTTCCAGGAAAGGAATTTCAAGGAGGTAGTGGCTAAGGGTTCAAAGGGTGGCTTCATAAGCTGGCCAAGAACCAGATTCAAGTCCCATGCCACTGGAGGTGGTCTAATGGGAGGTTTAGTCAAAAGAAGGCCTCTCATGAATCTTGCTATAAGAGGATGAGAAGAAATAGGTTGTCCATTGAGAGGCTTAAGGGATGCTGCAATAGCACTTAAATGGACTCTGATTGAATTTGTTTTAAGGCCTGCATGGGATAAATGCAGCAAATAGTCTAGTAAAGAATTCAAAGGTATTGCAAGAGGGTTGAGACCCTTCTCTGCACACCAAATGGAAAACCTTTTCCATTTGAAAGCATAGGAAGGCCTTCTGGAAGCATGAAGGATATCCTTCACTTGCTGAGAAAGGTGTAAATCCTGAAGGTCTAGGCCTTCAGCAACCAGGCTCTGAGATGAAGAGACTGAGGATTTGGGTGCCACAAGGTTCCCTCCTCCTGGGAGAGGAGATCTGGAGCAGACCCCAGATCCAGGTAGGGAGCTTGAGAGAGATGCAGAAGTAGAGAGGGTACCACACTTGGCGTGGCCAATGTGGTGCTATTGGGATCATAGACCCCTTGTCTCTCTGAAGCTTGAACAGTGTTTTGGGGATGAGGGGAATAGGTGGAAAGGCATAGAGAAAGTCTTGCCCCCAATGAAGGAGGAAGGCATCCCTGGCCTGAACTCCCTGACATGGAATCCTGGAACAAAACCGGGGAAGGTTGGCATTCCACGGACTTGCAAACAGGTCTATGTCTGGGGTACCCCAAATCCGAAAAATCCTGGCTATCTGGTCCCCATGGAGGGACCATTCGTGTGGAAGCAGAACTCGACTGAGTCTGTATGCCCAAGAGTTTTGAACTCCTGGATGATACACTGCCATGAGATGGATTTGATGCTCTCTGGTGAGGGCCCACAATCTCAGAGCTTCGTTGCAAAGCGACAGAGCCAGTCCCTCCCTGCTTGTTCACGTAGGACATGGCTACCTGGTTGTCCGGGTGGATGAGGACTGTCTTGTAGCTGAGCAGGGTGTGGAAGACTCAGAGCCAGAAAGATTGCTCTGAGCGCTAAGAGGTTGATATGTAGAGATGTCTTCTGTGGAGACCAGATGCCTTGGGTCGAGAGATCTTGTAGATGAGCTCCCCAACCCTTTGGAGAGGCATCTGTTGTAAGGGTTGCTTGGGGTAACACCTGTTGAAAGGGGGACCCCAGCAACAGATTTTGAGTGGACTTCCACCAGTGGAGGGACCAAAAGAGGCGACTGGAGGTTGCTATTTTGTCTGACAGGCAACCTGATGCCTGAGTCCATTGGGTGGATAGGGTCCACTGAGCGGCCCTCATGTGAAGGCGAGCGTAAGGAACCACATGCACCGTGGATGCCATATGGCCTAAGAGTTGTAACATCTCTCGAGCAGTTAAATGGGATTTTAACTGAATCTGGGAGGCTAACTGCACCAAGTGTAGGCAACGGGCCTGGGGAAGATAGGCCCTTGCAGTTGTGGTATCCAGTAAGGCCCCTATGAACTCTAGAGACTGAGTAGGGGTGAGATGGGATTTTGGAATGTTGATTACCAGTCCCAGATACTGAAGAACACGGCTTGTGCAGGCCAGGGAAGTCTGGGCCTCTGACTGGGATGGAGCTCGGATGAGCCAGTCGTCCAGATATGGGAATACGAATATTCCTAGAGTGCGCAGAAATGCAGCTACTACTGCCATGCATTTTGTGAACACTCTTGGAGCAGAGGCCAGACCGAAAGGAAGCACTTTGTATTGGTAGTGCTTTCCTCGGTAAAGGAACCGAAGGAACCTTCTGTGTGTTGGATGGATGAGAACATGGGTGTACGCATCCTTGAGATCTAGAGAACAAAGCCAGTCCTGACTATGGAGGTATGGAAGGAGAGTTCCGAGAGAGATCATCTTGAATTTCTCCTTGCATAGAAACTTGTTCAATTCTCTTTGATCTATTATGGGTCTGTAGCCCCCCCCCCCCCCCCCGTTTTCTTTGGAATGAGAAAATAGGGGGAGTAGAACCCTGAGCCCTGTTGAAGAAGGGGTACTTCTTCTATTGCCCCTTGGGCAAGAAGGGTAGCAATCTCTTGACCTAGAAGGTTGAGGAGAGATGTTGGAGAATTGAACTGTTTCACCATGGTGTGAGGAGGAAGGTTTAAGAAATGAAGCTTGTACCCATCTCGTATGATGGAGAGGGTCCATTGCTCTGCTGTGATTTGTTCCCATCTGGGAGCAAAGTGAGCTAACCTTCCTGGGATGGTGAGAGGCTCTGGATGTTCTAGAGCCAGAAAGGCTACGTTCTCTAGTGGAAAGTCAAAGGCCCTGAGGAGGCTGAGGCTGTTGGGCCGTAGCAGTCCTCGTAGCCTGAGACTTGGCCTGTTTTGGTTGTTGCTGTCTCTTTGTAGCAAAACGACCTTGGGAAGAGGCCTGACCATAACCTGAAGAAAATTTCCCTTTTTTTGGGAAAGATCCTTTTTTGAACAACCTCTTTTTAAAAGGAGCAGTAGTAGACTTTAAAAGTCTATCTAAAGCAGAATTTTCAGCATCCATTTGGTTGGCCTTTGCTTGCCAATCTTTGCCATAGAGGTTTTTTCCTGTACAGGGAAGGTTACCTAGACCATCCTGTACCCAGGATTCCAAATCAGAGGCTTGCAACCAAGCAACTCTGGTGCACCTATGGCAATAGCCGAGGCTCTACTGGCACCCTCAAAAGAGTCAAAGGCTGCACGGTTGGAAAACTTGGATACATCCTGTGCCTGTTTAAGCCAGGTGATATATTCTTCTCTCTTATCTTCTGACATAAAAGGAGATAAGGTTTGCAGATGATCTGTAACTTTTCAGAAACATCCCCATATATAGACTATAGGAGTTGATTCTGGCTACAAGCATACTGGCCTGGAAGATTTTCCTGCCAAAGGCATCTAGGGTTCTGCATTCTCTTCCTGGAGGAGCAGAGAAGTGCCTTTTTGTACTCTTGATCTTTTTCATAGCAGACTCTACCACAATGGAGTGGTGAGGAAGCTGAGTTTTATGAAACCCAGGACAAGGAGGAACACGATACATGGTGTCCAACCTTCGGGAATGAGGGGAGGTGGAAAGAGGAGTCTCCCATATGCCCAACATGTGATCATAAAGAATCTCATGTACTGGTAAGGTGGCTGCCTCTTTAGGAGCCTTAGGATATTGCAGGATATCTAATTTTTTGGCTCTAGGTTCTGTTTCAGAGGCCAC
This sequence comes from Ichthyophis bannanicus, assembly GCA_033557465.1. Classification (NCBI taxonomy): domain Eukaryota; kingdom Metazoa; phylum Chordata; class Amphibia; order Gymnophiona; family Ichthyophiidae; genus Ichthyophis; species Ichthyophis bannanicus. Next base: position 309,051,182 of record CM066033.1, read on the forward strand.
TGAGATAGACAGGCCTTTGGCCACCTCCCTAATGAAGTCCTGAAAAGACAAGTCTTCAGGAGGAGACATTCTCCTTTTTGGAGAAGAGGGTTCCTGAGGAAGGATCCCCGATGCTTCAATTGAGGCCTCTGATGTATCAGAGTCTTCAGAGGAATCGAAGTATCGACTGTCTGGATGCTCTCGCAGAGCCCGATACACGTACCGGGAGGTATTGACATCGGGAGTAATCGGTACCGAGTTGGTACTGATAGGCATCACTGGACAGCGTACCGCTGCCGTCGATGCTGATGTCGATGCAAGCGGTACCGGTATCGGAACTGATTTCGGATCCGGTACCAGGATCGGTACCGGTACCGACAACGGGGTTTGTTGTGGTACCGCAGGCGTCGCAGCTTGTATGAATGCCGTGATGGCACGCTGCATGGTCAGAATATTCTGATCCATTGACGCCACCAATGTCTGGATGTCGGTACCGGTGGTAACCGCTGGTACCCCAGAACATTGTAACAGGTGATCGGTCGAGGCCGAGCCATCGATGTCAACCTGTGACCCCATAGGTAGAGCTTTGGTAATTTTGCCGGTGTGGATTCCTCAAGAGTAAGCCCGGGGGCATCTCGATACTTAGAGGGAGATGAACTCTGAGGACCAGCCAGATTTAAGTTTGGTTACCTGAGATCCATGGGATGAAGCAGCAGCCCTGGAAGATGTCGATGCCACAGAAGCTGCATTGGAGGGAAACAGGGTACTGAGCTTGGCTGCCCGATTTTGTAACCCTCTCTTAGACATCATAGAACAGGACTCACAATCCGCTATGGAGTGGTCAGGACCTAAACATTTTAGACACCAGTCATGGGTGTCTGACAGAAATAGTGCTGCTGCACTTCGTGCACTTTTTAAACCCGGAGGCGGGTTTTTCCATGAGGAAAAATATATCTGTAGGCCTAAGGACCCAGAAGAAAAAATGCACTGTAGGTTATTTTTTGTTTTGTTTTTTTAAAGAAAGAAAAAAGACCGGTGGTACTGGTCCGGAATCGAGAAGGCAGACACGCGACTAAAGAAAAATAAAAGAAAATAAGAAATTCTTCAGCGGTGACAGGAAACACGACCTGCTGGCTCCGCGGAAAAGAAGAACTGGAGAGAGGCAGTTAGGAAAGGCGGGAAGGCAGCACGCAGGCGCTGTGGGATGCTCCCAAAAGCTTTCCTTTTGGACGCTGGGGAGCGTTCCCGCGCAGGCTCCGTCGGTACCGATGATACCCATATGTGAAGACTCATTCCTGCTTGTTCCTGGAGATAGTAGATTGTCAGGTCTTTCTTCCATACAGTGATTCCCAGTCCCTGGTATTCCAAGGTGGTCACCCATCCAAGTATTACCCAGACCTGACCCTGCTTAGCATCAAAGATCAAGCAACAACAGGTTAATTCAGTGCAGCTGAAGACTCCCTTCCTCCAACGCCGCGCTACCCTCCACCGGAAAAGGTGGTCTCTATTGTAACTACTGCATCCACATGTGGCGAGCGGAACCTCTCCTAGTCCTAGTCTCCAAGGATATAGCCTGTCCATGGTCCTAACGCCTTTCAGACCCGTTTCTGGCCGATCGCGCTCCTCCTAGATCATCCGATCCACCACTCGTTGCACAGGAAACACTACCTGTGCATGCCTCACCGCTTGCATCATAGGGTCTTCCCCCACTTCGTCTTCCTACAGCTGTGCAGTAACGAGACTGAGCACCTGAAGGGATTCCATGATAAGAGCCATCAGTTCCTCCTTCCGGAATACCCGAATGATGTTAGCCTTAAGCCTCCTTTGAGGCAGTAGAGCACTCCATAGGAATTTCCTCCTGTCCATCTCCTCTTGAGCACAATGAAAACTTTTTACAAAGGCATCTCTTAACCAAAACTCATTCATCATAAGTTAGGAGAGGCTCCTTTCCTTCTACAATATGAAGTAGAAAGAAACTCCAAAATCACTAGGTATACTGAGCCATGGCCTTCCTACTAGAGTAATGTACAATTCAGTCTGTATCTAAAAAGATGAACATTATATTTTAAGCTCCATTAGCACCTGGTTTTAGGAAACCCCAGCTTTCTCATTCCTCAGTGGCAATTGAGTCAGCAATGAAGAAGATGAGGAATGGCAGAAAGGTTCCCTTTATACCCCTGGTAAAGACTCCACTCTTAGACCACCAAAGCAAGAAAGCATTCCCGAGTGCATTGCGGTCTGCATGCAGCTGATTGGATTTAAAGGATTCAGTGTATGCATAGCATATTTCAGAAGGCATAAGGTTTCCATCCAGCCTGCCTCCACCTTCACAGTCTAAACCGGCTGCCATCTTGGCTGTGCAGATCATTGTGGAAGCCATTTGTATGCTCAGCATATGATGTATATCTTCTAGAATCTGAGCTGCTGCAATTGCTGCTAGAAATCTAGCCTGGCTGCGTGCTTCTGGCCTCCAGTTCTGGAAGCAAAGGGCCATAGAATAAATCAACAGTGTTAGCTAAAAATGAACAAGGCTCTCTCTCACAAAAGAGAATTTTTTTTTTTTTTTTTTTTTTAAATCCCACCCCAGTCCGAGGGACCCAAGCCTTCGAACACAGCCCCTTAACACTGTGCCCAAACTATAAACTGAGAAATGAAATCAAGACAACCAAATTACAAAAAAAAAAAAAATCAAAATAAATCCTTCCTTAAGGACCCGAAACAGAATAGGGAGCTGCCACTGTATGCGGCCTACCCATGCCGCCGAAAGCATGTGGGAAAACTCCACTCACCACAACTGCTGTGCCTGATAGTCACCCCGTGGCACGACCACGGCCCCCGGCCTTACCCCTGTCCGCGTCGTGCATGAGTCCAAACAGGTTCTGCTGTTCTGATCAGCGCCTTCCGGCCTGTTAAGGTCGCGGGCCGTTTCCCCACAAGGACCTTCGCCGTCGATTTGGGCTGCACTCCCCTCCCAATCTGAACGGAGGAAAGTTATTCAGGAGAGCGGACGGTCTGCCGGCCAGCCCGAGCCTCGAGCTGTTTTGCTGAAGGGCACTCCTGCGGCCCGGGAGCCCCCTCCGCACGGGATTAACAGCGTGGATAGAAGGCCCCTCGGTCACACATCCGAGTCAGAAATAGCACGGGACCCATTCTCAGAGTCAGGCGCGTCCCGGCGAAGCACACTGAGGCTGAAAGGGCCATTCTGCTCGTCTCGCTGTTGTCTCTTTTTTTTTTTTTTTTCAGAAAACAATAAGACCACCACCACCAGCAAATTACTTTGCAATGAACACCGAAATGAACATAACTTAACTTCAAGAAATTGAGTGGCAGTCATCCACAAGGTACTCACTGTCCTCCAACGTATACTGCAAAAACGCACCGCTATCCCTATGCGGCCTGATAAGCGCGGGAAGCATGCTTCACTAACAGACCAGCTGGTCCTGCTTCCCTCGCTGCACTGCGCACTTGCACTGAAGCCTCCTGATGCAACGGCGCTCCGCAGGAGAAAGTAACGGCGCTCTGCGGAAGAAAGTAACTTACCCAATTACCTCCAATCGCTGGCCCTGCTATCCACGTCGCTGCCTTCAGCTAGATGCTAAGCAGACGCAGAGAGGACTTTCTGGCCGCCGGTTTACTGCCCCAAAATCTGCCAGCAGTACCAGGGCACTCAGAGCAGTCTATGCTGCTGCTGCACAACTCCCCTCTGTCCCTTCCAGGAGGGGAGAACAGCTCCACACTCGGGCCGATTCTGGAAGTGAAGGAGAAGCACCAGCGGCTCCCTTCCTTCCATCACCTTTTTTTTTTCCCACCCCCAACCCTACACAAAAGAAACAGAATGAATAGGCAAGTGAATGAAACAAAATAAACTCCTGAAGACTAACTACACTGACTGTTCCTCTAGTGAGCCCAGGAGCTAGGCTCACTACGTCCTCCTGCTGCATGGAGACTGGACACACTGGGGCTGTTGGGAGAGGCCAGCAGAGTACATCCAGTTGTGTCACAATTTTGACATGCCCAGTCTCCAAGCTGCAGGAGGAGGTGCACAACGCAGAGGTGGAGGACTAAACTGGAGGACCGATAAGGAAAGATGGTTATAAAAAAAAAAAAAAAAGTATTTGATAGAGGTGTTAGGAGTTCCTTTGGAGTCTCACCTACTGATTACAAAAATATACTATCTTCCACAAGATAAGCGGCCCCTGTTGTTGGGTGGTCACTGCCGTTCAAGCAAAGTAAGGAGTTGGACGTGTCTGCAATTTTGGAGACTACAGATGAAACAGTTCCTGCAACTTGTTTAGTTCAAGTCACTCTTTTACCGGATAGGGATTATTTTGCATTTGTTTTTCAGGAAGCACAGCATTGGATTTCAGGGGTTACAGGTTCGGGCTTTTCCTGACCTGGCGTGGGACACTCAGTGGCGACAGAAGGAGTTTCTCTTTCTTCGCCCTAGGGACTCTCAGCTGGGTGCAGTTTTCTTTCTAAAGTCTCATGTAAATGTATTGTTAAATTTCAATTACGTACTTGTGTTGTATATCCCTCTCAGCTTGTTTCATTTCTTAATGCTCACCCCGTTTCGGGTACTGTTGTGGAGATATCTGAACCTGACTCAAGTTAAATGATTGGCTGTACTATGGCTCCCTTTTTCCTTCACGTATTGTAATTAGTTTTCTTTTTTTCCTTATCTATGGATTTCCCTCTTGTAGTGGGCTAGTGGATGGGTCTGGTGTATTTTGTTTTCAGTTTTGTTTTTCCTAGCTGATATAGGATTGATAATTGTATCAGGTTGTATTATTGTTCCCAGTTCCCATGTTTTCTTTAAGTAGAGATTTCTACTGTGGTATATTGTAAAATGCATAAATATAAAATTTAAAAAAAGAATAGAAAAAACACCACCACAAAGGATATTATAATACCTCTGTATCATTCCATGGTTTGACCGCACCTTGAATATTGTGCGCAATTCTGGTCGCCGTATCTTAAAAAGGATATAGCGGAATTTGAAAAGGTACAGAAAAGAGCCACGAAAATGGTAAAGGGGATGGAAGGATAACCCTACAAGGAAAGGCTTAAAAGGTTTGGTTGGAAAAGAGAAGACTGAGGGGAGATATGATAGAAGTCTATAAATTAATGGAGTGGAACAGATTATGTCATCAAAAAGTAGAAAGACTAGAGGACACTCAATGAAGCTACAAAGTAACCCATTTAAGACTAATAAGAGAAAATATTTTTTCACTCAACACGTAAACTCTGGAATTCATTACCGGAGGATGCAGTAAAAGCTGTTAGTGTGTTGTTGTTGTTGTGTGCCGTCGAGTCGGAGTCGACTCATGGCGACCCTCTGGATAGCTATCCTAAATTGTGTTCGGTCTTGAGTTAGGCGGCTCATTGTTGACAGACTGGTACCCGTAGCTGCTGTTATTGTAGTGATCAATCTCATTGCTGGCTTTCCTCTTTTGCGTTGACCTATCTTGCCAAGCATGATGTCTTTCTCTAATGATCTCTCTCTTCGCATGATGTGTCCAAAGTATGAAAATCGAAGTCTTGTCATCTGAGCTTCTAAAGAAAGCTTAGGTTTCATCTCTTCTAGTACCAACTGGTTTGTTCTTCGGGCAGTCCATGGTATACACAGTATTCGCCGCCAGCACCATAATTCAAAAGCATCAATTTTCTTCCTATCTTTTTCACTGTCCAGCTTTCACATCCATATGATGTTATTGTTATTTTCTCTCCTCTTGCTCTTGTACGGTCCTTCCTTCCTCATCTGCTTTCCCTCCCTCTGATCCACAGCACCTTCCTTGTGGGGTTCCACAGGGTTCCGTTCTTGCCCCCCTTCTTTTCAATCTTTTTCTCGCCCCTCTTGCTCTCCTTATCCAGCAGTCAGGTATCTCGGCTTTCTTTTACCCCGATGATATTCTCCTACTCCATCACACTTCTCCTTCTTGCCCTGATCTCACTCCTCTGAATTCTTGCCTTTCCTCTGTTACTAGCTGGCTCACTACCAATTGTCTTCACCTCAATCTTACTAAGACTGTTGCTATTTGGTTTACTCCTGGTGCTCCCTCCCCCATTCTAGCCCCCTCTTTCTCCAATTCCCCGGTCCCACTGGTCTCTACATTTCGGTATTTAGGTGTTCACTTTGATTCGGATCTTTCCTTTCATTCTCATATTTCCCATATTACTAAAACCTCTTTTTTTCTCCGGCAAATCCGCTCAATTCGCCCTTTCCTTTCTCCTTCTGCCCTGTCTACACTGGTGTTGTCCTTGGTTATGTCACGGGTGGACTTTTCTAATGCACTATTTCTCGGTCTTCCCAAAAACCAGGTGGTTAGGCTTCAAAAAATACAGAACACTGCTGCACGTCTTGTCACACATTCCACTCCCCGAGATCACGTCACTCCCTTACTTTTTCATCTTCATTGGTTGCCAGTTTCATTTCGTTCTCAGTTTAAGTTACTGACCCTGCTTCACAAGGCCTATCACACCGGTACTCCATCCTATCTGACCGACCTTCTCTCCTTCCATTCCCCCCGGTACACTCCTCGCTCTTTCCACCTCAACCGTCTCGCCCTTCCCTCCCCCTCCCGTGCCCACCTCCAACTCACGCGTCTTTCTGCTTTTTTACTTTGCTGGTCCTGCACATTGGAACTCCCTTCCCTCTTCCCTCCGCCTGGAACCACAATTCACAGTCTTCAAACAAAACCTCAAAACTCATTTCTTCTCTCTGGCATTCAATATTCCCTCCCCTTTTGTATGAGTCTGCTCCCGATGTATTTATTTTGCCTTTTGTTTCCTGTCCTGTATCTCCTGCATTTTAGCCTTCTGTCCTTTATAAATTTGTATATTTCTTTTCCTTTCTGGCTTTGGCCAAAGTTTTTATGTATTATGTTTTATGTTTTGTGTAATTTATGTATTTTATGAATTTTATGTATTTTATTATTGTACACCGCCTTGGTTGTTCCAGAAAGGCGGTTTTTATCAAATGAATAAACCTTAAACCTTAAAATACCATGGCTTGAACAAGTCGAATCTTTGTATGGAGAGAGACATCTCTGCTCTTGAGAATCTTATCTAGGTCTTTCATAGCCATTCTGCCAAGAGCAATGCGTCGTCGGATTTCTTGACTGCTTGTTGCTTCTTTATTGATAGTTGATCCAAGTAGGTTAAAGTTGTTCACGATTTCAATTTCTTCTCCTTCAACGACGAAACTGTTGATTATGCCAGTTGTCATGATCTTTGTCTTTTTTACATTAAGGTGCAGGCCCATTTTGAGACTATGCTCTTTGATTGTGAGAAGCAAATGTTTCAGATCATCTTCACTTTCAGCCAGTAATGTGCTATCATCAGCATAGCGAAGGTTGTTAATGAGTCTTCCACCAATTTTCACACCTCTGTTGTCTTCATACAATCCTGCTTCTCTGATGATTTGTTTTGCATATAAATTAAACAGGTAGGGGGAAAGTATGCAGCCTTGTCTTACACCTTTGCTTATTTCAAACCATTCTGTTTCTCCTTGTTACGTTCAAACTGTTGCTTCTTGATCAATGTACAGATTGTGCAAGAGTACGATCAGGTGTTCTGGTATACCCATGCTTTTTAATGTGGGCCAGAGTTTCTGATGGTTTACACAGTCAAAAGCTTTGCTATAGTCAATGAAGCACAAATAGATATCCTTTTGGTATTCTTTAGTCTTTTCAAGGATCCATCTCAAATCCGCAATGTCGTCTCTCGTTCCTCGCCCTTTCCTCAACCCTGCTTGCACTTCAGGTAGTTCGTGTTCCAGGTATGGTTGTAGTCTCTTTTGAATAATCTTCAGTAGAATCTTGCTGGCATGTGGGATCAGAGCGATTGTGCGATAATTTCCACAGTCAGTTGGATCACCTTTCTTTAGTATTGGTATAAACACAGATCTTTTCCAGTCAGTTGGCCATGATGTTGTCTTCCATATTTCTAGGCAGAGCCTTGTAAGTACAGTAACAGCTGCATCAGATTGCTGTAATACTTCTATGCGAATGCTATCAATGCCTGGTGCTTTGTTCTTTGATAAGGCTTTCAATGCTGCTTAACTTCTTCTTTCATCACCAATGGTTCCCGATCATAAGGTACAGGTTGAAACGGCTGTTGGTCCACTTGATCTTTATCATATAAAACTCTGTATATTCCTTCCATCTTTTCTTGATCTTCTCAGCATCATTCAACATAGAACTTTGAGCATCTTGTAACATTCCAATTCGAGGCTGGAACTTTTTCTTTAACTCTCGTAGCAATAGGAAAGCTGATCTTGTTCTTCCTCTAATAGTTTCTGCTTCTATTTCCTTGCACGTGTCATTGTAGTACTTTTCCAGGTCCTGTCTTGCTGCACGTTAGAAATCTCTGTTGAGTTCTGTGATTGTCTTTTTTTCTCCTCTGGCTTTAGCTTCTCTGCGTTTCTGGGCAATTTTCAGAGTTTCTTCCATCATCCATTTTGGCCGTTTTTTCTTTTTCACCTTTTGTAGAGACTTCTCGCTTTCTTCCAACACAACCTTCTTGATGTCATTCCATAACTCTTCTGGAGCTCTGTCATTTGTATCTAAAGCAGCAAATCGATTTTGCAGGCAGTCTTTAAATTCCAGTGGTATATTCTCAAGGTCATATTTTGCTGCATTCATGAGTGGTTTGTTCTTTTTCAACTTTAGCTTGAGTTTGCATACTAGTAGTTGATGATCTGTACCACAGTCAGCTCCAGGTTTTGTCTTTGTTGATGTTATAGAGCTTTTCCATCGTTGACTTCCACAGATGTAGTCAATTTGAGTTTTATACAATCCATTGGATGAAGTCCATGTGTACAGTCGCCGCTTCTGTTGCTGGAAGAAGGTGTTTGAGATGACTAGATAGAATTCTGCAAGACCAACGATCAGTCTTTCTCCAGCTTCATTTCTGTTGCCAAGTCCATATTTTCCAACTACTTTGTCGTCTTCTTTGTTGCCAACTTTTGCGTCCCAGTCACATATCCTGTTTGCATGTTCTGTCAATTTCAGCTTGTACTTGTTCATAGAACTCTTCAATTTCATTTTCTTCTGCAGCTGTTGTTGGGGCATATACTTGTTTATAGTTGTGTTGATAGGCATTCCTCGTAGACGAATAGAGATTAAGCGTTCGCTGACTGCATTGTATTTCATTACAGTTCTTGCAAGTTTCTTTATTATAAATGCAACACCATTTCTTCTTTGTCTTTCATTTCCAGCATAGTAGACCATGTGATCATCTGATGCAAAGTGCCCGATGCCAGTCCATTTTAGTTCGCTGACACCCAACAGATCAAGTTGTACACGTTCCATTTCATTCTTGACCACCTCAAACTTCCCTTGGTTCATGTTCGTACGTTCCATGTTCCAATGTGTAAGACATCTTTACAGCTTCTAACTCTCATTTCATGCGCAGCTACATCAGCAGTCAGACGTCCCGAGGGCTTTGATCCAACCACATCATAAATGCTGGCTTTACTCTGAAAAGTCTTCAGCTCTTCCCCAGTAGCTAGTTGAGTGCCTTCTGACCTGGGGGTCTCATCTTCCAGCACTATAGCACAATTTGTTTAGTTGTAACTATCCATTGGGTTTTCATGGCAAGATACAGAAGTAGATTACCGGGCCTTTCTTCCGCACAGTTTAAGTTTGGTGCTGTTGCCGTTGTCACAGAAATGTGATCTTCCACCGTCAACACTATCCCATTCTGCTGCTGCCCAGATGGGTGGTTTGTCTTTGTCTGGCACCTCAGCTGAGACCTGTCCATCTTGGGAGACCCTGACAGTAGTTAAACTACCGACAGTTTAGCTCTCAGCATCACTGAAGCACACAAGCCCTCACAGCACGACAAGCTGCAAACCAAGTGAGGGGCTGTTAGTGTAGATGGGTTTAAAAAATGTTTGGACAAGTTCCTGGAGGAAAGATCCATTAACCACTATTAAAAAGGACCCGGGAAATCCACTGCTTACCCCAGAACGAGCATTGTGGAAGCTGTGGACTTTGAGTACGTGCCAGTGACCTGGATTGGCCACTGTTGGAAACAGAATACTGGACTTGATGGACCTTGGTCTGACCTAGTATAGCATTTCTTATGTTCTTACAACACTGTGACAGCAGCCTAACTACTGTGTGCATTCTGGTCTCCACATCTCAAAAGATGTAGCGAAATCGGACAAGATACGAGAAGGGCAACAAAATAATGGGGATGGAATGACTTCCCTATGAAGAAAGGCTAAAGAGTTTAGAGCTTTTCAGCTCGGAGAAGAGATGGCTGAAGGGAGATATGATTAAGGTATATAAAATCCTGAGTGTAATGGGTAAATGTGAATCAACTTTTTTACTCTTTCGAAAAGTACAAAGACTAGGGGACACGCAACATAGATACTAAATAGTGCATTTACAGCAAATAGGAGAAAATATTTTTTTCACTTAACACATAATTAAACTCTGGAATTCAATGCCGGAGGATGTGGTAAAAGTATTTAGTATAGCCGAGTTTAAAAAAGGTTTGTACAAGCTTCTGGAAATAAAGTCTATAAACCGTTGAGAGACTGGAAAATCTACTTCTTAACTCTGGGGATAAGCAACATGGCATCTTGCTACTTTTTGGGATCCTGATAGGCATTTGTGACTTGGATTTGCCACTGCTAGAAACAGAGTTGATGGAGCCAGTATAGAAATTCTTGTTCTTATGAAATATCACATTTTCCCAGGCATGAAACCAAGGGCCATTCACCATCTTTTATTACTATAAACAGTTTAGTAGCTTTTGGAAGAAAAACTATATAAAACAAAAAAAATAAATCCATCAATCTTGGACCGCTTTTAACCTTCCCACATGATTCCGTTTAGAAAAACCCATGCATACTACATCTGGACTAGATCCACCTGGTGGAGGGTTTTCAGGAAGCCAGTAGGATCTCCTCGACATCCCCTGGAAGGTTGAAAGGGGCCAGCGCTACCCTTTCAAACAGCCACGCCATTAGCAATAGCAACCCCTCGTTAGAATGCAGAAGGAAGCCCTCCTCCTGGGACAGGAGGTCCGGGGCCTGGCCCAGTCGGGGATAGCAGCAGAGGGAACCAGGGTTGCCTGGGCCACCTGGGTACAATCAGTATGACCGACGCCCTCTCGCTCTGGAACTTGAAGAGGGTCTTGAAGACCGGGGGGAGGGGGGACGGGGGTCGGTGGGAACACATAGTAGGCCCTCCAACCATGAGATTAGGAAGGTATCTGCCACCCCGGGTGCGGCTGGCGCGAGAAGCATGGTAGCTTTGCATTGTCTGGGGAAGCAAAAAGATCAATCACGGGCCTGCCTGCCCCAGTGGTGGAAGAGTTGTTTCATTACCCTGGGGTTTAAGTGCCAACTCATGTGGGCGAAGGACTCTGCTCAGTCTGGCTGCTAAGAAGTTGTCCTGGCCTGGCAGGTATACCACTTGTAGGAGCATGTTGTTGCACACTGCAAAGGAGGAGGGCCACCGCTTCCTGGAAGAGCGAGTATGAGCCCGTGCCCCCCTGCTTGTTAATATGAAACATGGCCACCTGGTTGTCTGTTTGGATCAGCACAGGTTGGTGCCACAGGTGGAGGCGGAATGCTCATAGGGCCAGGAAGATTGCACTGAGTTTGAGGAGATTGCTCTGCAAGAGTGACTCCTCCTGGGACCAGCTGCGTTGTGTGGTAGTCCCCACAATGCACCCCCTCCAACCCAGGAGGGGAGGTGTCCGTTGTCAGGGTCCTCTGCGGTGCGGGTGCCCGTAATGGCAGTCTCGCCTGTAGGTGAGTGTAGGTTTTGGCACCAGGTAAGGGATTCCGCCAGTTGGCGGGTGACTGACTCTTTCCCGTAGTCTGCCTGTGGCTTGAGTCCTATGTGAGCAGCGGCACCATTGGGCTACCCACATGTGTAGGCGGACTAGCAGTGTGACGTGGACTGTTGAGGCCATGAGGCCCAACAGGCAGAGGAGGCGGTGAGCCAGTACTGACCGGCGGTATTGTACCTCTCCTGCCAATTGTATGAGGCAGTCTGCCCTTGACCTGTAGCGTGTCCAACTGCACCCCTATGTACTCCAGACTTTGGGTTGGGGCAAGATGGGGTAGTTGATGAACCACAGGTCCTGCAGCAGGAGGTTGTACGCTCTGCAGCCTGCCTGACCTCTGAGGCCATACCGCCCCCGATTAGCCAGTCATCCAGGTAGGGGAAAAGAAAAGCCCCTTGCAGACGCAAGTGAGCAGCTACCACTGCCAAACATTTGGTAAAGACCCTTGGCGAGGAGGCCAGGCCAAAGGACAGCATTCTCTACTGGTAGTGCCCTCCTCCCACCACAAACCATAGGTATTGCCTGTGTGAGGGGTGGATCAGGATGTGAGCATACGCATCCTTTAGGTCCAAGGAGTGCAGCCAATCTCCCTGGTGGACATAGGGCAGCAGTGTTCCAAGAGAGAGCATCTTGAACTTCTCCCTCACTAGAAACTTGTTCAAGTTTCACAAGTCTAGTATGGGCCTGCGGCCTCCTATTCTCTTTTGGGGTGAAGGAAGTATCTTGAGTAGAAGCCCTTCCCCCACAGATGTCTGGGTACGGGCTCCACAGAATTGTTCCTAAGCAGACCTATGAGCTCTGAGAGCAGAAGGGTCTGGTGAAGGAGAGGTCACACTGGCTCTCCTGGAAAGAACCTGGGTGGTACTTGTAAGTGGAGGAGATATCCCTCCTTTGCCACCTTTAGCACCCACTGCTCTGAGGTGACTTTGGCCCACTGGTGGGCAAAAAGTGCCAGGTGGTACCCTTTGGGCTTGTAAGTTGGAGGAGAGGCCCTGCCCTGGGAGTCAAAAAGCTCCTCCCTGATTGGGCTGGAGCCGGGGCTTGGAACCTCTGAGCCTTGGGCTTCTGAGTTCCTTGGCCCTGCCTCTTAGGGAAAGAACCCTGTTGTTGGCCCAAGGAGGACTGGTATCTGTGACTCTGTAGGAAGTGCCCCTTTTTCCCGAGAAATAGGGGCCTTTTTCCCCCAAGGATGACTTGCAGGTGAAAGAAGAGGTCTTCTTTGAGAGCCTCTGGAGGGTCACCACTTCAGCTTCTATCTGGGCTGCCTTGTCAGCCGTGGGTTTGCCAAATAAGTTCTCACCAGTGCAGGGGACATTGAGCAGCTTGTCCTGGACCTACTGCAGCCAGGCTTAGCATCGAGCTCCAATGCCGGCCACTGCTACTTGAGCCGCTGACTCTAATCTGTCGTAAGCTGCCCAGGAGAGGAACTTTGAGCAGTCCTTGATCCCAGAGATCAAGACTTGGAACCGATTGAGAGGTTCCCCAGGCAGCCCTGCCAACAATCCGGACAACTCCTGGGTCAGGACCTTCAAATACATGCCTATGTGTAGCTCATAGGCCTGGATTTGACACCCCAGCAATGAGCCCTGGTAACACTTGTGCCCAAGGGCGTCAAGGGCTCTAGCATCCCTGCCAGGGGAGACAGATGAGTAAGTCTTGAGTTTTTGCATGGTTGACTTGACAACATGGAGTTACGTGGGAGTTGGGGCTTGTGGAACCCCGGCCTCTTGTAATGAAGTATATGGCATCAAGGCGACAGTTGACCACTGGCACTGATGCCAGGAACTCCCGCAGTAGCTGCTCAAGAATCGGCTGCACTGGCCCCGTGAGAGTTTCCTTGGGTGGAGACTCGAACTGAAGGATCTCCAGCTCCTCGGTGCATGGGTCCTCCTGCCTCGATAAGCACAGAGAGTTAGCGTAGTTACTCACCTGTAACAGGTGTTCTCTGGGGACAGCAGGAATCAGTCCTCACATATGGGTTACGTCGGCGCCGACTGAGCCCGTGTGGACCAAATCCCCAGCTTTCAAAGAAAGCGTTTGGGAGTTGCCTCCATGCATGCGTGGTCCACTTCCCGCCCAAAAGGGGCCATCTTGCTCAGTCAGTCAATGACATAGCTAAGACGGCAAAAAACAGAAAAAGTAAAAAGAATGGAGGACTGCAACTCCCCGGAGAACACCTGTTACAGGTGAGTAACTACGCTTTTTCTGGGAACAAGCAGGAAGTCAGTCCTCACATATGGGACTCCTCAGCTACAGGAACCCATAGCCAAAACAGGCTCCCTCATCGAGAGCTGCGAGCAGCTGCAGAGGGAAAAACTCTCAATCTGAAAAGGAATTAGAACTCTGATAGCCTGAACACAGAAGGGTTGGAGGGCAGGAGTTGCCTAGACCTCGAAAAAGTTATGGAGTATGGCCTGGCCAAAAGGCACTGTCCTGTCAGGACTCCCTATCACAGTAATGAGCTGCGAAGGTATGCACTGAAGACCAGGTGGCGGCCTGGCAGATGTCTGCCAGAGGAACAGAGCACAAATGAGCCATGGATGTTGCCATGGCCCAGACCTTGTGAGCCGTGACACGGCCCTCCAAAGGGAGTTTTGCTTTCTCATAGGCCCAGGCGATGCAGTCTGCCACCCACGTGGACAGCGTGCACTTAGTTACCGCTTGACCCAGCTTGCTGGGGATGTCGGAGACAAAAAGCTGTGAAGCTTTCCAGTGGTCTCGGGTGCACTCAATATAGAAAGATAAAGCCCTCCTACAGTCTAGGGTATGGAGGACAGCCTCAGCGCAACTGGCATGCGGTCTGGGAAAGAAGGTAGGGAGAACCACCTCCTGATTGAGGTGGAAAGGAGACACTACCTTTGGAAGAAACTTGGGGTATGTGCGGAGCACCACCCTATTCTTGTAAAACCTGGTATAAAGGCCCCTCTGACATGAGGGCCTGGAGCTCGCTCACTCTTCGAGCGGAAGTGAGAGCAATGAGGAACACCACCTTCCATGAGAGGTAGCGGAGATGACACATAGCCATCGGTTCAAAAGGCGGCAGGGTGAGCCATCCCAATACCACATTGAGATCTCATTCAGGCGCCGGAGGGCAGACCGGGGCGATTGGACAGGAGAAGACCCCTGAGGAATCGGGAGACTGTCGGGTGTGCCAAGAGAGGCTTCCCGTCTATCGGAAGATGGTAGGCTACGAGGGCACTGAGATGTACTGATGGAGTTGGACTTGAGCCATGAGTCAGAGAGGTGGAGAAGGTATTTTAGTACTAAGGAGACTGGGCAGGAGAAAGGATCGGTTCCGTGAGCCGCACACCAGAGTGCAAACCTGCGCCACTTAAAAGCGTACGCCTGCCTGGTAGATTTTCTGTGGGAAGCCAGCAGGACATCCTCAACCTCCCTCGAGAGTAGGAGCGGAGCTAGCGAGACCTTCTCAGCAGCCACGCCATCAGCGATAGGGAGCTGGGGTTGGGGTGCAGAAGAGAGCCCTCCACCTGGGAGAGGAGCTCTGAGCCTGTCCCCAAAGGGATAGGAGTCTCTGCCACTAACTGTAGGAGTGGGAATCACAGTTGTCGGTGCCACTGTGGGGCTATCAATATGACTAAGGCTCTGTTGTGAAGAATCTTGAACAGGGTCTTGGAGATCAGAGGTGTCGGGGGAAACGCAGAGGCGGCCCCCCGACCACTATATTAGAAAGGCGTTGGCAACCACCCTGTTGGGTGTGGTTGCCAGGAACAGAAAAGGAGCAACTGGTGGCTGTCGGGCTGGTGAAAAGGTCCAGCCTCGGGTACCCCCAGATCCGAAACAGCCTGCGGGCCACTTAGGGGTCCAGTCGCCATTCATGGAGCTGGAGCAGTCCCGGTAAGTACACTGCCTTGAGGAGAATGCCATGCTGGACAGCGAATGAGCACAGGTCCAGCACTTCTTGGCAGAGGACACGGGATCCCATGCCCCCCTATTTGTTCACGTAGAACATGGCATCCTGGTTGTCGGTCTGGACTAGGACAGAGTTGTGGTTGAGGGATCTCTGGAACGTCCTCAGGGCAAGGCGGATCGCATGCAGCTCTAGCAGACTGATCTGTTGGGCACTCTTGTTTGAAGATCAGATGCCCTGGGTGCAGAACCCTTGCAGTGGGCTTCCCAGCCCAGTAGGTAGGCGTCTGTGGTGAGGACCATCGAGAGCTGAGGGGTCTGAAAAGGCATTCCCGCTTGCTAATAGCGGGGAGAATGCCACCAGTTTAGGGACCACGCCAAGCGCCTGGTGACTCGGATCTTGTCCTGAAGGTGTCCCGTTGCCTGGGACCATTGGTCCCTGAGGCACCAATGTGGGATCCGCATGTACAGGCGGGCATCTGGGGTGACATGGACTGTGGAGGCCATATGCCTGAGGAGGCGCAACAGGAGTCGTGCTGTAACAGAAGAGTGGCGCTGTACCCTCCTGGCCAGTGCCATCAGCCTGTTGACTCTGTCTGTAGTAGGGAGGCTTTGGCTGGGAGCGTATTGATCCTTGCCTCGATGAATTCCAGCTCCTGAGTTGATCTCAGGCTGGACTTGGGGTAGTTTATCACGAAGCGCAAGTGCTGAAGGACCTGGATGGTGCGTGCCGTGGCCTGCTGCACGTTGGGAGCTGAGGTGCCCCTGATGAGCCAGTCATTGAGGTAGGGGAAGACAAAAATCCCTTGAAGCCTGAGAAAGATGGCGACTACCGCTAGGCACTTCATGAATACCCTGGGGGCCGAGGGGCAGCACCCGGTACTGAACGTGAAGGCCCCCACCACAAAGCATAGGTATTGTCTGTGGTTTGGGTGGATTAGGATGCGAGTATAAGTATCCTTTAGGTCTAAGGAGCATAGCCAGTCTCCCTGGCAGAGGTAAGGCAGCAAAGTTCCAAGGGAGAGCATCCTGAACTTCTCCCGCACCAGGAATTTGTTGAGGTTGCAAAGGTCGAGGATGGGTCTGAGGCCTTCTGACCTTTATGGCACAAGGAAGTAAGTGGAGTAGAACCTCTTGCCCCTGAGAAGATGGGGCACTGGTTCTATCGCTCTGTCCTCGAGAAGACTTGCCAATTCCTTCAAAGGAAGGTCCTGGTGGAGGGGAGTCCGGGAAGCTCTCCCGGAAAGAAGTGTGGGGGCGCCTCGGCTAGGCGAAGGAGGCAACCTTCCTTGACCACCTGTAGAGCCCAGGCGTCTGTGGTGACGGTTCCCCACCTGTGGGCGAATAGTGAGACACAACCTCCTGTAGGCTGCCTGGCCTCGCTGGGGAGAGGGGTCATGCTGTAAAAGTCAAAAGCTTCCCGCAGTTTGAGCCGGGGTTGAAAACATGGGGCTTAGGAGCCTTCTGTTTACGGGGGCCGTGTCCCTGCCCCTTGGCTTGCTGCCCCGGTAAGGTGCGGATTTCCTCAGGTGGAAGGACTTTTTCCCCCGGGCCCTTTTTGCGCGGAGGGCCCGAGGTCTTCTTAGAGAGCCTAGTTCTTGTCATGAACTCCATCTCCAGTTCGGTGGCCTTCTCAGTCATGGGCTTTCTGAATAAGTTCTCCCCTCAACAGGGGACATCAACTTGTCTTGTACCCATTGCTCTAGGTCAGACGACTGCAGCCAGGCTTAGCGGTGTGCACCGATGCCCACCCCAGCTACTCTGGCCACCGACTCGAACCCATCATAAGCCACTTGAGATATAAATTTAGAGCATTCACGCTGCAGGGGCTCCTGAGAGAGACCAGCTGAAAATTTGGCGATCTTCTTTGTTAGATCTCTTAGGTACATGCCCATGTACAGCTGGTAGGCCAGAATTCGGCCATTCAGCATCACGCCCTGGTAGTATTTTCTGCCAATGGCATCTAGGGTATGGGCTTCCCTGCCGGGTGGCAGTGAAGAGTGCGTCTTTTGACTTTTTAGTTGACGCATGGCCGATTCCACGGCCATGGAATTATGCGGCAATTGAGACTTTTGGAACCCAGGGCTCCAGCGGACTCGATACATCAAGTCGAGCTACATACTAACCACCGGTATCGACGCCAGTGTCTCCCACATGCGGAGCATAAGACGCTCCAGGATGGGAGGAATGGGCACCGTCAGAGACTCGAGGAGGAGCCTCATATTGGAGGATCTCGAGTTCATCTGCTCGAGGGTTCTCCTTGGATTCCATTGCAATGACCAAAGCCTTGAACTTATCCCGAAGTCACGCAAGGCCATGTCCTCGGGAGGAGATCTCCCTTGAGGCTCCGACCCCGGTGAATTGGAAGGGACATCCCGGTGAAGGCAAGTGTCTGGAGATACCTTTTCTCCCGAGTCCCAGATGGAATCATCCAAGTAGGACAAGTGACAGTCTTCAGGTCCCGAGGGGTCGGGCCGCTCCAGCGCTAGTTGACTAGCCGGTGATGATCTCTGCCCCGAAGAGAGGGAGATCGAGCAGGACCTCAGCCAAGGAGCCTCTCAGGCCCGAAGGCTTTCGAGGATCGGCATGGCCTCCGGGGTCAACTTAGTCGTCGAGTTCCCGGTGGTCAGGGCAGAGGAACCGGACATACCAGACACTACTGCCCTTTGCTGCTTTAGGAAGACAATGATCTTGCATTCCAAGGAATCCATCCTGGATGTGAGGCCAGATGGTTCCGCAGCCTCCGGCTCAGGCGCCGATGGGATCGGTGCAGATGCCGGTTCTCCCGGAGGGGAGTCCTTGACTAGGACAGGACACAAAGGCCAGGACCGCTCCGTGGCTGGTTCCTTTCGAGAGAGCTTGATTGGGCGCTCCTTCCCCGATGCCTCGGGTTGACACTTGGATCTCCCTGACAGGCCTGGTCGTTCTGAGCCATCCGAGAGGGGCTTGGTCGTTCTGAGCCATCCAGACGAGGAAAATTTCCTTCTCTTAGGTTCCCCCAAGGGGGACTCCCCTCTCTAAGGTCCCCCGACGCCGCTCGGGTTCGGAACGCTCCTCCCAGGGCATGGAGGTCTCGGAGGAGGACCTGTCAGACCTGGCAGCTTTTCAGGGCCCTTGCGGACATAAGTTTGAAAAGGCCACAAACTGCTGAGTTGTGATCCAGGCCGTGGCATGATTTTGCCACACCTATCGCATTTTTTAAACCCGCTGGTAGCCATGGAGGGAAAAAAGGGCCCCCAAAAGGTCGAAGACCTTTAGGGCTCCCAGCGAGAAAAATCAAGGGCGTAAAAAAGAAAAAGCCCAAAAATAAAGAAAAAGGGGCCGACCCGGCACAAGGGTACTGAGGGCAGGAGGGAAGAGTTATCGGTGATAACCAAAGAAAAACAGCCGAAAGGCAAGAAGAAAAAAAAAAACACACCACACTTTTCCGGGACAGAAACAGACAATGTCTGAAGGGCTCCACAGAAAAAAGAAGACTGAGCAAGATGGCCTCTTTGGGCGGGAAATGGACCAGGCATGCGTGGAGGCAATTCCCAAATGCTTTCTTTGAAAGCTGGGGATTTGCTCCGCGCGGGCTCCGTCGGCGCCGACGTAACCCATATGTGAGGGCCGACTTCCTGCTTGTTCCCAGAGAACTGGCATATCCCTGATGAAGTTATGGAAGGCCACATTCTCTGGAGGAGAAGGGCACTGGGGTACCAAGGGAGATGGGTCTGAGGGGACGTCTCGGTGCAGTCTGGTTTCCGGGGAGGCCTCGTTATCTATCTCCCACTCGGAATCAAGGGGGGGGGGAACGAGTCCGAGGCCCTATGACTCCTTGACTCAAAGCCTGCTCCAAAGGGCCAAAGCCCTCCCGAGGACCTGAGGTCAGAGTCTCTGAAACTTGCCAGGGAGGATCGGATTCCCAAAGAACGGGACGGAGACCTCGACCGTAGCCGAGGGCTTACCTGAGGGTGGTGGCGCTTGGAGCTCGGCTCAACGACCGGGGATGCCTCTGCAGTCAGGGGCCCATTCATCGGGGCAGATGATGCAGACGAACCTTCCATCATTGCCTGCTGCATGGCCAGGGTAGCCATGATGTTCTGCTCCATAGCAGCCAGTCTGGATTCCAAGCCAGAATGCTCTGCAGCTTTCGGCACAGGCACAAAGGATCTCGGGCCCGGCACCAGCATTCTCATCAGTATGTCCTCAATGAGGATTACAACCTCGATGACCCTCGCTTTGTCTCCGCCAGCCGAGGTATCCTTTGAGGACCTTGGTAAGGCATTTCTTGGAGTCAAATGATTCCCTCTGGGCGGTCTTACTGGGTTTCTCCGGTACAACCTAGATGGACTTCGAGAATTATTTTCTTTTTATGCTCGGGGTCCGGGGTCCGTTCGGAGGAGCTCGGCGTCAGGAAGGCCAGTGCAGAGTCTGACCTGGGGAACAGTTTCTCCTGCAACTCTGACCTCTTTTTATTGGTTTTCGGTGTCATGGCCTGGCACAGGTCGCAGGAGGTACTATCATGGTCCGGTCCCAGGCAGTGTAGGCAGCAGTCATGGATGTCTGTGACAGATATGGTTTGACTGCAGCCTACACTGCAGTCAAACCATACACATTTTTTGAACCCACTGGGGAACATGGTGGGGAAACACCCAGCCGGGGTCAACGACCCCTGGGTGAAAAGGGCCCAAAAGCCAGTCGAGGTGAGTCTCAATCAAAAAAAGGGGGAAAGGAGCCGAAAATAGCACCAGGCCCAGCACCAGATATAGGCGGAATGAGGAACCAGTACACAAACCAGGAACAGATCATTTATTTTTCGGATATAGCAAGGATTCTTTCCCTGGGGAAATTGGACCAACATCCGTTGGACTCCGTGAAAAAAAGGAGACTGAGCAAGATGGCACCCTTGGGCAGGAAGGGGACCACGCATGCGTAGTAGCATATCCCAAAGGCTTTCTTTGAAAGCTGGGGAAATGCTCCGCGTGGGACTCCATTGGCACCGACATCACCCATATGTGAGAACTGACTTCCTGCTTGTTCCTGGAGAATACCTGTTACAACTAAGCAACTTTACTTTCTCCATCAACAGAGAAAAGTGAATCAGGCCTGATTCAGGCCCAGTGGTGGATGACTAAGCTTAGAGTTGCAATTAATTTCTTTGTTGCTGAGGAGCAATCTGGTCAGATAACTGAACATTAAATAGATTACAAGACAGATGTCTGAATTCTCTGTTTCTGGTGTGAAGGTATTAAGCAAGAACCAAATAGCTGTTGCATATGTTTTCCAGCAAAGCATGTTTTAACAGAGCTACTGTACAGCAGCAGCAGTGAATTTTATTTTTAGAGGCCTGACTGTTTTGCTCAGAGGATACTAATTTGTTCATAATGGAACTGAATAGGACTCCAGCCAATTTAACAATGTATGCTTCACCATTGGAATTCCAAGTATGTTGGGGTCCAAGAAAACAAAACAGTTGTAGAGACTTTGATGGAGTTTGTTCTTTGAAGATGGTAAGAGAAAGTCCGTTTGCAGTCCAGAGTGTATGAGTGGTTTAGAATAAAAAAATGTGGACTGTACTGTTTCTTCATTCACATGAAAAGTTGGCACCACCTTTGGCAGGAAGTTAGAATGAATACTTATGGTGACCTTTTGATCATATGAAGCACTGACAGTTTTAGATAAGGACTATACTCTTGAAAAGAAAATTAATATGGCAGACCAAGAGATTTCAGTCCAAGATGAAATTTCTTATTTAAGAACTATAATTTATCATAGCTTAATCTTTAAGTCTCAGATACTAAATGCTATTCATGATGTCTTTTTAAAACTTTGTATGGTTCAAAAGCTGCACTATGCGCTTGACCCAGACAATTTTGAAACTGTTGCACAGCTTTTGGTTTTTCCAAATCTGGCTTGTTTATGTCATGCTTCTTGACCAAGTACTAAAGCCTTTGCAACCAGAACAAAATTGAACAGATAAGGATCTTGGCAAGATGGAGCCTGCAGCTTGGAAACCAGTCTTGCAGAACAAATCATAACCAAGACCAGCATATTGAGCGTCAAATCCTTCAAAAATAGCGTACTTCAACGGCTCAAAGGGTGCAGACATCAGGGCCCTGAGCACCAGACACAGATCCCAGGAAGGGACCACAGACCGAAGGGAAGGACACAGATGTCTAACCCCAGTGGAGAAAAGGTGAGGCATCTGTGTGCAAGGCTAGAGACTTACCAGCCACTGGACCATGGAAATAGACCAAAGCTGCCACCTGAACTTTAAGGGAGCTAAGGGAAAGGCCCTTCTCCAGGCCATCCTATAGAAAAGCCAACAGAGATGGCACCTTGGCTTATGGCCTAGAAACATACAAACATAAATACAATAAATACAGAGAATCATAAAATCATAATCAAATAAGACATAATAATATGTAAAACGTTGAATTAAAAAAAGAGCCAATCCAATAAAAATGATGATTATCAAAATCTCTAATTAAATCTGTAAATAATATCTGAATATAAAATAAAGGGTACTGGACTAATATAGCCAATCAATAAACAAATAAGTTAATAAAATCCTAAATAGATAAAAACATATAGATAATACATTGAAATGTATAAAGGCCACTGAAGTGCCAAAGGTGGGGTTTTAAATGCCTTAAAAATAATCATGTAATTGAAATAGTGGTAAATGAATTGCATCAATCTGAAGATTGTATAGAGCAATACAATTGTGTAACTGGCCTATACATATGGGAAAAATGATATGTTCTCAAAACTAATATTCAAATTGCTGAAACAGAGAGAGAGAAAAAAAAAAAAAAAAAGAGAATGCACATAGATTACCTTGTAATCATACAAAAAAAACTTAGACCGAGGAAGGTCATACACAAAATAAAAGGAGGAGGGAACTCATGGAGGGGGAAAATGTTTGTATATAATGGGAGGAGACTGGCAGCTGGTAGTGTCATAATATTAGAGGACCATCACAGAAAACATTAAAGAAGCTTAAATTAAAAGCAGCAGTTCGGTGATGCAGTGACAGAGCCGGACACGTTTAGGCAGGGAGTCCCAGAGAAGAGCAATTTTGCGGGCTAAACTTTGCAATTACTAACCCAAAGAGAGACCTGTCTCACTAATACAGTCTACAGAACACCACAGGGAACAACCAGGGGAACATTTGTCTCCCTAGGAGCACATGGCAACAAAAACTCCTCGCAGAGAAAAGAATCGAGCACTTGAGGTAAAAAACGGCCATTGCCCATGTTCCCTGTAAGTATAAGTGTATGTGTCTCATATCCCCTCATGATAAATGTATCCCCCAATTGACCGCTTTGACCCGGTGAAAAGTGGGATATAAATACAGCTAAATAAACTCACCTTCACAGCAACAAGTGGAGGCTATACCAAACCTAGTTGAGGAAGTTTCCCAGGCAGTGGTGCAAGCGCTGGACACACGGTTTTCCACCATAACAGATAAATTGCCCCAGCTTTCACAAACAGTAATGGACTTTACCGGCCACGTGGCCTTGGTAGAGCAGCGAATTGCGGACGTCAAAGACGCGCAACAGGCCTAAGCCTCAACAGTTCAGCGGTTGCAGATTTTGAAACACCAACAAAAGGAAAAAAATAAATGACCTCGAAAACAGAGGTTGCTGTAAGAATCTTTGTTTTGTGGACCTGGAGGAGACGATAACGGATGCCAAACTAAGTGGCTTCCTGGAAAGCAGTTACTTACCTGTAACAGGTGATCTCTGGGAACAGCAGGAATTAGTCCTCACATATGGGTACGTCGGTACCGACGGAGCCTGCGCGGGAATGCTCCCCAGCTTCCCAGAATGAAAGCTTTTGGGGCATCCCACAGCGCATGCGCGCTGCCTTCCCGCCTTTCCTACCAACTCCCCTCAGTTCAAGTTTAAAGCTGAGACAATAGAGAGAGAGAGTAAAGGAAAGACAAAGAGAGGGAGATACAACTCCTAGGGGAGGGTTGTGAGGACTAACTCCTGCTGTTCCCAGAGATCACCTATTACAGGTAAGTAACAGTGCTATCTCCAGGAACAAGCAGGAATAAGTCCTCACATATGGGGACTCCCTAGCTAAGATGCCTGGGAGATCCCCAAGGGTATGAGACCCTGAAGGGTTCCTCGTCTTCCTATGGATCTCAGGCATCCATTCAGGGAAGGAGGGCAGGAGTTGTTCAAGAATGGAACAGGTGTCTGAGGACAGTCTGACCAAACAAGGCATCCCGGCGGGAGTCCTTGTCCAAACAGTAATGGGCTGTGAAGGTATGAACCGAGGCCCAGGTGGCTGCTCGACAGATCTGATCGATGGACACAGAATGAAGATGAGCCATAGAGGTCGCCATGGCCCTCACATTGTGAGCTGTGACATGGCCCTCCAGAGAAAGGTTCTTACTCTGGTAAGCAAAAGAAATACACTGAGCAATCCAATTGGACAGTTTTCTTTTAGAGACTGGAAGTCCTAGATGAGAAGGATCAAAAGCAACAAAAAGCTGGGAAGACTTTCTAGGTTGCTGTGTCCTGTGTAAGTAAAAAGCAAGAGCTCTTTTACAATCTAGAGTATGAAGGTTCCTCTCTGCAGTGGATGCATGAGGAGCTGGAAAAAAGACAGCTAAATATACCTCTTGATTAAGATGAAAAGGTGAGACCACTTTAGGCATAAAGTGAGGATTTGTCCTAAGGACTACCTTATCATGATGGAACCTTGTATAAGGTGGATTAGCCACTAAGGCCTGCAGTTCACTGATGCGGCGAGCAGAAGTGATTGCAATAAGGAAAATAACCTTCCAGGAAAGAAATTTCAAGGAGGTAGTGGCTAAGGGTTCAAAAGGTGGCTTCATAAGCTGACAAAGAACCAAATTTAAATCCCATGCCACCGGAGGAGGTCGAATGGGAGGTTTAGTTAAGGTTAGGCCTCTCATGAATCTTGCAATAAGAGGATGAGAGGAAACAGGTTGTCCATTGATAGGCTTAAGGGATGCTGCAATAGCACTTAAATGGACCCTTACTGAATTCGTCTTAAGGCCTGCATTGGAAAGATGCAGAAGATATTCTAATAGAGAATTCAGAGGAAGTGCCAGAGGGTCAAGATCCTTTTGAGCACACCAAATGGAAAATCTCTTCCATTTAAAAGCATAGGAATGCCTAGTGGAAGGTTTACTGGAAGCATGAAGGATATCCTTCACTTGCTGCGAAAGATTGACGTCTTGAAGGTCTAGGCCTTCAGTAACCAAGCTCTGAGGTGAAGGGACTTGGGGTTTGGATGCCACAAAGTCCCCTCCTCCTGAGACAGAAGGTCTGGAGCAGCTCCCAAGTCCAGGGAGGGGGCTTGGGAATGATGCAGAAGTAGAGGGTACCACACTTGGCGTGGCCAGCATGGAGCTATGAGGATCATAGATCCTTGATCCCTCTGAAGTTTGAACAGAGTCTTGGGGATCAAAGGAATGGGTGAAAAGGCATACAGGAAGTCCTGACCCCAATGAAGGAGGAAGGCATCCTTGGCCTGAACTCCCTGACACGGAATTCTGGAACAGAACCGGGGAAGTATGGCATTCCACGGACTTGCAAATAGGTCTATGTCCGGGGTACCCCATTCCTGAAAGATTCTGAGTACCTGATCCATGTGCAGGGACCATTCGTGTGGAAGCAGAACTCGACTGAGTCTGTCTGCCCAAGAGTTTTGAATTCCTGGGAGGTATACTGCCAGGAGATGGATTTGATGCTCTCTGGCGAAGGCCCATAATCTTAGAGCTTCGTTGCAAAGCGACAGAGAGCCAGTTCCTCCTTGCTTGTTTATGTAAAACATGGCTACCTGATTGTCTGTTTGAATGAGGACTGTCTGGTAGCTGAGGAGGGTATGAAAGACCTTGAGAGCTAGGTACACTGCTCGAAGTTCCAAGAGGTTGATATGAAGGGAGGTCTCCTGTGGGGACCAAGTGCCTTGGGTGGATAGGTCCTGTAGATGAGCTCCCCAACCTGTTTGGGAGGCATCTGTTGTGAGGATTGCTTGGGGCAACAAAGGCTGGAAGGGGGACCCCAGCAACAGATTTTGAGTGGATATCCACCATTGGAGAGACCAAAAGAGACGTTTGGAGTTTGCTATTTGGTCTGAGAGAGCTCCTGAAGCTTGAGTCCATTGGGTGGACAAAGTCCATTGAGCTGCTCTCATGTGTAGACGAGCATAGGGCACCACATGTACTGTGGAAGCCATGTGGCCTAGTAGTTGTAGCATCTCCCGGGCAGTTAAGTGGTCCTTCGACTGAATCTGGTAGGCTAACTGCACTAGACGTTGGCAACGAGCCTGGGGAAGATAGGCTCTTGCAATATTGGTGTCCAACCAGACCCCTATGAATTCTAGGGACTAAGTAGGGGTGAGCTGAGACTTTGGGAGGTTTACCACAAGTCCCAGATACTGCAGAATGCACCTGGTGATGTTCAGGGAAATTTGGGCTTCTGACTGGGATGGAGCTCGGATGAGCCAGTCGTCCAGATATGGGAAGACAAAGATTCCCAGAGTGCGCAGAAATGCAGCAACTATTGCCATGCATTTGGTGAACACTCTTGGAGCAGAGGCCAGACCGAAAGGAAGGACTCTGTATTGGTAATGTTTTCCCTGGAACAGAAAACGTAGGAATTTTCTGTGGGATGGATGGATGAGTATATGAGTGTACGCATCCTTGAGATCTAGAGAACAAAGCCAATCCTGACTCTGTAGGTAAGGAAGGAGAGTGCCTAAAGAGAGCATCTTGAACTTCTCCTTGTATAGAAATTTGTTCAATTCTCGGAGATCTAGAATAGGTCTGTATCCCCCTGTTTTCTTTGGAATGAGAAAGTAGGGGGAGTAAAAACCTGATCCCTGTTGAAGAAGAGGAACTTCTTCTATGGCCCTCTGGGCCAGAAGGGAGGTTACCTCCTGATCCAGAAGGTCGAGGAGAGATGTGGGAGAATTGAAATGTCTCACCATGGTGTAGGGAGGAAGGTCTGAGAAATGAAGTTTGTAGCCCTCTCTGATAATGGAGAGGGTCCACTGCTCTGATGTGATTTGCTCCCATCTGGGAGCAAAATGAGCCAACCTTCCTGGAATGGTGAGAGGTTCTGGCTGTTGTAGAGCCAGAAAGGTTAAGTTCTCTAGTATCAAGTCAAAACCCTTGAGGGGCTTGGGACTGCTGGGTTGCAGCAGCCCCTGCAGGTTTAGGCCTGGCCTGTTTAGGTTGCTGACGCTTAGTAGCAAAGCGACCTGTAGAAGACTGTTGACCAGAAGTGAAAGGAAATCTGCCCTTCTTGTAAAAAGACTTTTTAAAAGATTTTTTTCTTGGCCGGAGTGGAGGTAGACTTAGAAAGTCTATCCAGAGCAGCATTTTCTGCATCCATTTGAGTGGCTTTAATTTGACACTCCTTGCCAAATAGGTTTTCACCTGTACAGGGCAGATTCCCTAAACCATCTTGAACCCAGGGTTCTAGATCAGAAGCCTGGAGCCAAGCAATTCTACGAGCAGCTATAGCAATGCCTGAGGCTCTGCTGGCACCTTCAAAGGAATCAAAGGCTGCCCTGTTGGAAAACTTTGAAATGTCTTGAGTATGCTTGAGCCAAAGAAGGAATTCATCCCTTTTATCTTCTGGAATAAAAGGGAGAAAGTTGTGCAGCTTTTCTGCAACCTCCTTCAGAAACATACCCGTATGAATTGATTCTGGCAATAAGCATGCTAGCTTGGAAGATCTTCCTACCAAAAGCATCCAAGGTCCTGCATTCTCTTCCTGGAGGAGTAGAAGAGTGTCTTTTGGTACTCTTTATTCTCTTCATAGCTGACTGCACCACAATAGAGTGGTGAGGAAGCTGAGTTTTTTGAAATCCAGGAGGAGGGAGGGACACGGTACATAGTGTCTAATCTACGAGAATGAGAAGAAAGGGTGAGAGGAGTCTCCCACAAGTCAATCAAATGTTCTTGAAGAATTTCATGAATTGGCAAGGTGACTGCCTCTCTGGGAACCTTAGAGTATCCCAAAATATCTAATTTTTTTGCTCTAGGTTCTTTTTCAGAGGTTACTGAAATAGAGAGTCCTTTAGCTACTTCTACTATGAAGTCTTGAAAGGACAAATCCTCTGAAGGAGACATTCTCCTTTTTGGAGAAGAGGGCTCCTCAGGAAGGGTGATAGATACTTCAGGAGACTCATCCGATGACTCAGAATCATCAGAAGAATCGAAGTATCGTCTGCCCGATTCCAAAGATCGATAGGTGTATCGATCGGTACCGACATCGGGTGTTCCCGGTACTGAGAAAGAGCCCAGGACAGGGAGCCGGAATCGGCATCCTGGCCGATGTCGATGCAGCCGGTACCGGTATCGAGGTTGGTGCCGGTACCGACAACATGGCTTGTTGCGGTACCGACAGCGTCGCAGCTTTGATGAAAGCCAGTATGGCCTGCTGCATGGATTGCACAGTGTGATCCATGGACACCACGACTGCCTGGATGTCGGTACCGGGAGATTGTGCCGGTACCCCAGAGCAGTCTAACAGGTGATCGGTCGAGGCCGTGCCATCGATGTCAACCTGTAACCCCATAGGAGGAGCTTTGGAAGCCGGAGCTTCCCGCCGGGGTTGTTTGGCTGGGGCAGGATCCTCAAGGGCAAGGCCGGAGGCATCTCGATACTTAGAGGGAGATTTGCCCTTTGAGGACCTGCTAAAAGTATGTTTGGTTACCTGAGATCCATCAGGAGAGGAAGACCTGGAAGATGTCGATGCCACCGCCGGTGCATCCGTGGGAAACAGCAAATGGAGCTTGGCTGCTCGGTTCTGTAACCCTCGTTTAGACATTAGGGAACAGGACTGGCAATCCGGGATGGAGTGTTCAGGCCCCAAACATTTAAGACACCATTCATGGGTGTCTGTCACAGAAATTGTACCGCTACACTTAGTGCATTTTTTGAAGCCAGAGGCTGGTTTTTCCATGAGGGAAAATTTCTCGTGGGCCTGGAGGCCTAAGAAGAAAAATACACCAAGTGGGGAAAAGCATTATTATTATTTTTTTTTTTTTAGAAGAAAAGAAAAAAGACCGGCGGTACCGGTCCGGCGTCGGGGAAGGCAGACACGCGACCAAAGAAATAGATTAAAATAAAGAACTTCTTCAGCGGTGACAGGAACACGACCTGCTGGCTCCGCGGAAAAGAAGAACTGAGGGGAGTTGGTAGGAAAGGCGGGAAGGCAGCGTGCATGCGCTGTGGGATGCCCCAAAAGCTTTCATTCTGGGAAGCTGGGGAGCATTCCCGCGCAGGCTCCGTCGGTACCGACGTACCCATATGTGAGGACTTATTCCTGCTTGTTCCTTGAGATACACAGATACTGCTTAATCTGTTTCTGCCTGAGCACGTGGTGAAAATAAAACTGGAGCGAGTCCACCGGCTGGGGCCATGCAAAGATAACTCTCACCCCCGGGTCATCAGAGCACGCTTCCATGATTACTTACAAAAAGAAGTGGTGCTCCGGGCAGCTCGGACACGTCAAACCATAAGCTCCGCAACCCAGACATATTGGTATTCCAGGACTATTCCACACTTCTAAGCTGCTGGTGCTGAGAGTTTGTTCCCTTCTGCGCTCAGCTTATACAGAGAAGAATTTGGTTTATGCTCTCATACCCAACATAACTAAGAATTGATAATCATGGGCAGACTCGCTACTTTTCCACCCTGGCGGAGATACAGAAATTTTTGATTGCATCGACATGAAGGACTAACGACAGCTCCTCAGATAGTTGACTGTACTTAGAAAAATGAGTGGCCGTGCAGAATCCCACTGCTACAGTTACGCATGGACAATTCTTAATTTGAGCTTTTAATACTCCAGTTTACTTGGACCATGATGAATACACCCAGGATAAATATCTAGATGGTAGCCCTGAGCCATTGTTCTGCTTGGCCTCGTGCAAATCTCTCCAGATCAAGGGCTGGGACCAAGATGGAACCATCCTGAGACCTGGATCCGGACCATTGGAGCAATGCATCTTGACCAGTCTCAAGATCTGTATCAGCTCACCAAGGCTAACGGTGGAAAAGGAAGAGGGGCACATTGGCTGTACCTCACATGGTTGTATAGTATATGTTTATTAGTAGGGGGGACTTGGATAACTAGAAATATTAAGGATAAGAGAGGATATAGAAGAATGTGAATATATACAGAAATATGCTTAGTGTTCTTTGAAGTAGGGATAAGTGCTGTTGTATCTTCAAGCGAACCCGGGAAGGGATTTAGAGGGATTAGACAGGAGGGAAAAGGTCACAAATCCCAATTAAGAAAGGCGGAGTACAGGCCATGATCTAGGGGGATTAGGGATGCCACGGGCAAAACCATGTAGAACCCTACAAAATAACCACTTAAGGAATTTTTGGGTAACTATCTGGGTTTGACTGGACCCTTCCCTAGATTTGGGAATACCTCAAGACCCTGTGGTGCCTTTACACAAAAGCGGAAGTAAGGATGTGGTTGAAAACTACAGGCCGGTTAGTTTAACTTCGGTGGTGAGTAAATTATTGGAAACGCTGCTGAAAGAGAAAATAGTGAGGTTTCTGGAGTCCAGCGGATTACAGGACCCGAGGCAGCATGGATTCACCAGAGGCAGGTCTTGTCAGACAAATCTGATTGATTTCTTTGACTGGGTGACCAGGGAATTGGACCGAGGGAGAGTCCTAGATATGGTGTATTTAGATTTCAGTAAAGCCTTTGACACTGTTCCTCACAGGCGACTTATAAACAAACTGGGCACCCTAGGGATGGACCCTAAAGTTACTGCTTGGGTTAGAAATTGGTTGGGTGGGAGGCTCACTCTGAAGAGAAGGATGTTACCAGTGGTGTGCCCCAGGGATCTGTCCTTGGTCCGATTCTTTTTAACATCTTTGTTAGTGATATAGTGGAAGGGCTGTCGGGTAAGGTTTGCCTCTTTGTGGATGATACCAAAATCTACAATAAAGTAGACACCCAGGAAGGTGTAGATAACATGAGGAGGGATCTAGCTAAACTCGAAGAATGGTCTAGAATTTGGCAGCTGGGATTTAATGTTAAAAAACGTAAGGTCATGCATTTGGGCTGCAACAATCCAAGGGAGCAATATAGTATAGGGTGCAAAGTACTTTTGTCCACTAAAGAAGAGCGGGACCTGGGCGTGGTTGTGTCTGATGATCTTAAAGTAGCTAAACAGGTAGAAAAGGTGACAGCAAAAGCTAGGAGGATGCTTGGGTGAATATGGAGAGGAATGGCTAGCAGAAAAAGAGGAGATGATAGTGCCTCTCTATGTCTTTGGTGCAACCTCATTTGGAGTATAGTGTGCAATTCTGGAGACCGCACCTTCAAAAGGATGTGAACAGGATGGAGTCGGTGCAGAGGGTGGCTACTAAAATGGTTAGTGGTCTTCATTATAAAGCATATGAGGACAGACTTAAGGATCTTAATATGTACACCTTAGAGGAAAGGCGGGATAGAGGTGATATGATTGAGATGTTTAAATACCTTCGTGGCATAAATGTTTGGGGGAGAGCCTCTTTCAATTGAAAGGAAGTTCTGCTATGAGGGGACATGGGATGAGGGTGAAGGGTGAAGGGGGATAGATTCAGGAGCGATTTGCGGAAATATTTCTTTACGGAAAGAGTGGTGAATCCGTGGAATAGTCTCCCAGTGGAGGTGGTAGAGATGAGGACAGTAACTGAATTCAAAAAAGCATGGGACAAACACAGAGGATCTCTAAAGGAAAAAAGGGGACTGTTGTAGTTGTTGATATGGAAGGACAGACTAGATAGGCCATGTGGTCTTTTTTCTGTCGTCATATTTCTATGTTTCTGTGTTTCTAAGATCTCACCCCTGGGGGGGGGGGGAGTTAAATCGGGGTTAACAGGTAGGGATAGTGAGATGGGGACAAAGGTGGGGCGCCCCAATGCCACAATGGCCAGCCCCGCGTCTGATAAGACTGGGGTACGAACTATATGGGAAGAGGTTAAAAGGAAGAAAGGTGAAGGGGGAAGGGGTAGGGGTATGATTCCTCATGGGATTCAGGATAGCTTTATAGTGGGAAGGGGGGACTCCTTCTGCAGGCAGCAGCCCCCCAAGGGTTGGGGAGATGGGGAGGGCCTAGGCTGGGAGGCCTTCCCTGGTAAAAACACAATACTTACCTACAAGTTTGTAAATCTGAGCATGTATCACGTGACTAAGAGTTATATTCGTATACTCTCATGAAATGTTTGTGGTATAGGCTGCCCGATAAAGTGACACAAAATGCTTAAAGCACGTCAGGATAGGCATGCTGATATTGTCCTTCTCCAAGAAACTCGCATGACAGATAGGGAACATAAAAGGTGGTGTGTGGGGGAGGTCTATGGGACCCTGGCGGGCAGAAGACAAGTGGGAGTAGCCATCCTATGTAAAAAGGGACTCAACATACAGATTGACCATATTAAAAAAAAAAAAAAAAGACCCCAATGGTCGATATATATTGCTCTGGGGGAAGTTAGAGGGAGCCCCCATACTCTTGGGAAGTATTTATGGCCCTAATTGATATGAACCTTAACTATTTAATGTGCTGGTGCAGGGCATACCGCATAAAGGCAATTACCAGGTCATCCTTGGCGAGGATTATAATTGTGTCTTAGACCCCCCCCCCCCTTCTAGATCGTTTCCATCTGATGGGTGAGGGGGACTCCAGACAGTGGCGGCATGTGCTAGGGCTTTGCATTAGTGGTGACCTGCTTGATGTTTGGCAGATCTTCCACCCCAATGAATGAGATTATACCCACCTGTCCAGGGCACCTAATACGTGGTCAAGAATAGATTACTCTTTAGCCTCCCAAGGTCTACTGAGTCAGATTGATAATGCTCAGATCTCCGATCACGCTATGATCTGGCTAGATATTCAGTGGTCCCACTCGCAGAGGTCAGGAAGAGGATGGCGCTTCCCTTTTTATCTCAAGGGTGATACATATTTCATATGCTTCCTGGGAGAGGGAGAGAAATGGGACTTTTTTGAGATGACCAATGCATCCCAGAGATAACCCGAGCCTTTTTTGGGAAAACACCAAGGTCTTTTTCCATGGAGCGATTTTTGGTTATGTAAGTAGCCGTAAGAAAGCCTCTAATTGCAGGCTGATTGAACATGGAGCCCAACTTCATAGCTTACATAGGAGGTTGATATATCATGACAAAGAAGAAACACGGACAGCCTATTTGGACATTCAAAGCCAGCTCAATACGCTCATCCACACACGAACAAAATGCACTATGCTTCAATACAAATGTGCACTATACCATTTTGGTAATCACTCAAACCGCCTTATATCTTCATTAATTAAAAAATGAGGGGGGCCCACGATCAGTGTTAGTGATCCGTTCTTTAGATGTAAAAGTACAGACATCCCAGGAAGTGATTGCAGAGGCATTTTTGGCTTATTACCAGAGGCTATATACAACGGATAATCAAGATGGAGTTAAGGCCAGCACATACTTGCAAAAACGTAACCTCCCTCAGTTAAATCCTGCTCAATTGGTCCAGCTGAATGCACCTATTGCTCCAACCGAGCTACAAAAAGTAATCAGAAACTTTCATACATTTCGTGCACCAGGCCCAGATGGATTCAGTGCTGAATTTTATCAGATACTAAGAGATAAGCTATATATTCCCCTAAAATGTATTAACAGTTCGTAGATCAAAGTCATTCCCTTATCACACAAATGAAGCTCTAATAACATTTATGCCAAACGGGCAGAGATCTAAAGACCCTGGGATCTTATAGACCTCTCACTATTAAACGTTGATGCCAAGATCATGTCCAAGGTCTTGGTGGAACGCTCCCCCCCCCCCCTCATCTTGCTCAATTTGATCCACCCCATCCAAGTGGGCTTTGTAAAAGGTCAGCAAGCAGTAGGAAATGTTCATCAAATCTTGGTGTCAATGCAGCACTGTAGTCATAATGAGATTCCTGCACTCCTCATAAGTTTTGATGCGGAGGCAGTCTTTGATAGAATAGGATGGAAATATGTTTTTGGCGTTGGAGGCCTTCGGATTTGAAGGTACCTTTCAACATGCAGTAAAAACAGTGGAAGCTGTGTGTTTTGCAGAGTGGCAAAGAGATCTAAGCATAGAGTTTCCCATGTACAGAAGATCCAAGCAGCCATCTCTCGATGTAAAGTCCATTCGTATGGATGAGGGATAAGGCTTAGCCTGTCTGCAAGGACATTGAGTTCGCACAGGAGGTACACTGCTCTGAGGTGAATGATGTGAGATGGCAAAGGACCACAGGCAAAGCACTTCCTCGCATCTGAAAAGGTGTCCAGATGAGAAGTTTCGGTGGAGGACACCACCACTGTAGGAATTTGATCATTTGAGGGGTGATGTGGATCTTGTCTCAGAGACACCCCTTTACTCATGTCCATTGAGAAGAGTCCATTGCGCTTGTCAAATGTGTAATCGAGCTTAGGGGATAACATGGACCGTGGAGGCCATGTGTCCTAATGTGGCATTTCTTGAGCTGTTACCTGGCTTTGCTCTTGCATTGCCTTTGCCAGCTTGATGAGGAACATTACACTTCGAGAGGAATTGTTCCTCAAGGTGCACGTTCCGACAAAAATATGTGTTTGTCTGTTTCCCTATTTGTTGGTATGTTCTAGTGGGAGATAGTTTTAGGTTATTTAATAGTTTCTAGCTTGATGAGGCAGGCACAGTAATCCTGTGGAAAGAAAGCTCAGGCCTGTTGAGTGTCTAAGAGCGCTCCAATGAACTCCAGTAGTTGGGTTGGAGCAAGGTGAGACTTTGGGAAATTTATGACAAAGCCCAGGTGTTGGAGCACCATGATGATGGATCAAGGGAGAGTCTTACCTCTCAAGGGGAGTCTCCCCTGATCAGTCAATGGTCTAAGTAAGGGAAGACAAATAACCCCCCCCCCCCAAGGTGCGTAGGTAGGCAGCGACTACTGCCAAGCATTTTGTGAAGACTCTTGGAGCAGAGGCAAGACCGAAGGGGAGAACCCAGTACTGAAGGTTGTCTCCCTGAAACATGAAGCGCAGCTACTGTCTATGCGAAGGATGGATCAGTAAAGCGTAGTTACTCACCTGTAACAGATGATCTCTGGGAACAGCAGGAATTTAGTCTTCACATATGGGTAACATCGGTACCGACTGAGCCTGCGCAGGAATGCTCCCCAGTGTCAAATAGGAAAGCTTTTGGTAGCACTCCACTGCACCTTCCCAACTCCCTCTCCTCATATGGGACATGATGTACTGTTGAGACCATGAGCCCTAGAAGCTGCAGCATTTCTCAGGCAGTCAGATTGTCTCGGAGTAGCCCTTGGGACAATAGATTGATGAGACAGGCTCATTGGAGTTGGGGCAGAAATGCCCTGGACTGTTGCATGTTATTAGTAAAGCTCTGATGAACTCTAGTCTGAGTTGGAGCGAGGTAGGATTTTGGAGAGTTTATGACAAATCCCAAGTATTGCAGTACTGTAATGGTACGATGTAAGAAAAGCTGAACTTCTTGGGAGGTGTCTGCCCTTATGAGCCAGTCATTTAAGTAAGGGAAGAAAAATATCCCCAGAGATCTTAGAAATGTGGCTATGACCACCATGCACTTTGTGAAGACTCTTGGGGCAGAAGCAAGTCCGAAAGGAAAGACCCTGTACTGATAATGTTTTCCCTGAAAGATGAAGCATAGATATTTCCTGTATCCTGGGGTGGATGAGGATACGTGTGTATGCTTCTTTTATAAGAGGGCCAGTCCTGACTCTGATGGTAGGGAAGCAGAGTCCCTAGAGAGATCATTTTGATCTTCTTGCAGACTAGAAACTTGTTGAGGTTTCTGAGGTTCAGGATGGGCCTGTACCCTCCAGTCTTCTTTGGTATGAGAAAGTACGGAGAGTAGAACCTCATTCCCTGTTAAATATTGGGACATCTTCTATAGGGCCCTGTGATAGAAGAGAAGACACCTCTTGTTGTAGGAAAGCAGCGAGTGGGGGTTGCGTGTGATATTCCCCTATGAGAGGGGGAGAGTTTGTAGATGAAGTCTGTACCCCTCCTGAACTATGCTTAGTGTCCATTGCTCTGAGGTGAGGAAGTGTCATCTGTGGGCGCAGAGACACAGTCTGCCTGCTATTTGGAGGGGGTGAAGGTCCTCCAGGGTGGCAATGTTCTCTAGAAAAAAAGTAAAAAAAAAACAGGCGCAGACTGTGACTGCCACCTGTGACTTCTTTTGCTGCTTAGGAGGCTGCTGCCTTTTCTGAGGGCCTTGAACCTGGTACTGAGAAGTAGGAGGATAAGAGTAGAATTTCTTTTTCTTATTGAAGAAAGCCTTCTTGCAGCTCTTTTTTCTAGCAGGGTTAGCTGTTGTTTTGGACAGCCTGTTTAAAGTGGTATTCTCCGACTAACTGAGAAGCATTATCCTGCCAATTTTTGCCAAAAAAGGTTTTCCCCTGTGCATCTGGAGCATGAGATCATGGAGTATGTAGTGCACCAGCAGAGTGGCTGCCTCTTTGGCAGCTGTTGGATATTGAAGGACCTCCAATTCCTCTGTCCTAGGCTCTCTTTCTCAGATGTCATCGTTATGGAGAAATCCCCAGCTAGGTCCATTGATAAATTCCTGGAAGAACATGTCCTCAAGAGGTGATGCATCATTCTGGAGGCGGGGAGGGCTCCAAAAGGTAGGCCTCGGAGCCCCTGGAAATTGAGTGACGCCTCATCCAAAGCAGGGAAGTCTGAATCTGAGGACAAAGTATCAGTGGGAACGATGTGCTTGCTCCATAACATGCCAATACCAATGTATGTCGATATCAAGCTTGGGAACCTGTTTGGGTCAGGGATAAATTTGAGGGAAGGCATGGGTGGCTGTGATGCCAGCGCCATGTACCTTGAGGTCCCCTGCATTGGTGCTCATATTGGTGTCGGTACCAGTAAGAATGGTCCAGTTTCTGAGGGCAAAGGTTTGCTGGGGACCTTGGCTGCCAATAGAGCTGCCAAACTCTGCTTGATGGCCAGTATACGCTGGTCTGTCGAGGTTGCCCATGCTTGGGTATTGGTGACAGACTTGTGCCACCGTCCCAGAGCATGGCACCAATAGCTCTCCTGAGGTCGAGGCTTCGGAAGCATCCTGGGGCCCCTTGATGGTTTTGGAGGGCAGGTCCTCCCGCCAGGGCTATTTGGCAGGCCGATCCACCTCCAGGGCAAAGCCAGAGGCATCTTGATGCTGGGAACAAGATCTACCTCTGGAGGATTTTTCTGTCTTCGATGAAGACTTGTGCTCCATGAAAGGATGAGGTGGCTCTCAATGACGTTAATGCCAAAAGATATTGCATCTGAAGCAGAGTTCCAAACTTAGAGGCCCAGTTCTGCAGGCCTCTCTCATCTTTTTACAAAGGGAACATTCTGTTGGCTGGTGACTGTGTGTTATTGTGCGAGGAATTTTACTGCTGTGGCATGGTTGGCTAGGTATAATGAACGGGGGGGTTGGTATTGTAGTGTCTGAAAGCCAAGCGTGGTGTGGGTGGAATACAGGTGGGTCATTGGGGAATGGTACTGTACTGTGATATGGGTTGGTATTGGATGGGGCCCCTGCACATACGGATTTCCAAGGAGGGTTCCCCTGCAGATCAGGGGAGGTGTGGTGATGTGTTGGGAGACTGGAGGATGGAATGGTCGCTTGGATGTGTGGCTGGTGGGGGGGGGGGGGAAAGATGGTAGGGGGGGGCTGGAGTTGGAGTGGCCTTTGAGAAACTGTTTTTTGTATGCAAGACTGTGTTGGAATTGGGCTGTGGTTGTTGGGAACTTTAGCTCCTGGGGCTGGATGTGTGGATTTAGCGATGGGCCCTGGGCAGGGGGGGGGCTTCCAGCTCATATTTCAACTGAAATATAAGATCTTTAGTGTGATGGCTTGCTACCCCCATTTTGATGGTGGGTAAAGAACTGAAGCTCTTTTCTTGGAGTGTATGTGGGATAGGCTCCCCTGTAAAGCAGACAGCCAGGCGGATATTGCCCTTAAGGTCTGCCCGGATGTCCCGCAGTACATCAGTCGGCGGTTGAATATGCAAAATTGCAGTTGTGGTGGGTCGGAGTGGTGTATGGTATGGCTGCGGTTGATAAGGCGGCGCGGTGTTGCCATGTTGGTACATAAAAGATTCTAGGGTTTGATGTGACTTCTACAGTGGTTGATCCTGGTGGCCGCTATATCTTTGTGAGTGGAAAGAATTGAGGTTCTTCTGTAGTGTTAGGTAACATTTACGCTCCTAATGCATACGATGCAGAGTTTTGTGTGTGCCTCATGCGTTCTGTGGCAGACTTGGGGGACATGCCTCAGATACTTGGTGGGGATTTCAACTGCGCACTCTACGTATTGCTGAATCACTCTCATGCAGCAGATTGTAGTGCTCACTGCCGTGCACAGCATATTCGTGGGCTATGTGATGGCTATGACCTATTGGAAGTGTGACAGGTTCTTCACCCCCTTAACCCTTTCCAGGCCAAGCCCAAAACTCTCGGGATCCAAAATTCTGACTAAATATTCCTATCAAATGGTATATAATACATGACCATAGCAGAAGGAAAATCACTATTAGAACATATTGAATAAGACAGGTACAATTTTCCTGAAATATGCAAAAATTAACCAGGCTGCAGAATGTGGATTAAAAATTCAAAGTAGGCCTTCAAAGGGTTAAGCAGAACTATACACACCTATCGCGGGTACATGGCACATGGTCTCATACTGATTATGCACTCATTTTGACGACACTGAGTGAGTTTCTCAGGCAGAGGTTGGGCCGGTGGTTGTTTCTGACCATGTTTTGATGATGCTCGAATTCCACTGGGGGAGGGGTGAATAGGGGTGTGCCCATGGCTCTTCCCGTTGGAGGTGGTGGGCGATATCCACTTTTCGGCTTTCTTGCATAACAAGTGGTCAGATTATGAGTACAGCAATAACCAGCATAAGGGCAATCTGGCTCTTTTCTGGGTGGCCATCCTATGGGGTGACATAATTGGTTATGTGAAGGCTAAATGTGCGGTGGTCAACAGCCAGATACTGCAGTTAGAGTTCTCCTTAGGTGTGGAGCAGCGGCATTTTGTTGCGCCCCCTAGCGCGAGCACTAGGGCCCTTCTGCTGTCAATACAGATGGAACTGAATTCAGTCTTACATCAGTGTAACAAGATCATGTATTATCGGTACAGGATGTGCAGGTTTTACAACAAGGCCAGGAAGCTGTTCTCGTTAATACAATCGGAGGGGGGCCTCATCATATTGGAGCTGTGTAGGATGCAGGGGGGCGGCTGCAGGTGACGGCGAGGGGAGTGGAGAAGGTATTTTGTGATTACTATTGGCAGCTGTATTAGTGTGAGGAGGGCCCTGGTGACTTTCAGGTGGCCTGTTTGTAAGAGTGTGGCCTCCCCAAACTAGCAAAGGACCAATTGGCTGCTTTGAATGTGCCCATTACTCCCCACGAGGTGCAGCTTTGTACTAAGGGCTTGCGCAACTGTAGAGCCCGGGCGGTTTTTGGGGCAAGTTTCATTAACATGAGTGAGAAGATGGTGGGTCCCTTGGAGGACTATTATACGGATCTTGTGGAACGTGAGCATTTCCTGTATGAGTCTAATAAGGCCCTTATCACTGTTTGGAATCCTTTAGGTTCTGAGTCATACCGTGCAAATTTGCTTCAATATGTTGATATTAAGCTGCTGGCAAAGATCATGGCAGACTGGCTGGCGACCTATATTCTGGAGTTGGTGCATGACAGTCAGGTTGGCTTTGTGAAGGGGCAGAGCATTGTGGCAAGTGTGCGCTGCATTCTGGCATCCATGCATTACAGTCCATGGGACTCGTGCTCCTCTATGCTTCTCAGCTTTGATGCTGAAAAAGTTTTTGATAGAGTCAACTGGGACTACATGTATTTGGTCCGTGTGGAAATGGGGTTGAAGGGGTTCTTTGTGGATGCTGTACAGTTGCTATATTCCAACCATTGTGAGGTGGCAGTGGTTAATGGTTCAGTCTCACATGATTTTTGCACTGTGGGACACGGCAGGGATGCCCCTTGTCCTCTTTGCCGTTTGTGCTGACTCTTCAGTCTCTTACAGGGGGTGTGTCTGGGTCTGGAGGAGTTTAGGATGGCTGCCTTCACCGATGATCTATTGGCACATCTGGAGGAGCTCAAGCAGATGGGGGGGGGGGTCCAGGTTTTCCTTTAGATCACAGAATTAGGATGGTATTCGGGACTAAAGCTTAATTTGAACAAGTCTGAGGCCTGCCCCTTGACTTTGCTGTGAAGGCAGACCGGCAGGGGGCTTTCCTCTTAAGTGGTCAGACGGGCAGTTCAAATATTTGGGTATCCAGCTTACTGCCCTGTCCAGAGGACTTGTATGCTGTGAATGTTACAGAGTTGCTGGCAGATATGGAACAGCGGGTGCACTGGTGGCAAGATATCCCCTGTCATTTGAGGGTAGGATAGCATTATTTTAAAATGGTCTTGTTCCCTATGTTCTGCAAACCCTTCCTCTGGTTCTTAAGAAAAAGGATATCCGACTTTTGAATAAGAAAACCAATATTCTGCTGTGGCAGGGTCGGAGGCCTCATGTGTGGATTGCAATCCTCCAATGTCAGTGGGAGAGGGGGGGCGTGGGTCTCCCGGATATGACGAGATATAATATGGCTTGCCTTCTGTAGCATGTGCGTGACTGGTTGTGGGGTATGTTAGAATATACTCCCCTTATATGGAAGACTTTCTTAGCTGCGCCGCTCCATTTGAGGCACATTTTGCATGTTGTGAATTCCCACTATCTTCCGGGCATTCATCGGAATATTCTATTTTTTTCCCCCGATACGGCAGGCTTGGCAACATTTGTGTGCTCAGCTGGGTTGGCTGGCCTCCTGTACACCATACTTGCCACTCTGTGATAATGGGAATTTTCTCCTGGGATTAGGTGGGGCAGGTTTTCAGGGTAAGGCACAGATGGAGGGCTCAAATTTGGAACATCGGGTTGTTTGCAGAGTTGCGGGTGCGATATGGTTTGCCGGGGCCTGATGTGTTTATGTACCTACAGGTGCAGAGTTATCTTTGCAGCCTGCTTTCAGAATCTTTGGCTGGCTCTATTTGCTCTTGGTTAGAGGAACTGCTTATGAGCGGAGATCAGCAGGTCCACATCATGCACCTGCACCAGGCCCTCATCGATGTGTTGCGCCCTGTAGGTGATATGGTATTGGCGACAGCATGGGCACGGGATTTGGAGGACCCGATCTCAGGAGGTGGGGGAGGCGTGATCTGGTTGCTGTACTTGGGAGCGTTCTTCTTTTATCCATTAATG
The DNA here is from genome assembly GCA_033557465.1 of Ichthyophis bannanicus. Lineage (NCBI taxonomy): Eukaryota > Metazoa > Chordata > Amphibia > Gymnophiona > Ichthyophiidae > Ichthyophis > Ichthyophis bannanicus. The sequence goes on from CM066033.1 coordinate 309,092,137, forward strand.
TGGACCTTCGGGATACGCAGTATAAACCGGTCCATTGGATGTTCTTTGCTCTGAATAGGGCTTGGAGAGCTGGCATTGCAGAGACAGGAGACTGTCCACAGTGTGGAACTCCTGTCGTCGTCTCTACAGTAGAACACATGTTTTGGTACTGACCACTCATTGCATGCTATTGGGCAAAATTGACTCGATAATTGGGTGGACTTGTGGGTGAGCTCACAGAGCTGTCGCCTGTAGTGGCCATTCTGGATGTTTGGGTGGGACAGGGTCTCCATTCTGGTTCGGAGCAATGGTGGCTCTGCTTGGCCTTGCTTCTGGCTCAAAGCCATTCTGCAAACCTGGTTGATGAAGGAAGGGCCACAATTACTGACAATGGCGCATAGCCCTACAGGACCTCTTTGTGTTTGCGTGGGAGAAGGTTGTGGGGCATGCACCCTGCTGGGCAAACGTTTTGGAGCTGTGGGGTCCCTATATCTAGCCCCTGACACCTAGGGCTCAGACTTGTATGCTTAACCATTGTATGAGAGGTGTGGTTGTTTGAATAGTGTGTTTCCAGCTTCGCACAGACCTATTGGGGTGGGTACCACTGGGGTACAGGGAAGGTTCACTCATACCTCTGTCACTACTTTTCAGCTTGAAGGCACCAGTGATGTGCAGAAACCACACACACTGGGCACTTCAATCTTTTGTGGATATGCCTGTTAGGTTTGTAGTTCTGGTGTTAAATGGGGGGGGGGGGGATTGTTTCTCATGGAATTGGAATTTGTACTTGAAAAAGCTCTGTCCCACTCTTTGGCAGTGGGAAGTCCTCGACTTTTTTCCATTGACTCTCAGAAACCTAATGTGTCTAATGTGGCTGTTTCTACTGTTCCGGTATCTGCTTCAGTTGAAATTTATTTCTGTAGATGGCGTAAATGGTGGGACAGTCATCTTGAGAGATATATGGGGGGGGGAAATCAAGAATACTGATTGTAAACTGTCTAGTATAATCAGTTCATTGTGCAGCTTTATTCAAGGTGCTGCCAAAAAATTGCCTGATCTTGATATTAGAATTCTGGTCCTTGGTAAATCCATGACTTGGTTGGATACCCAAGTACAGACTGCCTTAGCTACAAATGTGGTGCATATAAAGGATTCCTTAACTTTACATGCTAAGTTAGAGACACTGTAAAATGCTGCACGTGGTCAGAAATTTACGTTTTTTAAATTTTCCAGTTACACACCTGTTAGAATATTTTTGCAAAAGGATTTGGGGGGTTAAGGAGGTTTTAAAGAATGACAGATCTTATAGATGTTGTTCAGATATGTTATATTCCTACTAAAGTTCGGGTGCCTTCCTCTGGAGGAGGGAGCTTATGCTCCTTGTGTCCAACAGTTAGCACAATTTAATTAATTTTTTAGAAGACTCCATTGATGTTACATCCAAGCGTAATACGCCGATTGTTACTTTTCCTAATGAATTTAAGTTTAAAATTCGTAAGCTTTTTTTTCAAAAATAAAGAAGTGTTATTTTGCAATCAAACATTGAATATTTTTCCAGATGCTACACGTGTCACACAAATTCATAGGAAACAGTTTTTACAACTGAAGCCTAAAGTGCTGGCCTTGGGAGCCATTTTCTTTTTGAAGTTTCCCTGCAAGTATATTATTACCTTGCAGGGTAAATTTTATTTTTTTGGATGTTTCTCATTTAGAAAAGTTTCTGTTAGATAGACAGATTTATGGCAAGTGTGATATGTGGTGGATATGGGGGGGGATTTGAAGTTAGATGTTCCTCTTAATATAGCCACATATGTGGCCTTATCCCACAAACATGGTTTTTTGTTTGTTTTTTTAAATTTCAGCATAGTCTCTTGATCTAGACTTGACCATCTAGATTTCCTTATGCGTGATATTTTGCTCCTTTTTTGAAGTGTACTTTTATTGTGATGTGATAGTTTTCTTTATCTATGTGGTACTATATTTTTATAAATTTAAACTTAAAAAATAATAAAAAATGTACAGTATTGACAAGGGGTATTGAGAGACTTGGGTTGACTGGGGAGAACAAAGGGAAATATATACAATGTAAGGGGTTTTTCCATATGTTTCTACCTGTGATATAAAGCAAAGTTACTCACCTGTAACAGGTGATCTCCGGGAACAGCAGGAATAAGTCTTCACATATGGGTATCGTCAGTACCAACGGAGTCTGTGCAGGAACGCTCCCCAGCATCCAATAGGAAAGCTTTTGAGAGCATCCCACAGAGCCTGCATACTGCCTTCCCGCCTTTCCAACTCTCCCTCTTCAGTTGAGTTTATAGCGGAGACCAAAGGAGAGAGTAGACAAAGAGAGAGAGAGAGAGAGAGATAGAGACAACTCCTAGGGGAGGTGGATGGGTTGTGAAGACTTAGTCCTGCTGACTTCACATATGGGGACTCCCCAGCTGAGAGATGCCAGGGGAGTGACCCCAGTTAGCTGCGAACCCCAGGTGAGATGGGTCATGCTTCCTCCCATGAATCTCTGGCATCGAAACCCAGGACGGCGGGTAGGAGTTGTATTAAGTCTGAAAGAGATGCTGGAGCACAGCCTGGCCAAATTAGGTATCCCAACGGGAGTCCTCGTCTAAGCAATAGTGGGCTGTAAAGGTGTGTACCAAAGCCCAAGTGGCTTCTCTACAGATGTCATCAATGAACACAGAACGAAGATTAGCCATTGAGACTGCCATTGCTCTCACATTGTGAGCTGTGACATGGCCTTCGAGAGAAAGTCCCTTACTCTCATATGCAAAGGATATGCAATTTGCAATCCACCTAGAGAGAGTTCTTTTGGAAACTGGAAGTCCCAAATGATTAGAATCAAAAGCAACAAAAAGCTGAGAAGATTTTCTATGTTGCTTAGTTCTTTGAAGGTAAAAAGCTAAGCCTCTTTTACAATCTAAGGCATGAAGATTCCTTTCTGCATTAGAGGCATGAGGCCTAGGGAAGAATACAGGAAGGTAAACCGCTTGGTTTAAATGAAAGGGCGAAACCACCTTTGGCATAAAGTGAGGATGAGTCCCAAGAACTGCCTTATGGTGAATTCTTGTATGAGGAGGATCCGCCACTAAAGCTTGTAACTCACTGATGCGTCTTGCAGAAGTGAGGACAACTAGGAAGATGACCTTCCAAGAAAGAAACTTTAGAGCTGTAGTGGCTAAAGGCTCAAAGGATGGTTTCATGAGCTGCCCGAGAACAAGATTCAGATCCCATGCCACTGGCGATGGCTTAAATGGGAGATTTTGTGAAAAGTAAACCTCTCATAAATCTCGCTACGAGTGGATGAGAGGAAATGTTGTCCATCCTGAGGTTCACGAAAAGCAGCAATGGCACTAAGACAGACCCTTACTGAATTGGTCTTAAGACCAGAATCTGATACATGGAGTAGGTACTCCAGAAGCGATTCCACGGGCACTGAATGGGGGTTAAGTTCCCTTTGAGAACACCATACAGAGAATCTCTTCCACTTAAAGGCGTAGGATCGCCCAAGATTTCCTGGAAGCCACAAGGATATCCTTTACCTGTTGAGATAGGTTGATATCCGGAAATCCTAGGCTTTCAGTAACCAGGCCCTGAGGTGCAGGGACTAGGGATTTGGGTGCAATAGCATCCCATTCTCCTGGGAAAGAAGATCTGGAGCACACCCTAACTCCAGAGGTGTGGCTTGAGAGAGACGCAGAAGCAGAGGATACCACGTTTGCCTTGGCCAGCGTGGATTTATGAGTATCATATGACCTGTCTCTCTGAAGCTTGAATAAAGTTTGGGGAATGAGGGGAACGGGTGGGAAGGCATAGAGGAAGTCCCAAACCCAATGGAGGAGGAAAGCATCCCTTGCCTGACAGTTTTGAGCCGGAATTCTGGAACAGAAGCGGGGAAGTTTGGCATTCTGTGGATTTGCAAAGAGGTCTATATCTGGCTTTCCCCAGATTCAAAACTCTCGAGGAAGCTGGTCTGAGTGCACAGACCATTCGTGTCTGCCCAAAGATTTTGAATGCCTGGAAGATATATCACTAGGAGGTGGATTTGAAGCTCTCTGGCGAGGGCCCACAGTTGCAAAGCTTCGTTGCATAATGATAGAGAGCCTGTTCCGCCTTGCTTGTTCACACAGAACATGGCTACTTGATTGTCGGTCTGGACAAGAACTGTCTTGTAGCTGAGATGGGCCTGAAAAACTCGGACAGCATGGAAAATGGCTCTGAGCTCTAGGAGGTTTATGTGAAGACAAGCCTCCTGTGGGGTCCAGAGACCCTGAGTTGACAGATCATGCAAGTGAGCCCCACAACCCAACTTGGACGCATCTGTTGTTAAGGTGGTTTGGCATAGAGGATGCTGGAAAGGAGAACCCACAAGAAGGTTTTCCAGTGACTGCCAGCATTGTAGGGACAAAATGAGACATGTGGAGTTTCTGATTTTGTCTGTCTGTTAGCTGACCCGAGGCCTCTGTCCATTGAGAGGATAGGGTCCACTGGGCTGCTCGCATATGAAGGCGAGAATAGGGAACCACATGGACCGTGGATGCCATATGCCCCAGAAGCTGAAGCATCTCCCGAGCAGTCAGGAAGACCGTCATAGCTGCTTGGGAGGCCAGCTGTACTATATGAAGACACTGTGGCTGTGGTAGGAAAGCCCTTGCCTGCCTTGTGTCTAGACGAGCCCCTATGAATTCTAGAGACTGAGAAGGGGTGAGATGAGATTTTGGGAGGTTTATGACCAGTCCCAAGTATCGAAAGAGTCGCATGGTGCGAGAAAGAGCAAAGCTGGCTTCTGGAGCTGTTGATGCTCGAATGAGCCAATCGTCTAAATAAGGGAAGACAAATATTTCTAGAGTTCTCAGGAATGCTGCTATTACTGCCATGCATTTTGTGAAGACTCTTGGGGCAGAAGCCAGACCGAAGGGAAGAACCCTGTATTGGAAGTGTCTTCCCTGGAAAAGGAATTGAAGGAATTTCCTGTGATCTGCATGGATGAGAATATGCGTATATGCATCCTTTAGATCTAGAGAACATAGCCAGTCCCGACTCTGAAGGTATGGCAGGAGTGTTCCGAGGGAGATCATTTTGAATTTTTCTCGGAACAGATACTTATTTAATTCTCTGAGGTCTAGTATAGGCCTGTGTCCCCCTGTTTTCTTTGGTATGAGAAAGTAGGGGGAGTAGAATCCCGTTCCCTGTTGGGGTATGGGTACCTCTTCTATTGCTCCTTGAGCAAGAAGTGATGCCACCTCCTGACCCAAGAGATTGGTGGCAGGGACCTGAGAATTGAACTATCATTGTAGGAGGGGGCATACTGTGGAAATGAAGTCTGTACCCCTCTCGTACAATGGACAGAGTCCAGTTTTCTGATGTTATTTGTTGCCATCTTCTGGCAAAATGGCATAACCTGCCCGGGATGGTAAGGGGTTCTGGACCTTTCAGGGACAGAAAAACTAAGTTCTTTAGGAAGGAGTCAAAGCCCCTGAGGAGGCAGAGTCTGCTGAGCCGGTTGAGCTCTTGGAACTTGTGGCTTCCTTTGCTGTCTGTTCTGTTGTTGTCCCCTTTGGGGAATATGAACTGGACAGTGTCCCTGATGGGTGTAAGATGGATAAAATTTATTTTTCTTCTTGAAAAAGGGTTTCTTAACTGACTTTTTCTTTGATGGGTTGGCTGTAGACTTTGATCGTCTATTCAAAGTAGTATTTTCAGATTCAATCTGATTAGCTGTGTCTTGCCAATCCTTGCCAAAGAGATTTTCTCCTGTGCAAGGAACATTTCCCAGTTTATCTTGCACCTGTTGTTTTATGTCTGATGCCTGAAGCCAAGCAATACGACGTGCACCGATGGAAATAATTGTTCTTCTAATGCATTCAAAGCAATCAAAGGTTGCACAGTTTACAAATTTTGAGACATCCTGGAACTTCTTTGAGGAACATTCCCATATAGAAAATGTAAGAGCTAATCCTGGCTGCCAACATGGAGGATTGGAAATATCGACGCCCAAAGGCAAGCATCCTCGATTAACGGCCCGGAGGATTGGAAGAATGTGTTTTAGCACTCTTAATCCTACGCATCGCCGATTCCACTACCATTGGATGGTGTGGTAACTGAGTCTTTTGAAAGCCAGTACAGCTTGGAACTCGGTACATGGTATCGAGTCGTCAAGAGTGCGGATACACTGTCAAAGGAGTTTCCCACATTCTTAGCATAAGATCATGCAAGATTCTGTGAAAAGGCAAAGTAGCTGCCTCTTTAGGAGCCTTAGGGTACTGAAGAATTTCTAATTCTTCTGCTCTAGGTTCCTTCTCTGGAGTCACCGTGCTTGCAAGACCTCGAGCTAAATCACGTATAAAATCCTGGAAGGACATGTCTTCTGGAGACGACATTCTTCGTTGAGGAGAAGGAGATGGATCCTCCGGAAGGATAGCTCTAGTACCGGCACAGTCATCCGAGTCATCGTAATCGAATGATTCAAAGTATCTCTGCGCCGGATGTTCTTGCAAGGCACGGTACTGATATCGCTCGAAGTCGGTATCGGGCACTGTTCCCTCTAAGCTGTGCGCGTGTGCGCACGCACACACCTCGCCGAGCGAGCGCACATACTTTACGGCTCTGATTCTGATAGAAAACAAAGACGTCTTAAAATTTAAAAGTTATGATTGTAATTACTAGAAATTTCCCGCTTCATTTAGTAATTGTCTATTTTCATTTAATTTGATTAAAATCAGTGTGGTGTACATACTGTATTCTGATGTGTAGTCAAATTTTAAAGTATATAACTCAGAGTGTCGTTATGTGGCGCACAAAAATTTAACCTTCCTTCAAAAGCTGCACACAGCTGATATTTTATGCGCACACAGCCTACAGAAAATTAGAGGGAACATTGGTATCGGGGTGTCTCAGTACTGATCCGTCGATACCTGAGATAGACTCGCGGCTCGGCATGGGAGGGGGGAAGCATACCCGCCGAGGCACTCGGTACCAGTACCGATACCTGTGGAACTGTCTGTAGCAGTCTTAGCGGTACCGAAGTTGCTAAGAGGGACGCTAGACTGTGTTCGATAGCTAGGATTCTGTGATCCATCGCTCCTGCCTATGCCTGGGTGTTGGTACCGGTGGAAGCGGCTACCACCCCAGAACATGGCACCACTAGTTCTGCAGAGGTGGAAGCCTCTGGAACATTCTGGAGCCCCGTTAATGCTTTGGAGACCGAGGTCTCCCGCCAGGGCCGTTTTGCCGGTGAACTTTCCTCGAGGGCAATGTCAGTGGCATCTCGATACTTGGAAGGAGGAGATCTACCCTTTGAGAACCGGCCAGTCTTAGAAGACTTAAGTTTAGTTACCTGAGATCCATGGGAGGAAGATGAAGCTCTGGAAGACGTCGATGCAACTGACATCGTATCTGCGGCAAAAAGGGTACAGAGTTTTGCAGCTCTATTCTGCAAGCCCCTCTTGGTCATCTTTCTGCAGGAGAGACACTCTGATGGAGAATGATCAGGACCTAAACATTTAAGACACCATTCATGGGTGTTGGTGACGGAAATGGTACCGCCACATTTAGAACATTTCTTGAAACCATTAGCTGGTTTTTCCATGTTTGAAGAAAAATAGGCCTAGTGCCCAAAATGGCACCTAGCCCCAAGAGAGGAAAGGCCCCTGAAAGAAAATCTTTAGAAACTAGGTTTTTTTTTTGGGAGGGGGGGGGTTTGAAAAAGAAGAAAAGAGAACTGGCGGTACCGGTAGGCATCAAAGGAAGGCAGACGCGGCCACCAAAAACAAAATAAGGATAACTTTTTCTGCATTGACAGGGTATGCGTCCTGTCAGCTCCACGGAAAACAAAAAACTGAAGAGGGAATGTTGGACAGGCGGGAAGGCAGCAAGCAGGCGCTGTGGGATGCTCCCAAAAGCTTTCCTATTGGACGCTGGGGAGCGTTCCCGCGCAGGCTCCGTCAGTACCGACGATACCCATATGTGAAGACAACATTCCTGCTTGTTCCTAGAGATTGTGAATTGTACTTTGAAAAGTGTTGTGTTTTGTATGGTGGTACTTTGAATTCAATAAAAACTTAGTCTAAAACATAGGCCAGACAGCAGTTCAGGGAAAAACAAAAGCAGTTTTTATTCTGTCTCAGCTTGTTAAACCTCCACAAGCTGGTTCTCCTAGCCTTACTCCAACCTGTTATTCCTACCTCAGAATTCCTTTACACAGCTTGCCTTGGAAGGACTTTTAGCTTCACAGACCTCTCTCCTTCCTGGAGCCTGCTGGGATCTTAATCTTTCTCCGAGAGCCACGCCCTCCCAGCCCTCAACTCTGGGCTACAGACTTTCTTAAAAAGAGGACTGTTGATACTCCTTTCGTAGAAGAATGGGTAACATTCTATAGATCCCATCATACCCCCTCCCCCCCTCGGCTCAACCATTCTCCATCGAGCGCCTGCCTCACCCGGAAAAGAAAGTCTGTGTTCAGGGGACTCCGACCAGCCCCATGGCAGACCTGAAACTGGTAGGGTTGGAGACTCAAAAAACCACCACATAATACAGTCGATGAACTTCTTATGTTGAGCCAGCCACTTGAGTGGTTGGTGGTCTGTTGCCAGCATAAATGAGCGGCTGAACAGGTAGTATTTGAAGGTCTCAATTGCCCACTTGACAGCCAGGGCTTCTCTCGATCACTGCATAATGCTGTTCCTGAGGAAACAGCTTCCTGCTGATGAATGCTACAGGATGTCCTTCATCCCTGACTTCCTGGGCAGAACAGCTGCTAGGTCCATCTTTGAGGCATTAGTTTACACAATTAATGGTTGAAAGAAATCAGGGTTTATCAGGACAGATTCAGAGCACATAGCCTTCTTGAGGCAGTGGAAGGTCAGGTCTAGATCCGGTGACTACTGAACCAGTTCAGGAGCTCTCTTCTGGAGGATATTGGCAATTACTGCCGGTTCATACCTGATTTTGCAGAGATGGCAGAGTTATTAACCAATCAATCCAAGGAAGGTACGAACCTCTTTCTTCGATTTCGGGGTGGGGATCTGGGCAATGGCATCCACCCATTCTTGATTAAATATCCCAGATTTTGAATGTCCCGACCTCCCAGAAAACATTTCTGGGGGTTGGCTATCAACCCAGCCTTCTGCAAGCTGGTAAACATGGCTTGTACTTTGGTTAGATGGGTGGTCCAGTCTCTGTTGTAGATGACTACGTCAAGGTTTGCACCCGCATACTCTTTGTGCGGTCTCAGTAGGCTGTCAATTAAATGTTGAAATGTGGCGGGAGCCCCATGTGATCCAAAGGGCAGTACTCTAAATGGGAACAGACCTTACAATGTCAAAAAAGCAGTCTTCTCCTTGGCAGCCAGAGTCAAGGGCACCTGGCATTATCTCTTGATCAGATCCAGGGTTGATATAAAGTATGCTCCACAGTGTCACTCAATTAGTTCAAATACTCTGGGCATGAGATACCCTTCCAGTTTAGAAGCTGCATTGACCCTTCAGAAATCAATGCAGAATTTGATGCTTCCATTGGGTTTAGGAACTAAGACAATGGGTGAAAATCAGTCACTCATAGACTCTTCTATAACTCCAAGGTTAAGCATCTCTTCCAGCTCCCTGGGGATGGCCTATTGCCAGGCCTCTGGAATCCAGTAGGGTCACTGCCGGCCAACCACCCCAGGGTCAGTACTATCACGAAAAATGAGGTGGGTTCATCCCGGGTGGGTGGAGAACACCTTTAAGTTCCAGTGGATCAAACCTTCTAAATCTCTTCTTTGGGCAAACGAGAGCTGGTCTCCAGTCAGGACTTGAGCTGGATCTGGCGGGACTGAAATTTCCAGCCCAAAATCATATCAGTCACTGGAGTCCACTTTTTCAATTGGCTAATATGGTAAATTTTGGCTCTCTTCCATTTTTCTGGCTGGGCAATCTTGTAGTTAAACAGGCCCCACTTTCTCTTCTACTTATAGGGCCCTTGCCATTTACAGAGTAACTTGCTCTCAGATGAAGGTAGCAAGACTAAAATTCTGTCTCCCTGTTGGAACGTGCGGTGCATGGCTACCCAAATGTAGCCTCTGGCCTGCTCAGCTTGGGCTTTTTCCAGACTGAGTTCAGCCACCTCTCCGGCTTTCCTCAGCCGGTCTTGTATTTGTATAACATATTCCACCAAATTATACCCGGTACAGGGTTATTCTTCCCATGTTTCCTATACCATGTCTAATATGCTTTTTGGAAGTCTTCCGAAGAGCAGCTCAAAAGGCAAAACTCTGTGGAACTCTGAGGTACCTCATGTATGGCGTCCCAATTCTTCCCATCCTCCTGCACAAACTTTAACATGTTTCAGAGTTTTATTGAATCGCTCAACGAGACCATCCGTCTGTGGAGGATATACTGATATTCGCAGCATCTTGACCTTCACCAAAGCACACACTTCATCACCTTGGATACAAAGGGTGTTCCTTGATCTGCAAGGATCTCATTGGGTATTCCCACCTACGAGAATACTTCCCAGAGGGCATTCGCGATCGGAGTAGTCTTCATATACCTTAGAGTAATGGCCTCCGGGTATTGAGTAGCGTAGTCCAGTATGACTAAAATATACTTGTTGCCTCAGGTGGTTCGTGCTAAGGGTCCGGCCAGATCCATGGCCACTCTTTCAAATGGAGTTTCAATGATGAGTATAGGCACTAAAGGGGTAAGTCAGACTCTGGCAGGGTTATGAAGATGGCAGGTTGGCATGATTGACAATATAAAACTGTACCTGTTTATGGACCCCGGACCAGAAAAATCAGGCAAACACACATTCTAGTATTTTTCCACCCAGATGTCCCCCTAATAAATGGCTATAGGCCAACACCACCACCTGCTGATGACAGAACAACTGATAGAATCCCTGGCCCTAGGGCACCCTTGGCCACTGTGTATAATAAATCTCCCTTTGGCATGCCCTCCCAGCCCTGAACTCTGGGCTGCAGACTCTCTTAAAGGGCACTCTTTGGAGAGGGATGGATAACATTCTATATACCCTATCACAGGGCCTTTCAGGGTAAGGTCACAGAAAGCAGACAGTACCCTGATCAGATAATGCCAAGTGCACAAAGAGGTGCTACTATTCTTTGCCACTTCTGAAGGAAAACACTGCACTCAGCCCCTGACAGGTTGGGCAGGATACACATTTACGAAAGAAAATGGAAGCGTCCAGATATCAGATTCATAAAAGGGATGTTACTGCTTACACAGCACAGAAATTGTTGGTTTTGGGTGCCTTATCTTTTGCTGAAAAAGACTAATATCTTTTTCAAGGCAACCACAACCAGGTCTGTCTCAGCCCTATAAAAGGTCTTCTCTCATAGTAGGATGGTCTTCGATACAATATCTATCTGCAGTGGTCTTTGTAACATAAGACAATGATCTACAGTTGCCAACTTTGCCAATACGCCCATCACTTATACATGGAGCATCTGCCAATTTAGTGTTAATATTCCTCATGGAAACCAGAGGCCTGTAATCATGCAAAGCATCTAGCAACAAATGGCAGATGCTTAAATTCTAGTGAAGATGTTGTATGCATCGTAAGCCGAGATGAAAAGATGTGTTCCACACTAAGCTGCACTTGATTATATACCAGCTAAATCAGACCAAGATTAAGTGGGTAGACAAGGCGAAAATATTTGTACTCGCTGAAAGGTTGTGCATATATTGCAGCATGAATCACTGGAGAGTTGCAATCCTACGGTACCAACACTGCTCACTGGAACACTTTCTTTCCCAAATCAAATGATCTGGGGTCTTTTCCGGGTGATGTGAGAAAATTCTTTACACTTTCACATTATTCATTGCTGATGTCACCACAGCACGAGTGGAACAGCTGTATTTTACCACCTGGATCTGGCTGAACTTTGTTATCTGAGATCTAAACCGTGGAAACAGGCTGACCAGTGACTGGTCTTTGCACCATGAGAAGCAGCTATTCATGTAAAAGGCCGTGGATAAGGATTACCTCCGATACTGGTTCAAGGTTCTGCTTCCTGTAAAAATCTTGGGTAGGAGATGGCCTCAGAAAAAATATCATTCCAAAGTGGAAAAGGGCAGGGATTGGAAATCCAGTTGAAAAGTCTTCTTTCTTCAGAGACAAACATCCAGTTGAAATTCAAATCTGGATCAGGGACGTCGTCATGGCTACTTTGAGTTGCCTCCGATCTGATGAAGGAATATGGCAACGATTGTGGTTCAGAATCCAAGAGGGTGAGAGTTTAGTTTATTCATGTGATATACCAGCAGTACAATAAAGTGGTTTATAAAATAAAAATTGTAAACAACTAAAATCAGCAAAAACAAGAAATCATGACTGCCATAAAACAATGTCAGGACAATTTCAATGCTAAGTTATACCGGAATAAAAAGTCAGTACACACCAAAATATAACATTACACATAGACAACTTTAGCTGCAGATAACAAGAAAGAGATTCTTCTTCAAATGCTAGCCTGAACAATCAGGCTTTTGCTTTGGAATGACATACTGAACAAGACAATCCAGATCACAATTCCTTAGGCAAAACTATTCCATAAAACTGATGTTATGTAATAAAATGCAGTTTTTTTGATGAACTCAGAATATACCCTAACCTGAGAGGTATATGTACTTCTCTAGGCAGGTGCTACCTCTGTAGAAGGAGAGGCATATGCTGAGCCGTGTTCCTGATATTTAACTCCAAGTCACTGAACATCCTTTTCACTGAAGTACGGTACTGGATCACATAAAAGTAGCAAAGTTGCCAAGGAAGATTCATTCACCACTAAGACTAATACTGGTGCAAAAGCAGGTGGCTCCATACTTTTAGACTGCAATTGCTCAGGCAAATAAGAAGCATTTAGTACCTAGATAGGTGAGCATCTGCACCAACTCAGTGCTGGACAGATGACTACACTGCAAAGTAAGCATGATTCTTGTTCAGCTTATTTGTGCGGGACACAGATGAATGATAAACTCTTTGCACTGTGCTCTGGATAGGATTTCTTGTTCAACACAGGGGGGCATGTTACTAAAGAACGCTATTTGCGCCGTGTCCCGTTATCGCGCGATAAGGTACCTTATCGCGCGGTAATGTACCTTACTGAGCGATAACGGGACGCGGCGCAAATAGCGTTCTTTAGTAAACATGCCCCTTGGTTTTCAGTAACGGCTTACTAATGTTTGTGCTTATATGAGACCACTGCGCTGAAGTGATAGTGCTTCACTAGCATTTCAGAGGCTCCTTTCTTGTTATTTTTTGCCTTTCATCAAATTTAAGAAAATTAAATTTAGAAAAAATGATTTATAGGGAAAGTTTTGCTTTTGTGTTTATTTGACAGTGCAAAAAAAGGGGGAGATCCAAGATGGCAGTAGTCAGATCTTTGCTCCAAGCTGCATTTCCAATAATGCCTAAGACGAGGGTTAAGACGGCAGAAAACCTCTTCACCTCTCCCACGACTACAGTCTGGGCCTATAGCCAGTGGATGTGAAAGGATAAAAAAAAGCTTACATGAGAGGAGACCAGATAAGTGGATTTGATTTTATTCCCCTCTGCAGTCCACTAGTGAGCTCCAACAAGCAAGGGGGTAGTGTCCATTTGTCTTTGAATAAGGAAGGCACAAGATTATAATTAAATATCAACTTTTTAAACACAATAAAGTGAACTAAGTACATTGAAATAAGGATGGAAGAAAGAAGATAAATATATGGAGCAAATAAGCAATATATTTAAAAAAAAATTCTGCAATCATTTGGTTGGTCGGAATTCTCCATGACTGCCCTGACGTTGGTGCAAATGCAATGAGATTTGCTTGGAGGGCTTGGGAGTAATGGCAACCATGTCTTTGGCCATGTCCCAGGATGAGAATTCCAATAAAGGTGTTAGTCTCCTCCTTGCCCTTCATTTTCCCTGAAACACCAGAAACGTTTATGTTGAAGATAGTGTTCCAAATAGACTCCAAGTAGGGTGAAGCATTAGTCCGCTAGATCCAGGCATTAACATTATAAGTTCAAGGTAACTGCCTCTATACAAAAAAAATCTCTGAGGAGATAACTACTAAGGTCTCAATAGATGAAGTGAAAACCAAGATCAGCATTTGGAAGGATGTAATGATGCATATAAGAGATTTCTCTTTATGTAAAAACTAAGAGGGAAACACTGAAAAATCATATTAGGTCCTCTAATTTTCGCTTAATAAATTTTCCTAGTTCTTTAATGTTTGCCAGAGACATGGTTAAAAAGTATCTTGCAGGGGAGGAAGTGACGTCATCTTGCATGATGGCAGACTGGGTGATCGGCTCCGGTGCCATCGCTGGTAAAATGCTGATACTCACCTCCCCCAGGAGCTGGAAAGCAAGAGGCAAGGAGCGCTAATCAAGCAAAAGCCCAGGGAATACGAGATGACCAACCGCCGGCATGCAACTGATCTATGTGAATTCGCATTTTGCCCTCTTTGCGGCACTGGAGGTTCCCAGGCCACTAGTAGACAGAGCACGAAGGGAGGAAAGATAGAATGGAGAGAGGAGATATCATGCTGAAACAGATCTCCTGGGGGGAAGCTCCGGGAATTGTTAAGAACATAAGATATGCCATACTAGGTCAGACCAAGGTCCATCAAGCCCAGTATCCTGTTTCCAACAGTGGCCAATCTAGGTCGCAAGTACCTAGCAGTTTCCCCAGAAGACACAGGTTTCACAATGCTTGTATTGCATCAAGCAGTGGATTTCCTGGGTCCCCTTTAATAATGGTTTATGGGCCTTTCCTCCAGGAACTTGTCCAAACTTATTTTAAAATCCAGCTACACCTTTACTACATCCTCCAGAGTTTGATTACACATTTGAGTGAAAAAAAAATATTTTCACTGAACTGAATTCAGAGCTAGCGGCAGGAAAAAGTGAGTTGGTGATCATGGGGGGGGGAAATGAAAGCAGAACTGACTAAGCGAGGCTGCCATGTGGCAGAGCATGATGAGTGGTCGGTGTACATGAAGCAGGATCAGGAAGAGGTGGCTTCCGCATTAAATGCAAATGAAGCTCATAAGGAGCACATTTTATATAAATTGGAAGATTTAGAAAATGATATGTGACAAAATAACTTTTGGATCAGGGGTGTCCCTGAGGACTTGGAATTTAATGACAGCAGAAGAGCGGCAGAGGCGTAACGGGGGGAGGGGGGAGGGGCGAGAATGAGATCCCTGACACTACTGTCATGGACAGAGCGTGCTGGGAAGAATAATAAGCCAAGGGACATTGTTGTTTGTTTGAAGGACTATACTCTTAAGGAATAGATAGCATCCAAGATGCATGGACTGAGTACTTTTGAATGGCAAGGCTATAAAGTGGCTATATTTGCTGATCTATCAGCAGGCACATTGTAGAGGTGAAGAGATATATACCCGATAACAATGACACTGCAGCAAGCGCAATTAAGTGGAGTGGAGGAGTGGCCTAGTGGTTGGGGGCAAGGTACTTCAGGCCGGAAGGTCGGGGGTTCAAATCCCACTAGAGGACAGCAACCTTGGGCCGGAAGGACTGGGGTTTCTAGTCCCACAGGTGCTCCTTGTGGTCTTGGGCAAGCCACTTAACCCTCCATAGCCCATGTTCCCTGTAAAATAGTTATCTCCAAGTTATAATGACCTGTTCAATGTAATTTCAGTTTGTTCAATGTAAACCGCACTGATGCAGAATAGCACGGTATATAAGAGAATATAAATAAATAAATAAATAAATACCGGTGGCTGTACCCTTTTAGCATAGCGTTTTCCAAGAAGGGGAAAATGTGGAGCGCACAACAGTGATGGAAGTGGCTAAAGCAACAGAAGAGACTGGCCTGAAGGTAGAACAGATGGAGAAGCCTAAAGAAAAGATGGACAAACGCAGAGAGAACAGCTGGAAGACAGGGGCTGGTCACAAGTGCCAACATCCAGGTGAGCAGCATTACACTTTTTACTCACATCCTCATGACTCATTCAGTCAACTGGACATGGTATTGTTGAATGGGAGTTGAGTGACCAAGGTACAAGAAGTGGAGCACGAGACCATAAATTGGACTGATCATGTGCCGGTGAGCGTCACTTCCAATTTGGGGACGAGCAATGACTGAATAAGATTCTGGAAACTAAATGACCCCATATTGGAGGAAGAGACGCATGCGTTTACAACGTTAACAGGTTCTACAGGAGTACATTCATTTTAATACCAGAGTAGGAGTGTCACTGAGAGTGGTATGGGATGCTTTAAAAGTGGTGGTCAGGTGGCACTTACTGAGCCTGGCAGCACAGGTAAAGCGGGAAAGACGAGCTAAAGAGCTCCAAATTCTGGAACAAGTAAGTTGGAGGTGAGTCAGAGCGGCCGCAACCTCCAAGTGCTGACAGAATTGATTGCCTTGTAAGCAGAATTAGGGAAGCTTAGTGCTAGTTTATTGGCACACAAACTGAATGTCCGAAAGCAAGCGCATTTTGAAGGGGAGGGGAAACAAGGCGAGCAAGATCTTGGCAAGTAGATTGAAAGCCCAGGCTCAGAGTCACACAGTGAGCATTAGGAATACACAAGGAGAGGCTGGTGCATGGTCCCAATGGGATCAGAGGGGTTTTTAAGGACTATTATGTAGCCTATGTAAGAGTGAGGTGACAGAAGATGAGAAGAGTGAACAATTTCTGCAGGATTGAGAGTTAAAAAGGATGGAGGAGAACAAGACATTAGTGAAAATGAGGCAAGGATGGATATTGAAACCTTAAAGACGGGAAACATACCAGGCCTCGATGGCTTAGCTAAATTTTACAAAACGTTTCAGGACAAATTGGTGCCTTTACTGTTGGAAGTATTTAATGGCGTGCTAATTAGTGAACGAGTACCAGCTACTATAGAGGAGAAGGGTATTACAGTACTTCCCAAGCCAGGGAACGGTGGTAGAGTTTGTGTCTCATACCGGCCGATTTCGTTAATAAAAACTTAGATGCCAAGCTTGTAGCAAAAGTACTGGCAAATCTGTTACGGGGGTGGTACTAAGTTGGTTGGACAGCAGCAAATGGGGATCATGATGGGAAGACAAGGAGGGGACAACATCAGAAAAAATTTTAAACCTAGCCTGGAAGTTGGAGTCGGAGGGGGGGGGGGGACCATGAAATTTTCCTCATGGTGGATGCTGAAAAAGCATTTAACAGTTAAATGGCCCTTTATGTTTCAGGTGCTGGAAAGTATGGGATTGGGAACAAACTTTTTGTGCTGGGTTCAGGTTCTCTTTGCAAACCTGAGGGCAAAGATAAGAATTAATGGGAGCTACTCTGACAGTTTCAAACTGGGCAGAGGATCCAGACACGGGTGCCTGCTATCACCATTACTGTTTGCCCTAGTAATTAAACCTCTTTCCATGCGTATGCGGTGGCAGGCAGACATCAAGGGGGTGCAGCTGAAAGGGGGAACATCCAAAATAGCCTTATTTGCAGACGATGTGATATTCACGCTTAGGGAGCCTCATATCACGCTCCCAATCTTAAATGTAGGAGACTGCAATATAAAGCCTATTTCAGGGTATAAAATACATTTAGGCAAGACGGAGATCACTGGCTTTAATTTACCAGCGTAGTTGGAAGAACACCCAAGTTTTCCATTTAAATGGGTGAAACATTCCTTTAGATATCTTTGTATCCATTTGTGAAATACTTTGAGATATATAAGGGAGTGGAATTATGGCCCCTTGCCATCCGTCAAGATTTATATAAATGGAAGGGACTACATCTTACATGATTGGGGAGAATTGCAACCATAAAGATGAATGTGCTCCTCAGGGTCCTGTTTCTTTTCGCTTCACTGCCCTGTGCAGTTTCATGGACATTCCTTAAAAAGCTCCAAGGGATGGTAATGGCCTACATATGGGATGGGAAGGCACCAAGAGTGGCACAGAAGGTTATGTTTCAGAGAAGGAATATTGGGGGGGGGGGGGGGCTGTGGGTGCCATGTTTTGCAACTTATGCAGCAGCCCAGTTACAGACTCTTATGGCTTGGAGGGGGGGGGGGCCTGGTGAGGTTCTGCAATGGATGAGGATGTAGCAAAAGGGAGGGAGCTGCTAGAGCTCCAGGTGTGGGATCCTGCCATGGAAGAAGGGGGAGGGGGAAAGAGAACCCCTTTGTGGCCTTGATCACAGGGGTGTGGAATAGATGCAAGGCATGACTATTGGAGGGGGGAAGATATTCTAGACCAGCAGTAATAAGGGGATTAGGGGATTTTGTACCGGAGAAGGCAGGGGGCCAGTTTAAGGACTGGGAAGGGGTTAAAGAGGATAGGCCAGCTGCTGATACCGCTAGAGTGGTGCTGCCCTTTCCTAAACTAAGAGATACCTTTGGATTATCAGATGTGGATTATTGTGCATATGTTCAGATACACCACTACTTACAGCAGGCAAGAATACAAGCAGATTTGCAACAACTTACACCTTTTGAGGTACTCATGGGGAGGAGTGAAACGAGGGGACTGCCTTCTATGGGGGTTTGCTGGAAGGAGGTTCTATAAAACCAGAGGAGATAGGAAGCGGAGATTCCTGGCCCTTGGGATGAGGGGAGGTGGAATGCTATTTATATTGGGGCCAGAAAGTTGGCGCCGGGTTTCATCCGTTGGAAAATAGTATTAAAATCAGTAAATCAGTTTGAGAATGTACTGGACCCCAGTTTGGATGTAAGCTATCAGTAAGACAACGGGGGGGGGGGGCACTGTTGGAAGGGGTGTGGGCGCAGAAGAGAACTGAAACATTTACTATGGGATTGCCCTAAAGTGCAATGGTTGTGGGGGGAGATTGAGGGGTTGTTCTATGACATGACATAACTAAGGTTCGGGTATAACTCAACCTGGCCATGGTGATACTCAATGAGGTATGGGTAGGAGAGATAGACATCTGGATACTTTTCTAGAGATATTGTGCGAGTGTCATCTGTATGGATCTGGTAACGCAGAGGCAACCGGAGGCTTGAGCAATTGCTTTGTATGTCTGAAATTGCTGCATAAAAGTACCACTCGAGAAGACCCTTTTTGAAAACCTGTCAGTGGTACTGCGACTGGCAGGGGGAGGGTTTGGAAGGGGTTTTGGAGAGCAGACCTGGGGAATGAGTGTGTGGTGGGTAAGGAAGTGTGGTGCAGGAAGGGGGGAGGGATAGATGACGGGGGTGGCAGAGGGTTAGGGTGAAGAGTTTTGAGCGAGTCTTTACTGTTGAAGTTTTTGAATGTCACAACTGCTGTAGAAGTTCGTGATGTTGGTACAGCATATTCACTGAGGGATGAGAATTGGGGGGCTTGGTGAGTGGTGATCAATGAATGTGATACTTTTTTTTCTAATTCAATGAAATACAACACTTTGCCCAAAGGTATCTTGCAGAAATATTGAATATATCAGAGGAATCATTTCCACGTTTAACTAAAAACTTTAGTATCTCCCTGTGGTTCCAAATGAGCAGGTCAACAACAAATATACTAAATGTCAGGAATTCTGGTGAACTCAAACTTGGAGATGGTGACTCCTTCTACAATGTTTGTTAGCCTTTGCTTTAGCCTCTAACCGAGACTGGTTACTTAAAATGTATTTCAACAAAAAAAAATATATCCTTTAAAGATTTAAATGTACATAGTTTTCTGGATCTAGTCAAAGAAACTTAGAGGAGGAAAGAGTTTCTGCTACTCAGGCCTAATGTCCTACAGTTGGGAGCCCTATTTTTCTTACTTTCCTTGTAGGTGTTTAATTTTCAAGCAGTTAGCTATGTTTTCATTGTGGCATTTATTAATTCTTGCAGATCTTTCAATTTAGAATGGCACATCTCCCAGTCTTTGAGTTCCAGTAATCCACTGTTATAATTGAATACTGGCTGTTATATATATCCTTGACCTATTTTTTCTTTCATAAAATGAAATTAGCAGTTTGTTCTCTTTTTTGAGGTCTTGATTGAAATGATTAGATAATTTGTGCTCTTCTTTTTTTCTTGATGAGTGCCTTATATTTTGCCCCGTTCTTTCTTTTTCTGTGCAAATGGATATGCTTGGACATACAATGTAAATTATTAAAGATAAAATGCAAAAACAAAAAACGGTAAATAAAACTGAGGCACTGAGGAAATCTCTGTGCACAGGAAGAGATGCACATGCTCAGAACTTCGCACTAGTTTTGAACTCAGGGAGGGCTGTTCTGTCCTAGTGCTGTGCAATGTCACCCTTTGTATATCAGACTGTATCCTGCTTGTTGACAGAAAATACATAATCAAAAGAATAAAAAAGGGAGGTGATCACATCCATAGGCACACCCAGGAAAAGGTTTTGCCTTGGGGCTGGAAAGAAAGGAGAGCACTTGGACAAATAAATCCTATGTAGCACCATCTTGGGACACACAAAATGGAATGTGCACTCCATGAAAGCAACTGGTTACATCACTAGTTAGTGGGATTCTTTGAATATAGTTCAGAAAATGGTGTTGTGGATTGTACTCTCAAGGTGATTTATTTTGCTAGACAGAGATACTGTCCCCTCTTAAGTGAACAAGTTTCTTCAGAGATTAAAAACAGTCAGAGAGCAAAAAGCATACGCTCACTGCATGTTACTACTGACATCATCCAGGCTTAAAAGGGGACAACTCCAATTGAGCAACTCAGTGTTCAGAATAGAAAGAATTGTTCAGCATGGGCAGAGGTTAAGGTCTTTCACATACGTAGACCTAGGGATCATACCTTTGGGGCCTGGGTCACACATCTATATATCCCTTTCTTTTCACGGCCTCTTTCCAGATCCTCAGCTCCTACCCATGGAAGCAACAAGGACAATCAGTACAGGCCTGTGAGCTGGTGTGCAGTCCCCCCTCCCCCAAGATATCCTATGCAAACTCATGAAGGCACAGGTTCACAGGCCCCACCACTGACACTATTTCCACTACAGGCAAAATACTGCCTAGATCCTCATGGCATGCTTTGTTTTCTGGCTCAACACTGCTGGCAGGGTCAGATGATGCCAAAGGCAATTAATAATGTTTCCTTTGGAAGGATCTGGACCTGGAGATAATGCCTCTGTACAGATCATGGAGCAAGACCTCATCAGGATTGTTTCATCCAACGCTGAAGGCTGTACTTCTAAAAATATAGACCAAACAGAGACAATCCATACAAAGGCAAATAAAATAATTCAGGTCTACACCAAAAGTCCTATAAGGTTAGATTAAAAGAAGAAATTAGACCTTACCTGCTAATTGTCTTTCCTTGAGTATTCTCTGGGCCAGTCCAGGAACAGTAGGGTAGTCAACCTCCTTCAGCAACTGAGGACTGAAAAAATCATCAAAGCTTTGCTGACAGCCTACCTTGCTGCCCCTGGTGTCAGAGAGCCAGTCTAAGAATACCTAAGCAGTTAAGCAAAACATTCAAGCACAAAAAACCTACTACTACTAGAACCCTAAACTGTATCAAAGAACAGTTGACTGTGTAACTCCCCAAAAACCAAAATCTATGTCCCCCCTAAAGAAGCATCCCAGAGCGGACATGCGGTACTGAACGCAACGGGAGCCCCCTAGCCAGATCCTCTGCGTAAGACTCGCAGTCTTCCTTGAGAACCAAAAGCTTGTCCAGCGAAATCTAGAGAATCTCCGGCCAGCGATCCTGGAAACAGATCTCCGCGGCTGCTACCGGGCAGAAAAGTCTAGGAACTAAGTTCCCCTAACCTCTGGGAGGGTCCTGGACTGGCCCGGAGAATACTCAAGGAAAGACAATTAGCAGGTAAGGTCTAATTTCTTCTTCCTTTTCGTCGCTCCGGGCCAGTCCAGGAACAGTAGGGTAGTACCAAAGCAGTACCTACTCTCGGGAGGGACCCAAAAGCCCCGCCAAAACCGCAGCTGCGCCGACTTTCGCGTCACCCGCAGCCTGAACATCTAAGCGATAATGTTTCGCGAAAGTATGCAAGGACGACCAGGTCGCTGCCCGACAAATATCCACCGGCGGAACCAAAGCCCACTCGGCCCAGGACGTCGCTTGTCCCCGAGTCGAATGAGCCCTCAGCCCCTCCGGCGCCTCCTTCCCGACAGCCTGATACGAAGCTGCAATCGCTTGTTTCACCCAGCGTGAGATCGAGGCCTTGGAGGCCGCTTCCCCTTTCCGGGCACCTGCAAACAACACTAACAACCTGTCCGACTTCTGGATCGCCTTCGTCCGTTGGAGATAATCGGTGGAGTACTCTTCCCATATCCAACTTATGTAGGGACACAGCACTCTCCTCCGTTGCGGCCGACCGAAAAGTAGGCAGCGAAATCGACTGATTCACATGAAAACCAGAGACCACCTTAGGAAGAAAGGAAGGCACTGGCTGTAAAACCACCTTTTCTGCTAAAAACTGAATGTACGGCTCCCTACAGGACAGCGCCTGCAAATCCGAAATCCCGCGAGCTGAGCACAACGCAACCAAGAAGGCAGTCTTCCAAGAGAGCTCTCTAAGCGGCACCGTTTTCCCTGGGTCAAACGGAGCGCGCGTCAAGGCTCGCAAAACCAAATTCAAATCCCAAGAAGGCACAACCGGTCTTCTAGGCAGCCTCACGTTCTGAGCCGCTCGAAAAAACTGTTGCACATCTCGCTGCAACGATAAATTCTGACCTTGCACTTTACCACGATAGCAAGCTATAGCCGCTAGATGTACCCGAAGGGTACTGGATGCTAAACCTTTATCTAGACCGTCTTGGAGAAAGGCCAAAACGTCCGGCACTCCTGCCGCTCGGGCCTGCACCCCATGCCGAGCCCCCCAGCGTTGAAAGATCTTCCAAATATGAATATAGGCCAACGACGTGGACTTCCGACGAGCCTGTAACATGGTATTGACCACCGCTGTGGAAAAACCCTTCCGCCTCAACCGCTGCCTTTCAAGAGCCAAGCCGTAAGCAAGAAGCGATCCACCTGAGGCATGAGGATCGGACCCTGGTATAACAAATTCATCCGACTCGGCAATCTGTACGGCTGATCAACCAGCAAGCGCACAAGGTCTGCATACCACGCTAGTCGCGGCCAATCCGGGGCAATAAGAATCACCGTCCCTGGATGACAAGCGATCCTGCGAATGACTCACCCTATCATTGGCCACGGAGGAAACACATAGAGAAGCTCCTCCATCGGCCATGGCTGAACCAAGCTGTCGAGACCCTTGGACATGCGCTCCCGGGTTCTGCTGAAAAACCGGCATGCCTTGGCATTGTCGAAGGTTGCCATCAGATCCATAACCGGCTGACCCCAGCGCTGCGTTATGTCGTGAAAGACGGCATCGTTTAACCACCACTCGCCTGGGTCCAGCAGCTGACGACTGAGAAAATCCACTTGCACATTGTCTTTTCCCGCTACATGTGCCGCTGACAGAGCCAGCAGATGCTCCTCCGCCCACTGCATGAGCGCCAGACTCTCCGCCAACAATACCGCACTGCCCGTGCCTCCCTGTCGGTTGATATAGGACACGGTGACCGCATTGTCCAAGAAAACTCGCACCGCTTTGCCGCTCACCAGCGTCTCGAAGTTCTGCAATGCTAGTGCCACCGCTCTCATTTCCAGCTGATTGATGGACCAACGGGACATCTCCTCCGTCCAAAGACCTTGTATCACCTGAGACAGACAGACAATGCGCCCCCCCAGCCGGAAAGACTGGCATCCGTGGTGACCAACACCCACTCTGGCGTGTCCAAGGGCATTCCTGCCCTGAGATGCGTGGGATCGGTCCACCAGTCCAGACTGCTGGCCACCTCGACCGGACAAGGCAGCCGCCGGCTGAGAGGGTGGAGTTGCGGAGACCATCGGGACAGCAACGAGTGCTGAAGCGGTCGCATATGGGCTCGGGCCCACAGCACCAACTCTAAGGTCGCTGCCATGGAACCCAGAAGCTGCAAGTATCTCCAGGCCGTTGGCTCCTTGAGGCGCAAAAAAACGGTCACCTGATGCAAGATCTTTTGAATTCGGACCTCCGGCAGAAACACCACTCCCCGGTACGTGTCGAACAATGCCCCTAAATATACCAGGGACTGCACTGGAGCCAACTGACTTTTGGTGCGATTCACCACCCATCCTAAACTCTCTAGAAAGGCCACCACCCTGTAGGTGGCCTCTTGCGACTCCGGAACAGAACGAGCCCGGATAAGCCAGTAGTCCAAATAAGGATGCACGAGAATACCTTCTTTCCGCAACGCTGCCGCTACCACTACCATCACCTTTGTGAATATGCGAGGAGCCGTAGCCAACCCGAATGGTAAGGCCTGAAACTGAAAATGACCCATGGGCACCGCAAAACGTAAGAACTTTTGATGGTGAGGTTTGATGGGAATATGTAGGTAAGCATCCGTCAAGTCTATTGACGAAAGCACCTCCCCCGGTCTCACCGACCGGATTACCGACTGCAGAGTTTCTATCCAAAAGTGCGGCACCCTTAAATAGTGGTTTACATGCTTGAGATCGAGAATCGGTCGAAAGGAACCCTCTTTCTTGGGAACAACGAAATAAATGGAGTAGCGACCTAACCCGCACTGGTCTGGAGGTACCGGGATGACCGCCTGAATTCGTAGCAACCGTTGAAGCGTGTGCTCCACCGCCGAAGCTTTTGCCGAACCCCCGCACGGTGACCTTATGAATGCTCCCGGTAGGAATTGCTCAAACTCCAAGGAATAGCCATCCCGAATTATCTCCAGTACCCAGCGGTCTGTGGTAATGGCGGCCCAGGCGGAGAGGAAAAACTGCAACCGACCTCCTATGCGCGCCTCCGCCTGGACCTCCCTCGTTTCATTGCGGCTTTTTAGAGGCGCTAGACTGAGGACCGGCAAATCCCCGTCCGAATCCTCGAGCGCCCCGAAAGGGCTGGCCCCGAGAAAGCGCCCTCTGGAATAAGGGGTAAACCGAGACCCCCGGAACCTACGAAACTCTCTGCCTTGACCCCACTGAGACGAGCCCTGCCTTGGCCCTTTCGGACGGTCCTCCAGAAGGCGGCCGCCTTTGGAGTCCCCCAAATCCTTCACAATCTTTTCCAACGCTTCTCCAAAGAGCAGCTTACCCTTATAAGGAAGCCTACTAAGTCGAGACTTAGACGACGCATCCGCTGCCCAGTTCCTCAGCCAGAGAAACCGTCAAGCAGCCACTACCGACGCCATGGACTTAGCCGGCATCCGAACTAAATCGTAGAACGCATCAGCGAGATACGCGGCAGCCGATTCTAATTTCGCTCCTTCCGGCGCAGAAACTCCTTCCAAACCCGGACTAGCCTCCGCTTGCAACCACCTAATGGAAGCCCTAGATACATAAGCACCACAGATAGAAGTGCGCAACGCCAGCGCACTGGTATCAAAGGCCTGCTTCAGAATGGACTGCAGTTTTCTATCCTGCAGATCCTTTAAAGCCGCCGCCCCCTCTACGGGGATAGTGGTTTTCTTAGTAACTGCTGATACCAAGGCATCTACCTTAGGCATATGCAACAACTCTGTTTCTTCCTGAGGAATAGGATATAAGCGGCTTAGCACCCTTGCCCCCCGCAAGGTATCCTCGGGAAACTCCCATTCTGATTCAATCATCTGTTTAATAACTCTATGTACTGGGAAACACTGTTGCTCTGCACGAAACCCCTGCAACAAGGGATCCTCCAATGGCTCAGCCGGAGCCGCCGGCAAAGTAATATTCAAGGCCGCTAAGGCGTGAGCAATTAGTGCCCCCAGTTCCTCCTTCCTTAGTACTCTAAAAAGATTGAGGTCTTCACCAGAGGCTAGCTCTCCTTCCTCTAGGTCCTCCAGCCACAAATCCAACCCAGCCTCTGAGAGAATCTCTCCCTCTTCTGGGCCCAGCACTTCCAGGGTCCGCTGCTCCAAAAACCCCTCTGCCCCTGCTGGTGAGACTCCCGACTTGGAAGAGCCCTCTCCGGGATCCCCTGGAGAGGCCGAACACGTGGAGAGCCCTGGCAGGGAAGATCCTACTTCTTTGCCCTGCCCCCTCTCTAACCTTAAGCAGTAAGCTTTATGCAAAGATAATATAAAATCCGGAGAGAAAAAAGTTGTTAAACCCCTCCGGAACGTCTGTAACATTCACAGGGCTCTCCGCTATCACCGGAGCAGAGTTCTTCGCTTTCACTCTCTTTTTTAAAGACTTTTGGGGCAACGCGGGAGAAACGGCAGCCGGCTTTAAAATGGCCGCCGTTCCCGCCTTCTCAAGCACTGCCTGAGGTTTTCCTGCACTCGAAGGCCCCGATGCATACTCCATTGCAACTAAGGCCCCTGGACCCCCGAGAACAGACCCCCGCAAATCAAAACCGCCGCGCCTGTCCCCGTTCTTACCAAATCAAACCGTGCCGCTGTCAAACGCCCCTCTAAAGACGCTCCCGACAAGGAGAAACACACACACACTTGCTATAGAGTACTTCTCTCCTCCAACCTGTCAGCACCGCTGCTCGCGGCCGAGAAGATTGGGAGTCTGACCAAACAGAAGACTGGACTCCGGGGCTCCCAGAACCGTGATCTGCTAGCGTGAGGAGAAGCGGTCTTCGAGGCAGGCTCTGCCTCTACCGCCGTAGAAGGCAACGGCTCTGTGCAAGTATGCAATTTAAGCTGTTAGGCTTTTAAAATCCGTCCGTTTGCCTTCCTCTTTTTTTTTTTTTTTTTTTTAACTGCACTCCTCAAAGTGCAAAGACCACCAATAATTCATATAAACTAACCCAGCTAGGGCTAGCCAGGGGAAACTATGTCAAATTCCTTTTCCCCTCTCAGAGCCTGTCAGCAAAGACGTCCTTCAGCTGCTGAGGACTGAAAAGACTGGCTCTCTGACACCAGGGGCAGCAAGGTAGGCTGTCAGCAAAGCTTTGATGATTTTTTCAGTCCTCAGTTGCTGAAGGAGGTTGACTACCCTACTGTTCCTGGACTGGCCCAGAGAGAAGAAAAGGAAAAGGACTTTAACATGTATGTATACACTAAACAAAAGAAGTGATATGATATATTAGAATATATCAACGGTATATACTATGAAAAAAAGCGAACTTATTTCAACATAAAGGAAAGTCCAGAACAGGCCATAACATATGGTACAAAAGGAAGTAGATTTAGGAATAAGGTCATAAAATGCTTAATGGAAAAGGAAAAGGCATAAGACAACTACTTACATAGGGGTGAAGTTAAGAACAGTTATAGAAGGCAAGTAGTGTGATTGCTCTTTAGTTCACTTGAAAAGTTAATATATAAAAAACAAAACAAAGAAAAAGAATATAAAGGTGATAAATTGCTATTAGATAAGAAAAATGTTTCTTAATTGCAAAGACTTCAAAGAAAGCCAGATATCAATTAAGATGTATCAGGTCGATGAAGAAAGCTGGTGTTGAAGTTGCACACTATTAGCTGTTCACACGATTTTATAGTATGCAAATACTGCAAAAGTTATATGCTGATATGCAGCAAAGGAAGCACATGCAAATGAGGTATGTGCAAAACGTCAGCATAAAGTGGGGATGGAGGGGGGGGGCGATGTGTAGATGATATGCGTGCTGTGCTGCTAGTAATGCATCTGTGAATAGATTTCACATGCTAATGGCAGCACAGTGGCTTGCGCATAGGGAGGACACCTTATTCTGCATTCCCCAGGTTTCAGTTGCTTTCCCCATTTCTTTCGTGTGCAGCTCTAGCCCATGCAAGGAGCAAAGTCACTATAGGATAAGACGCAAAAGATATTTCTTCCTAAATGCAGAGCTTTCCTCCTACTTTATATGCACAAGATCTACACAGAAACAATGAATATCCAGTGGTACACACGCTAAAACTGTCTTTTTCTACATAAGCCAGAATTTTACATCAACTCTAACAATGCATATGAACAATGGTGCTACTGAGCTTTGCACACCACCCTCTGATCAGTCTAGGTCTTTCTCTGGAACAGGCGACAGCTTCCTTAGCATCTCATTTTAATATGTGCAGCTCATTTGGGTATCATTTTAATATGTGTGGCACTGTTGGGTGCGCATCTCTTTCTGCACAAGCAATGCACAAGCCACTCTTTTCTCTACATCACTCACCAGCAGTAGTTGTATGTACATATCACATTTCTGCATCGGCCTGTATGGAATTACAGCTTGAAACAAAACAGGACAGATTAAATGTTTCTTAGGGTCTTTTTCTGCCATTATTCTATGTTTTATTTAAAAAGCAGTTGTACCAATAGATGCCTCAGGATATGGACTATTTTATAGCTCTATTACTTCCCATTTCAGTTTTAGGAGCGCTTCCTACAATTTCTTAAGTGTCTATGCTTATGTTCTGTTCCTATTTCACATACAGTACATCTATTTGCACAAGATTCAAAGAAAACTCAGCAAAGTAGCACACCTCAGTTTCTTCGAATTATAATGGTGAAAACAATTTTAGCAGAAAGATATGTAGCAAAGTAAATATGGGATTTCAATTTTGTTTTGACAGTCAGCTGAATTAGCTAATTACTGCTGCTTTAATACTTAAGATAGACGAGAGAACACACACGCATGTCAGCACAAAATCAAAGTTACCATAACAAAATGTTCAAAAAACAGCAAAGCAGAAACAATTAAAAACAAAAACTCTCAGTGCCTTATTATTATTTCGATGTTACTGGAGTTAATTCATACTTTTCTTGTATGAAGGCAGGAGGTTTGAAAACACCAACATATCAAACGAATTGAAGCTGCTCTTCGAAACATTTATTTAAACCAAGGCGCTACCCCGCAGAGAGATTAACAAGCAGCAAAGGAATGGGTTGGGGGCGTGGACTTTCTCATTCTTAAAGTTACTGCACCATGACAACAGGACCACTAATAGCAGAGCTCCCAAAGGGCCGACATTTTCTACTTTCTTCCGGCGCCGAGGAGCTGGACTCTCACCTTGCCAGTGCCACTCCGTTCTGTGCAGCCGGGCGGGGTTTGCTCAGCGTCCTTTCTCTCAGCACGCCCTGCCCCACAACCTATCGAATCTAAAGCGATAGTTTCCGACACTCCGGGGGTATTCCCAGGCAAGCTTTCGGAAAAGTAGGAAAGCGACGCTTGAGCGAGTACTGACTTTAACCCTACCGCTCCCAACAGCGAGAGAGGCGCAAGCGCGCGACGTGGGAAGAGGGTTGAACAAAGGTGCGCGAGGCAGGAGCCGGTTCTAGGCGCGCGCATCGCTCTCGTCGTACTAGCTCGCCAATGGGAACGGGGTACCGAGAAGGCGTCGGGTTAAACCAAGGTGCGATTTCGTAAGCCCTTCGCCCTTTCGCAAGAAACTTTTCAAAGGCTATAAATGTTATCTAGTCCGAGGAGGGAGATTTTTTAAGTCGGTCTTGGATTTCTGACACGCTAGTACTGGCCGATGCAGCAAGCAGGCACTAGAGCCGCAATGGATCGATTTTTTTTACGTCCCGGACAACGCACACATTATAAGATAGCCTATGCAGATCAACGCTGCAGTAAATAAGCCACAGCAGCATTAAACTGGGAGAACAGGCCAAACAGTTGCGCACAAGAAGTCTGACACAGTGTGGCTAATTTGCATGAAAGCCTTGACAGTATTTTGCCATCGAAATACAGGCAGGGGCGGCTCAAGGCAATCTGCTGCCCGAGGCGAAGTATGAAATGGCGCCCCCCTCCCCACCTCTTAGAGGGGGCGGGGCTTTTTCAGAAATCCAATCAGAGACTGAAACAAACCAAAAAGCAGTTTAGATTATATGGAGGAAATGCAAGATGTTTGCACACAGGGCCTATTGAACTGCAATTGCATCCTGTGCAACTTGCAGCTCGGGCATGCGCCCCCCTCCCCCATACCTCCGTCCAGCGCTGCCTGCTCTTTCCCTGCTGCTGCCGCCCTCTGTTTTTTCACGACGGCGCCGGCAGCAGGGAAAGTACAGGCAACGCTGGACTGAGGTATGGGGAGGAGGAGGGGTGCACGTGCCCGATTTGAAAGGCACCGGCACTTTAAGCAGATCTGTCCCTCCCTACTCTGACATCGCTTAAAGTGCTGTGAAAAGGCTTGGGGAGCGCATTTCGACTGCCTGCTATTGCCTTGCCAGTGGTGGCAGGTTAACAGCAGACAGCCAAAATGTGCCCCCCAAGCTTTTCTGTCCTGTGTAGCTGCGCCGCTTGCACGGGTCTAAGTGTAGCAGCAGAGCGCAGACAAACCAATGATACCAGGAGTCTGTTCAGAAGGTCCAAATCATTTATTTGTGCACAAGTCTCAAGCAGAATCAAATTCAAAATGGCTGAGCAATGGCTGTTAGTGAAACAACAACTTTTATAGCTTTCTTTCCCATTCTAGACATAGGCAAACTTTTCATTGGTCCCGGTAACCCCTCGTACACCTTCTATTGGTCCCGGTACCGATATGGCCATCCAATTAGGACTCTGGTCTGGGCTCAGCATCTGCTTACCCCCCTTCTAGTCCCAATTACAATGGTCAGTTCTTCCAACTTAGATACTTTCCTCTTCCAAAGTCATTTAGCTAGTTAGAACATGTGGGAAAGCGGGGCACTGTAACTTTTCTTTCAGCAGTGTTAATTAATTCCATAGAAGCTGTGCTCTCTTATCACTACCAATTAAACTCATTTTTCTATATTTTCTAAGTTTCGATTCTGCTTAGCTAAGCCTGATTATGCTTAGTTAAGTTTCAATTCTATGGTAGCAGCATATTGGGGGATGTGTAATTCCTTTGGGCCTCTCCACAGGCTTCATTTATAGGTCAAGCTACTCAGGCCTGTCTGCTTATTTCAGACCTCATGGATCATAGGCCTTCGCCTACCACATAAGTACGGTCCCATTTGCACATCAAGGAACTAAAAGACAGCAAGAACCAACAGCACAGTTTATAAAACTAAATTATAACTCATTTTTATTTTGTTGTTATAAACTGCGTTATGGTTCTTGCTTTTTCTTTTTTCAACATATATTTTGCGTTCACAGTAGGTGCAGAGCAGAACCAGGACATTCACCCACAGAACTCAATATTTAAAAAAAAAATTGGATTCTGATCATCTCACTAACAACCACTATTCTCCAGGCATATTGTGAACTAATACAAAACCCTACAACAAAGAGCAAACCTACTATACCATACCATATCAGCACAAACTTCCAAAACTCACATAAGGAGCCCATCCATAAAAAGCATCACTGTAAATACTACAGTGGGCCCTGGAACATCCATACATCTATTTGAAAAGCTGAACAAGTCAAATTACTGCGGTACAGTATAGATCTTTATGTACAAACTCCATGTTAACAGAACACCTGACCTCAGTCACACACTCACAGCATCGACCCTCACCAAGTACAGAAGAAGTAACCACAATCTAAAGTAAAAATATAATTCCTTATCGTTCCTCCATTTTAGTCCTCCACCACTGGGTTGTGCACCTCCTCCTGCAGCTTGGAGACTGGACAAGTCAAACTCGTGACGTCACTGTATGTAAGCTGCTGGTAACTCCCATCAGCCCCAGTGTGTCCAGTCTCCATGCAGCAGGAAGACGTAATGAGCCTAGGTGCTGGGCTCACTAGAGGAACATATAAGGAGCTTAGAGTTAGGTTAATTTGGTTTAAATAAATCAATTTAATTTCTTGATTTCATAGGTGACTATGTCTTTAAAGAAAAAAAAAGGGCAAAGGTCCATTAGCCGGCTGCAGCATCTGCTCCCCTTCTACTTTACTGGATTTGGGGTCAGGAAGTGATTTGATCTCCTTCCCTAGATTGTATGGGGAGAAGCTCTGTCAGTCTCTCACTCTAGCAGTCAGCGGGCGCTGATCGGGAACCTACAGGACCGCTAAGTGCAGCAGAGGCTTCATTCGACCGGCATTTAGCCCTCGCCGCAGATGTCGCTCATAGCAGGGCGGAGCGGTGCCGCATCGCGGCGTGCAGGGTCCTCCTTCAGCGATAAGGAAAGGGTTTGTTCTTTTTCGCCGGGGCAGCAGCACGTCGTACAGGCCGGCATCGGGGGAGGTTTGGCGCTTGTGGCTGCGGGCCCTGTGAGTGCACACATTTTGGCGCCAAATCGGGTCCTGTGAGGACCGTGGCCATTTCCCCTGCACTTCCCGCGCTCACAAGCCGCGTGGTGGCCCAAAGAGCAAGATACGGTCTCAGGCCGCAGCAGAGAAATCAGCTGATTCTTTGGGAGTTTTAAGTTTTGCAAGGCTGTTCAGTTCTTCTGAGCTTGGTCCTGACTGCGGATATTAAAAAAAAACAAAAAACGGGAAGGGATCTGTTTTAATTTTGTTGGGCAGAGAACAGAGAGCTGCAGTGGGGATCAGTGCTGATGTCCTCTCGCCCGCAGTGCGTGGTCTGCGGTACTCGCAGGGGCACTGTGTCTGACACGGGCATTTGTCGTGGCTGCGCTACTATGTCTACCAGTGTGGAGCAGCAAATGGAAGAGAGAGAACTTCAGGAGGTCCGTGGGGGCGCGGCAGCAACTGAAGGAGAGAGTTTGCTGGAGACCCAGGCCGGATCCTCCTCGGGCGGCCCCAGCGCAAGCTGGAGTGGCTACGGAATCTCCACTCAGAGATGTCTGTCCGGATTTTGTGCTACTCATGCATCAAGCCTTCTGTTTGAGACGGCAGGGGAAGGTTCCTGGACCCTTGCCTTTTTCCATGCCGAAACAGCAAGCCAAGGGGGAGGAGAGTGATCCTCTTTGTTC
The DNA here is from genome assembly GCA_033557465.1 of Ichthyophis bannanicus. Classification (NCBI taxonomy): domain Eukaryota; kingdom Metazoa; phylum Chordata; class Amphibia; order Gymnophiona; family Ichthyophiidae; genus Ichthyophis; species Ichthyophis bannanicus. The sequence continues at coordinate 309,124,746 of CM066033.1, forward strand.
GAGGCCCTCTAAGAGGGCTCGGTCCGTTGGCCAATCTTTATCAGAGTTGGACTGGCCAGATCCGGAGGAGGCGGAGTTTGAGCCGGAGTCTGGGCCAGAAGAGCTGGAGGAAGGTGAAATTCAGGAGCCAGAGGATCAGGCAAGAATTATTAGAGTCTTTCGTAAGGACGAGTTGGTGGCCCTTATTACCGAATCGCTTCAGACGCTCAATCTTGCAGTGGCATAGCCAGTGGAGGAAGAGCAGGTCGAGGACCCTCTCATCCAAGCTGTGAGACAGTCCCAGGTGGTGTTCCCCGTCCATCGGGTGGTAGATCGGATGATACAGGACAAATGGGACCAACCAGAAGCGGGACTCAGGGGTCAAAACACTGAACAGACTCTACCCGTTGGCAGAGAAGGATAAGGAAACATTCAAGTCACCGCGGATAGATACAGCAGTGTCAGTGGTGACTAAGAAGACAACCATTCCGGTGGAAGGCAGCACTGCCTTGAAAGATGCACAGGACAGGAAGGTAGACGGTTTGTTGAAACAAGCCTTCGAGGCTAATGCCTTAGCCTTACAAGCTATAGCAACCAAAACACAAAACGTAGGCAGAATACAAACTTTTATTGGTCCTTATATGATTAAAAAAGGGGGGCCAAACCCAACACAGGCTGTGTTTCGTGGGTACTTCATCAGGGGTGAGGCACACCACAAACTACAAAACAAAAGAATCCATAAATATGATAAGAACAAGTTAAAAACAATATAACATACCAGTAATCATAAGTACACAATTAACAAATACCAATTATAAAACAATAAATAGATAAAAAGAGTGAACATGAATAATCATGAACAAAATGCATTGCAAAATAATCTATTACACCACATAAGAAGTCATATTATGTTACTGAATACATAAATAAATAACTGATAAAACCAATCATAAACTGTCATAATAAACAGTACATATGAACAAAAAATAAATAACAATTTATTTATTTTATTTATTTATTAACAATTCTTATATACCGCACTATTAGACATCAGCGCGGTTTACATTGAACAGAAAACATCCGACAGTTTACACGTGTCTGGTCGTTACATTTAACAGGAAGTATAACTTGGCGAAGTAGGGGAAACTAAATACAATGCAGGGTTATCTGATAAAGGATATCCTGGTTAACTATATACAACAGTGGTACAATAGTATATGGAACAACTTGCTATTTACATTGTGAAGTTGGTCCGTTGCGGGGTCTATCTGTTTGACCATATCATAAAGAACAAGCAAAAATATAGACACCAAAATCAGCAATAAAAGCATTGAAGAAACATGTGCATAACTATTAAAACATAAACACCATGAAATCTAAAAAAGGAGAAATCCAAAGGGGATGTGAACCGTGCGTCACTCAACTAAGGGGGTCAAATTCCATGTGGCCTATTAGCAGAGAAACAGGAGCGAGGAGATCAGAGGGAAAGAGGCAAGTTAACTTGGACCAGGAGTAACCACAGCACAGGAAAATCGATCTGCTGTGAAATGATAAATGAACAGTGTGCTGTAAAGTGATGAAACAAATAAAAACAAATAAATAAATAAGAGAAATGGTATTACGTAGTAACCATAAAAACGCTATTAAAAGGGGGCCAAAATGAACCAAACCAAATGTTATGAAAATCCGAATACATTAAACTAAATAACCTAAAAACCGAGTGTATACCGTAAAAGCCCAGTAGGCAGCGTTCACACCGTGTTATGGACGCACCAGCGAGAAAGATAAATAGTCCAACCGCGTCAGTGAATCTACCAAATAAAGAAACAAAAAGAACCGCTGAAAATAAAGGCTATTCAAGTAGCAGCAAAGTAAAATTAATTGTACAGGAATAGTCTTATGAAAAAAGGGGAATCTCATACCTTTCACCGACAAATTAACCAACACATTCAGGACTGTGGCGGCTTTCTTGTATTAATTGAAAAAATGCAGGCTCATGCGCCCTTTAAATAGTCTACAAAACCGCGGGAAAAAAGGGAAGAAGAAAGGAAAGTTCAAATAATGTAAAATAAATGTTAAAAATCTTGTCTCTCATATAAAATATTTCAACCTGGCACATAATTGTGTGGAGAGGCACATATCCATATAAGGAGGACCTATAAAAACAAAATATACCTGTATAAGCAAAATGAGGCATTACACGACGAGACGCCGCAAAACTGTCATAAATTGCAAAGGGGCAAAGGCACATCAGTTTTGTATTATTGCACATATGAGAAACCACATGATAAAAAGGGGGGGGGAACCTTCTATGTAACAATAAAGACAGCCTCTAAAGGGAGCCAAAAAAACCAATCGGGCTCAAGGTGCAAAACAAGCCGTCACACCGAAGCGTGTAACCCACATTGTACCAAACCAACACGATCATCAATTCTTGCCTGAGAAATGCGATAGAAACTATAAATGAAAATAAATAAAAGAATTGGGTATAAACTAGTCAGAAGGACATAAAAAACGCCTTAAAAACAAGGCTGTCTTTATTGTTACATAGAAGGTTTTTTCCCCCCCCCCCTTTTTATCATTTGGTTTCTCATATGTGCAATAATACATAACTAATGTGCCTTTGCCCCTTTGCAATTTATGACAGTTTCGCGGCGTCTCGTCGTGTAATGCCTCATTTTGCTTATACAGGTATATTTTGTTTTTATAGGTCCTCCTTATATGGATATGTGCCTCTCCACACAATTATGTGCCAGGTTGAAATGTTTTATACGAGAGACAAGATTTTTAACATTTATTTTACATTATTTGAACTTTCCTTTCTTCTTCCCTTTTTTCCTGCGGTTTTGTAGACTATTTAAAGGGCGCATGCGCCTGCATTTTTTCAATTAATACAAGAAAGCCGCCACGGTCCTGAATGTGTTGGTTAATTTGTCGGTGAAAGGTATGAGATTCCCCTTTTTTCTTTCTTTTTTCATAAGACTATTCCTGTACAATTAATTTTACTTTGCTGCTACTTGAATAGCCTTTATTTTCAGCGGTTCTTTTTGTTTCTTTATTTGGTAGATTCACTGACGCGGTTGGACTATTTATCTTTCTCGCTGGTGCGTCCATAACACGGTGTGAAAGCTGCCTACTGGGCTTTTACGGTATACACTCGGTTTTTAGGTTTTTTAGTTTAATGTATTCTGATTTTCATAACATTTGGTTTGGTTCATTTTGGCCCCCTTTTAATAGCGTTTTTATGGTTTTATGGTTACTACGTGATACCATTTCTCTTATTTATTTCTTTATTTGTTTTTATTTGTTTCATCACTTTACAGCACACTGTTCATTTATCATTTCACAGCAGATCGATTTTCCTGTGCTGTGGTTACTCCTGGTCCAAGGTAACTTGCCTTTTTCCCTCTGATCTCCTCGCTCCTGTTTCTCTGCTAATAGGCCACATGGAATTTGACCCCCTTAGTTGAGTGACGTACGATTCACATCCCCTTTGGATTTCTCCTTTTTTAGATTTCATGGTGTTTATGTTTTAATAGTTATGCACATGTTTCTTTGATGCTTTTATTACGTTTACGTTTACGTTTATTCAGACTTTATATACCGCCCAACACTTAGTAGTACCTGGGCGGTTTACAATACAAGTTTAAAACAAACTTAAAAACAGTATTCTAAAACCGTTTAAAATGGCTGAGAAGGAGAAAAGGAACGCCAGTAAACAAATAGGAAAGAGGAGGAAAGGAAAGGCAAAGAAAGGACAAACCACAGTGTATTAATTGAACAGGTGAATAGACATCAAGAGGGCAGGAGGGAGGGGGTAACAGAGGGGGGGGAGGGAGATGGGAATGGCAGGTCGAATGCTAGACTGAAGAGATAGGTTTTGAGTTGTGATTTGAATTTTGGGTAGGACTCCTCTGCACGGAGTGAGGGGGGGAGTGAATTCCAAAGGCTGGGGGCTAGAAAGTAGAAGGCAGAAGTACGAGTGGAAACAAGATGAGCCTGGGTAGGTGAGGGAAGGGCAAGTCGGTTAGAGTGTATGGCCCGAAGCAAGCGAGGGGGAAGACGAAAGTGTATTTGGTCAGCGAGATAGAGGGGAGTGCCAGTGTGAGCAGCCCTGTGCGTGAGAATGAGAATTTTGTATTGGGCACGGAAAGAGATAGGCAGCCAGTGATAACGAAGAAGAAGCGGGGTAACATGGTCAAAACGAGAGGCATGGGCAAGAAGACGAACAGCTGAATTTTGGACACGTTGGAGACGAGACAATTGGGATTGAGGCAGACCAACAAGGACGACATTACAATAATCAAGACGGGACATCACAAGGGAGAGGAGGAGAGTGGCTAAGGCAGAAGGGGACAGGAAGGGGCGGATAGAACGGAGTTGTCTAAGTGAGAAGAAAGAGCGTTGAATAATGGAAGAAATATGGTCCTTGAAGGAAAGGGAAGAATCAAGTATGACACCTAAATAACGTAGTGAAGAGACAAGAGAAATGGATTGTGAAGGAAAAGAAGGGGCACAAGAAGGGGAGGGACCCCCAAACGTGAACCAAATAGCATGGGACTTAGAAGGGTTCACCTGCAGAAAATTAGAGGAAAACCAAGTGGCAATAGCAGCAAGACAGAGGTTAAGAGGAGTGATGTCTGGAGAGGTGGAGGTAGTGCGGTGCAAGAGGAAGATATCATCCGCATAGTAGTATGCGGAGATACCAAATTGTTGAACAAGAAGGGTAAGGGGTGCTAAGAAGATATTAAAAAGAAGCGGTGCAAGAACAGACCCCTGAGGAACCCCACAGAGGAGGGGGGTAGAGACAGAAGAGGAGGACCCAGAGACTACAGAAAAGGAGCGACAGGAGAGAAAAGAGTGAAACCATTGCAAGACTGTCCCAGAAAGACCCGCTTCCTGCAGACGAGTGAGGAGGGTGCGGTGATCCACAAGATCGAAAGCAGCAGAAAGATCAAGGGAAACAGCTAGTGTGTAGAGACCCCGATCGTGAGCAGCGTGAAGTTCATTAAGAAGAGAAAGAAGAACCGTTTCCGTGCTGTGGGCTGGGCGAAAACCGGATTGGCGGGGGTGAAGAGTGAGGGAAGCTTCGAGATGGGAGGAGAGTTGTGTGAAGACCAATTTCTCTAGAAATTTAGAAAGAAAGGAAAGATTAGAGACAGGTCGCCAGTTAGCAAGCACAGAGGGGTCAGAGGAGTGGGATTTCAAGATAGGACGGACGGTAGCATGTTTCCAACTGCTAGGAAAGATACCAGAAGATAAGCTGGAGTTAAACAGAGAAAGAATAAAGGGAGAAAGGGCAAGTGAAGGTTCAAGAAGCCATGAAGATGGAATAGGATCAGCAGAACAGGTGGTCTTGCGGAGAGAAAGGAAGGTATCCTGAAGAACAGAGGGAGTGATCAGAGTAAAGGAGGACCAGAGATGAGATAATGCAGGGACAGGTTGGGAAGGGGGAGAGGGGGATAGGGAGGAGGGCAGGGCAGGGCAAGGGGGGAAAGGGGTGGAGGACATAACAAGAAAGACTGACGAAGGGAATTGACCTTATTAGCGAAGAAAGAAGCGAGGGAAGAAGGATCGGGAAGGGAAAAAACAGAAGGGGAGAAGGAAGAGGAAGGGGAGTGAGAGGCAGTGAGGGTGTGCAGTATAGAATACAGACGACGAGAAGAATTGGAAGAGGAGGAGACGAGGTTAGAGTAATAGTCACGTTTAGCAGTGTGGAGGAGGGACCGATAGTGCTGGTGACAGAGACGAAATTCCAGCAGCGAGGTGGGGGAAGGATGCTTTCGCCAGAGCCTTTCAGCCCGGCGAAGATATCGACGATGTAAAAAGAGACCAGGGTGAAACCAGGGGTGGTGAGGATGATGTGAAAGGCGAGAGCAAGAGCGGACTGGGGCGACCAGGTTCAGAGCGGATTGAAGGGTAGAATCCCAGCACCGGGCCTGGTCGTCCACAGAGAGGGAGTCAAAATCTGATGGGAATAGAACTGCAGAGGATGGGAATTGTGCAAGAGTATCCGCTGTGATTTTCCGAGTGGGAAATTGACCAGAGTGAGGGTCCAGAGAAGTAGAGGAGGAGGTTAGAGGTGGAACAGAGGCAGAAAACAATAAACAGTAGTGATCTGACCAGGGGAGAGGAAAAGAGGATAAGGATGAAGAGAGAAGGGGAAAAGAAGCTGAGGTAATAAGAAGATCGAGGGAATGGCCAGCCGCGTGAGTAGGGAAAGAGACAGATTGACAGAGAGAGAGATCAGAGAGAAAAGTGAGGAAGGAGGAATCCTTCGCTGACGAAGGAGAGTCAGCATGCACATTAAAATCCCCCAAGATAAGGAGATGGGGATAGAGCAAGGTGGCCTCGGCTATAGTAGCCAATAAAGAGTCCCAAGAGGTGGGGGAAAGGGAGGGAGGTGCATAAATAAGGAGAAAGTGATAAGAAATAGTGGGAGAATTTAATTTTATAAGCAGGGACTCAGGGTAGTGCAAAGAGGGAGAAGAGGCAAGTTCAGATAGGCAGAGGGAGGAGCGGTAGAGGGTAGCCACTCCCCCACCGGACCTACCCCGGCGGGACACAGAAAAAAAGGAATAACCTGGAGGAAGACAACTGATTTTGGTGTCTATGTTTTTGCTTGTTCTTTATGATATTGTTCTTTATTTTTTGTTCATATGTGCTGTTTATTATAACTGTTTATGATGATTGGTTTTATCAGTTATTTATTTATTCAGTAACATAATATGACTTTTTATGTGGTGTAATGGATTATTTTGCAATGCATTTTGTTCATGATTATTCATGTTCACTCTTTTTATCTATTTATTGTTTTATAATTGGTATTTGTTAATTGTGTACTTATGATTACTGGTATGTTATATTGTTTTTAACTTGTTCTTATCATATTTATGGATTCTTTTGTTTTGTAGTTTGTGGTATGCCTCACCCCTGACAAAGTACCCACGAAACACGGCCTGTGTTGGGTTTGGCCCCCTTTTTTTAATCATATAAGGACCAATAAAAGTTTGTATTCTGCCTACATCTTGTGTTTTGGTTGCTACGGTCATCTACGTAGCAATTGCTGCTTTCTTCCTGGTGGACATTAGCCTTACAAGCTTCCATCTGTGGAGCTTGGGTGGCAAGGGCGTGTCTTCGTTGGTCTCAACATTTATGCCAGGATTCTCATCTTGAGCCGGACAGTTCGATGCAAGCCGCTCGAATGGAGTCCGGATCAGCATATTTAGCAGATGTACACTATGATTTGATTAGAGCCTTGGCAAAGAGCATGACTTCCTTGGTAGCTGCCAGGAGGGCCCTCTGGTTGCAGAATTGGGCGGCCGACGGCTCGTCTAAGTCACGTCTCAGTAATCTTCTCTTTAAGGGTAAGCTACTGTTTGGAGAAGATTTGGATAAACTGGTCAAGGATTTGGGAGAGTCCAAGGGCGGTAGGCTGCCAGAAGACAAGGCCAAGCAGGGGAAATCCATGCCTAGCTTCCGGGGTCAGTTTAGAGATTTCAGGAGATTTTGAACCTCACGCATGGGAGGTTTTCAAAGAGGAAGATTTGCTTCAAGAGGCCAGGGCTTTCGGGGAGCAAGTAGGGGCTTCGCATCTGCCTCAGCAGCGGCCACTCGAAAACAGCAATGAAGCGAAGCGGGTCCAGGCAGGAAGCCAACCAATAGGAGGGCGCCTTCGGGAGTTTCTTCCAGCTTGGACCCAAATAACGTCCGATCAGTGGGTGTTAGAAATAATTCGGGACGGATATGCACTGGAATTAGCTCGTCCAGTGCTCGACTCCCTCGTACTCTCCCCCTGCAGGGGTCCACGGAAAACTTTAGCAGTATGAAACATGCTAGATCGCCTCCTACAATTAGGGGCGGTGGCCCCAGTGCCCAAGGAAGAGTACGGCATGGGTCGGTATTCCATATATTTCGTGGTGCAAAAGAAAGACGGGTCGCTCTGGCCTATTCTGGATCTCAAAGGGGTAAATCGTCTACGGGTGCCTCACTTTCGGATGGAAATGTTGTGGTCGGTGATCATAGCTGTGCATCAGGGGGAGTTCCTGACCTCTCTCGATCTCATGGAAGCGTATCTACATATTCCTATCAGAGCAACCCAACAAAGATTCTTGTGATTCGCCCTTCCTTGGGGGCATTTTCAATTCCGGGCATTGCCCTTCGGCTTGGCAACAGCTCCACGTACTTTCACCAAAATCATGGTGGTGGTGGCGGCGGCGTTGCGAAGGGAAGCCATCCTGGTACACCCGTATCTCGATGACTGGTTGATTCGGGCAAAGTCCAAAGCGGAGAGCATACGGGTGACAGAGTGGTAACGTTCTTGCAGGAGCTAGGCTGGGTGGTCAACTCAGCCATGAGTCATTTGGTGCCATCCCAGAACCTGGAATACTTGGGAGTACGTTTCGACACTCGGACAGGAGCGATGTTTCTACCGGCCCATCGAGCTCATGTCCTTCGTCAATCAGTCCGCCAATTCCTGGCCACTCCGGCGCCATTGGCATGGTGTTACCTACGGGTGTTAGGGCTCATGGCGGCAACTCTAGAGGTGGTGCCCTGGGCCAGGTGTCATATGCGATCATTGCAGAGGGCGCTTCTGTGCCGGTGGTCGCATCAGAATGATTCGTTAGGCAAGCGCCTTCTCTGTCCCCCCCAAGTCAGGATTTCCCTTCAGTGGTGGATGGGTCCAGATCATCTGGAGGCAGGCCTGCCCTTGGAACAGCCGCAGTGGCTCCCTCTGGTGACAGACGCGAGTCTCACAGGTTGGGGAGCGCAGTGCGAACATCTGTTTGCGCAAGGCACGTGGACAGTTCAAGAGAGCCAATGGTCCATCAACCATCTCGAGCTTTGGGCAGTAGCTCTGGCGCTGCAGTCATTCGAAGCCGCGGTACAACACTGGGCGGTGAGAGTTCTGTAAGACAACGCCGCGATGGTGGCTTACCTCAATTGGCAGGGCAGAACAGGAAGCATAGCCATGGAAGAGGAGGCGGAAGCATTGTTCCAGTGGGTGGAGCCCCGACTACAGGCGATATCGGCGGTGCATATTTATTTATTTATTTAATACTCTTATATACCGCGCTATTCGACATCAGTGCGGTTTACATGGAACATCAATGAGATTTTACGGTGGGGGTTACACCGTAATTACAGAGAACAGGGAGCTCAACTTGGATAACATGTTAACTATTTTACACAAAAAATACCAGAAAATATATATACGTATATACATCACATTGTAGTATGGTTACTGGGTAGTCATGGATCTGTGATTGTGTGCGGGGCACTTTGGCTTGCCTACTTCTGGGTAGCACTTGATGAAGAGGTGGTGCTTCAGTGCCTCCTGAATTTCGTTATCTCTGTGATTGCTCGTATGTTGGGTGGCAGGGCATTCCAGCATCTAGGTGCACAAAGACTGAAAGCCCTGTTTGCGGTTGACTCTGTACACTGGGTTATTGTTTTGGGGATTACCATAGTGTTTAATGCTGTAAGTCGTCTGGTCCTGGTGGGGGGAGTCATGAAGGTGATGCTCGCAAGTGATGAGGGGAAGAGCCCGTTGATGGCCTTGAAAGTTAGTAGCAGGATCTTGAAGGCGATCCTACAGTGGACTGGGAGCCAGTGGAGACTTTTGAGGATAGGTGTTATATGTTCTTGCCTTGAGGCCTGTCAGACGGCTGCCTGGGTGAGAATCTTCACAGTCTTGACAAGTGCATATATCTATATGATTTGCAAGGTATTGTGGGCAATGTAGTTCATTCACACCAGACACAGCTGCTGACAATAATTTAGTTGTGCTCTTGGGTAAAGCCAATAAGATATTTATTTATGGGGTTATTTCTCCCAACACAGATATGCTTGGTAGCACATAAATTAGGTTACTTGCTTTCAGTGTTAACTTGGAAAAACAAAGTCAAAATCAGGAAAACAACAAATGAAAAGCCACAAAGCAAGAAACAAACTGTTCTTTTCAGGTTAACTTCTGATTACTTCCCACATAGATACAGAAGTGATTCTCTCCTAGCTCACAAGCAATTTAGGTAAGGCTTAATTGCTAGCAGTCACCAGCTGAAACCCCTTAGCTGGCTTGCCTTCCACTGTGTGGGTCAAATCCTGCTTCAGGAGCTTTTCTGAGTAGATTAAAGAACAAATTTGTATTTCTTTGTGATGGTTGCTGTACTTTATAACAGAAAGTTACCAACGGAGTTTAGATAGAGAGCAGTCCATATAAACAGGATCCTCATCTGCTATTATTCCCCCTTGTTCAACAAGCATGGGTTCAATATCATGGATTGGCACAGATGAATCTCTCAGTGGAGCATTTTCAGGAGAATACTTGTTTCCCTGCTGTCTTTCAAGGTTATAGCTAGGGCATAGATCAGTGTTCATACCTGAGCTTCCATTGCTGCTAGAGTTCCTCTCTATATAGCCTGGCCAGTATGTAGTCCAGTTCTTATGTCCAGCCTTCCAATCCAGATCCCTGGACACTGGATCTCTCTTCACATACCTTCTGGCACAGGTCTTAGGGTCCCTTCCACGTGCAGCCGTCTCCCTCACAGGTAGCCTCTGGTGATTCCTAGCTCTGCAGCACCATTCCTCTGGCTTTCTCCAGTCCAATGGTGTATGCTGGCCCTTGGAATACCTCCCAGTATACGTACTGCTTTGGACTCTTCTAGACCTCTCAAAGGCTTTTCTCTTCCTTCTTCCAAAGGGTCTCTTTCCCTCTCTGTCCGTCCGGTTTGGCTTCTGCTTCTGATGATCCTTCAGATGAAACTGATGATCAAACTCAAGCTGATTCTCAGGATACTGAGGACAATTCTCTGGATATCCAAAGTGATCATGAAGATGGTCATCTGTAGAATAAACTCTACTCTTATTCTGCTTGGATGAGTGCTCCTCCCTAACACAGCGCAGCTGTGCTGAATCAGGCCTTGCCCTTTGAGATGAGTGTTCCATCCTAGCACAGCACAGCTGTGCTGAATCAAGCCCTGCCCTTTGCAATGAGTGCTTGGGGATTACCTCATAGCCCTTTTGATTGAACACACGTTTTCTCACTTCAGCTCCTCTCATGGCTGTTGGAAACCTGGTGCATTCTGGGACTGGTAGTCTTTTATGGCAAAATTCTGTTTTCTCTCATTTCTACCAGCATTGACAGGTTGCTTGTTCAGAGACACTTCACCTTTTCTATAGCCCCTTCCTGAGCTATGATAAGCTTCCTTATCACATACCCCCCTGCTTAAGTTATTACGGACTGGTTTAACTGGTGAAACTTCTTTCCTACAGTTCGTAATACCTACGAGAGTGTTATCATTTTGAAGCTCACTTACTTCCTGACTGGCTTCAGGGACATTATTATTTACAGGCCTCTCCTTCCAAGACTTAAGTACATTAATATGGTAGGTCTGCCTACGCCCTCTTGCATTTTCTACCACATAAGATACTGGGCTCACTTGTTTAACAACCCTCCATGGCCCTTTCCACTGTACTTCAAATTTTGGAGCTGTACCTGCTACTTGAACCAAAACCTTTTCACCAATGCTTAATTGGCGGCTTTTGGCCTTCCTATCATACCACCCTTTCTGGCGCACTTGACTGTCCTGCAGGTTCCTCTCAGCAACCTGCGACGTCCTTTTCAAACGTGCTCTCAAGTCACGTAGAAACAGTGGCACCTCTTGCCTTCCTGGTTCAGGATCAATCCATTGTTCCCTCAAAATATCTAACAAACCCCGTTGAGCCCTACCATACATCAATTCATATGGGGTTACACCTAGGGACACCTGAATTCTTTCCCTGCAGGCATACAAGGCAAAAGGCAATAACATATCCCATTCTTTTACCTCTCCTGCTAACCCCCTTCTCAACATTTGTTTGAGAGTTTGGTTAAATCTCGCCACCAAACCGTTTGATTGTGGATGGTAGGCTGAGGTTTTCACGTGATGAATGCCAAAGGCATCCCAGACCTGGGCCAAATATTTGGATACAAAATTGGACCCTCGGTCAGTCAACACCTCTCTTGGGAATCCCACTTCACAAAACAATTTTACTAGCTCTAAAGCTATTGGTTTTGCAGAAACATTCCTCAATGGTATGGCCCAGGGAAACCTTGTTGCCTGATCTACCATAACTAGGATGTATTGGAAACCTCGGGGCGTTTTGACTAATGGGCCTGCAATATCCATGGCAATGCGACCAATTGGGTCTGTGATAATTGGCATGGGGATCAATAGCACCACCGGTGGGTGAGCCGCTGTAACTCGCTGACACGCTGGACATGCAGCACAAAACTGGGCAGTTTCTTTGAAAACACCTGGCCAGTAAAAACGCATAAGTATTTGATCCAGCGTTCCTTGCATCCCTTTATGACCTCCCACTGGATGATCATGTGCTAGTCTAAGTACTTTCCCTTTGAAAGTTGTGGGTACCACCAATTGTTTACGTATGGTCCCATTCCTGGGGTCCTGACTCTCTCTATATAATATGTCATTATCTAGTCTGAATCTGGGCAACTCCTCCCTGACCTCCTGAGCATACTTAAAAGCTCGGGTGAGAGCTTGATCAGCTCGCTGCTCTTGTGGAAAGTTAGGAAACTTTGCCACTAACTCAGCTGGCACCCAGGGTAAACTTTGACCAGCTAACATCTCAGCCCTACCCTGTGCTCTGCAAAGTCTCTCACGCTGATTTTGTGCTTTCAACTTTCTTACTTTACCAGATGATGGGGTTATTAAATCATCATGAGAGGGTAAGTCTCCTAATAACTCTGCCTGCTCCCCCTCCTCCTTCTGCTGGCTCTCTATCTTAGCCTGCGAGCGGGTGGATACAAGGCCCCTCTTATTACCCATAGTTTGGCCTTCTGGAAGCTGAACCATCTTTTTAGCTAGGGACTGAGGACTTCCAAAGAAAGGCCTGGGAGCTATTTCCATTATTAAACCTTCTCCCTCCTTCTTTCCTAGCCCTTCCACTAGACCCTGCTTAAATCTTGGCCAATCCTTTCCTAGAACCAAATCAAAGGGTAGCCTAGGCACCACTGCTACCAGGACTTCCTCTTGTTCCCCCAGGCACTTAACCTTTAGCCTATAGGTGGGATGTGATGTTGCAGCACCATGAATGCACCCGATGTGAACTTGGCTTTCAGGGGTTCTAGGCACAAATCCTTCTTGGGCCTCTATTCTCTGCCAAAGCCTTTCTGACATCATACTTTGGTCTGCTCCAGAGTCTAACAAAGCATTTATGGTAATTCCTTGCACATCAACCATCAAAAGAAATCCTTCCTTGGGCTGTTCTAACTCCACACCCATTAAGCTAGTGTGTGACTGGCATCCTTTTTCTAAGTGTCCCCATTTTCCACACTTGAAACATTTCTTTTCACTCCCCTGTGTCATCTGGTTTGGCACAGTACATTTATTTTCAGAAATACTTTTAACTATTTTCTTTTCTGATACAGCACATCTTGCCTCAGCACCTATCTTCAGAGGGCCACCCATTCTATGGCAAGCCTGCGTGGCTCCCAAGAATCTCTCTGCTAGCATGGTTGCCTCTCCAAGATTTTGGCAATTTTGCTGTATAAGGAAAGTGTGCATATCTTTAGGCACCCCAGACATAAATTGTTCAAGCATTATAATATCTAATAACATTTCTACCGTCTTTTTCTCAGGCTCCAACCATTTTACAGCTAAACCTCTGATTCTCTGACTCAGAGCCCTGGGTGTTTCACCCACTCTCAATGTAACAGCTCTAAACATTCGCCTATACTCTGAAATAGACAACCCTAGGCGATCTCTAATAGCAGCCTTTACATCCTTATAATTCAAAGCCTGGGCTGTTGGCATTGCTCTGTAAGCTGCAAGCGCCTCTCCAGTTAATGAGGCTGCCAGCCTTACTGCCCACTGGGTCTCTGGCCATGCTAATGCCTGTGCCACTCTTTCAAAAGACTCTAGAAAATCATCAACATTATCATCTGGAGTTAATTTCCCAAAACTAAATGCCCCAATCCCTTGATTGAGTCCCACACTGTCCACATGTGGTGTACCAGTATTTACTGCTGGTCTTGCATCTGTTCCACTTTGGTTCTGCAGCTGAACTAGGGCTTGCACCAGATCAAGCACTGGCTTCTGCTGGTCCATTAAGGCTTTCATAGCAGTGTCCTGAGCCTGCTGTGCTAGCTCCTGTTGCCTGCTAAATTGGGCTGCCATCCATTCAGCTAGTTCCCTTGGATCCATCTTGATCCCTGCAAGAAACAAAGAGGAAAAAAAAAACCAAAGTGCACCACCTTCCAAACAGGTGTGTTTTTTTTTTACTTTTTTTTTTTTTCAATTACCCTGTGCTTACTCCCATCCACCACTAGACATGCCCAGGTACTTATTACCTTGTCTCAGTGATGAATCCAGCTCTGTACAGGGTCTTTTCCTCCTGGGACAGCTTCCTGGAACAACCCCTTTTCCTCCAAAGTGTAGTTGAGGGAAAATCTTTTTTCCAGCTTTAAACTTGAACTTTAGTTGTAATCCTCAGCAAGTAAATCCCCTTTTGTGCAAAAGCAATCCGAAAAACTACGCCATTTGTCAGACGGCTGCCTGGGTGAGAATCTTCACAGTCTTGACAAGTGCATTTATCTATATGATTTGCAAGGTATTGTGGGCAATGTAGTTCATTCACACCAGACACAGCTGCTGACAATAATTTAGTTGTGCTCTTGGGTAAAGCCAATAAGATATTTATTTATGGGGTTATTTCTCCCAACACAGATATGCTTGGTAGCACATAAATTAGGTTACTTGCTTTCAGTGTTAACTTGGAAAAACAAAGTCAAAATCAGGAAAACAACAAATGAAAAGCCACAAAGCAAGAAACAAACTGTTCTTTTCAGGTTAACTTCTGATTACTTCCCACATAGATACAGAAGTGATTCTCTCCTAGCTCACAAGCAATTTAGGTAAGGCTTAATTGCTAGCAGTCACCAGCTGAAACCCCTTAGCTGGCTTGCCTTCCACTGTGTGGGTCAAATCCTGCTTCAGGAGCTTTTCTGAGTAGATTAAAGAACAAATTTGTATTTCTTTGTGATGGTTGCTGTACTTTATAACAGAAAGTTACCAACGGAGTTTAGATAGAGAGCAGTCCATATAAACAGGATCCTCATCTGCTATTATTCCCCCTTGTTCAACAAGCATGGGTTCAATATCATGGATTGGCACAGATGAATCTCTCAATGGAGCATTTTCAGGAGAATACTTGTTTCCCTGCTGTGTTTCAAGGTTATAGCTAGGGCATAGATCAGTGTTCATACCTGAGCTTCCATTGCTGCTAGAGTTCCTCTCTATATAGCCTGGCCAGTATGTAGTCCAGTTCTTATGTCCAGCCTTCCAATCCAGATCCCTGGACACTGGATCTCTCTTCACATACCTTCTGGCACAGGTCTTAGGGTCCCTTCCACGTGCAGCCGTCTCCCTCACAGGTAGCCTCTGGTGATTCCTAGCTCTGCAGCACCATTCCTCTGGCTTTCCCCAGTCCAATGGTGTATGCTGGCCCTTGGAATACCTCCCAGTATACGTACTGCTTTGGACTCTTCTAGACCTCTCAAAGGCTTTTCTCTTCCTTCTTCCAAAGGGTCTCTTTCCCTCTCTGTCTGTCCGGTTTGGCTTCTGCTTCTGATGATCCTTCAGATGAAACTGATGATCAAACTCAAGCTGATTCTCAGGATACTGAGGACAATTCTCTGGATATCCAAAGTGATCATGAAGATGGTCATCTGTAGAATAAACTCTACTCTTATTCTGCTTGGATGAGTGCTCCTCCCTAACACAGCGCAGCTGTGCTGAATCAGGCCTTGCCCTTTGAGATGAGTGTTCCATCCTAGCACAGCGCAGCTGTGCTGAATCAAGCCCTGCCCTTTGCAATGAGTGCTTGGGGATTACCTCATAGCCCTTTTGATTGAACACACGTTTTCTCACTTCAGCTCCTCTCATGGCTGTTGGAAACCTGGTGCATTCTGGGACTGGTAGTCTTTTATGGCAAAATTCTGTTTTCTCATTTCTACCAGCACTGACAGGTTGCTTGTTCAGAGACACTTCACCTTTTCTATAGCCCCTTCCTGAGCTATGATAAGCTTCCTTATCACAGGCCCCATTTAGAACTCTGGCTGCAGCGTTCATGGCAAGTTGGAGTGGACTTAGGGTTGATTGTGGTAACCTTTGCAGTATCGTGTTGGCGTAGTCGAGATGTGGAATAGTTAGCGCCTGAAAGATCGTTCTGAAATCATCAGGTTGTAGTAAGGGGCGTAGATGTCTGAATGTCCTGAATTTATGGTATGTTGATTTTACCATGTTGCCAATGTGTGTCTTCATGTCTAGTTTTTGTTCCAGTGTTACGCCCAGGTAACGGATTTTGGACTTTTTTTAAATTTTTTTTTATTTAACATTTTTTATATACCGCACTATTCATCATCAGTGCGGTTTACATTGAACAACGATATACCTGTCAATACATGACTGATCCAGGTTTACAGATAACAGGGAAGATAAACTGGGTGTGAACTGGGGAGAACTATCTACATAATTATATATAAATAAATATATATACATTGAGTAGGTTACATCAAGGTTCGAATTTGACAGAAATACAGTGTTTTCACATTTTGATCCTTTGTTCTGGATTGCTGTTATGTGTAAGAGTTATCTGAGTGGGTAAGATCCGGTTCTATTGTGTGTATGGTAGCCTGAAGTGTAATGTGAATAAATAGTGCTTGATGGACTTTCTGAATTGGGTGATATCCCTGATTGCTCTGATGTTTGGAGGTAGATTGTTCCAGCACTTGGGAGCATAGGACATAAAAGCTCTGTTAGTAGTTTGTTGTGTCCATTTTGTGGAGATACTAGGAGTAACTAGTGTGTTTTCTGCTACTAGTCTCCTGGGTCTGTTGTTTGGTGTAAGGGTGATGAGATTTGAGATTGATGCAGGAGATAATTTATTAATAGCCTTGAATGTGATGAGGAGGGTTTTGTATGTTATTCTGCAGTTTATCGGAAGCCAGTGCAGATCTATCAGTATTGGTGTTATATGATCTCTTATAGAAGCTCCAGATAAGATGCGGGCTGCCGCGTTCATCGCCAGTTGAAGCAGATTTAATGTATTCTTGGGGAGGCCATGGAGGATGATATTAGCATAGTCAAAATGTGGTGTGACTATTGCTTGGAAGACTGTACGGAAGTCCTTTGTCTCCATCATTGGTTTCAGGTGGCGCAGTGTTTTTAGTTTGTAGTAAATTGACCTTACTGTGTTCTTTATGTGCTCTTTAAGATTGAGTTTTTGGTCGAGTGTCACACCGAGGTACTATATGGAGGTCTTGATTGGGAGTTCTGCATCTCTTACTGTGAGGGTGGTTGGCGGATAAAATTGCTTGTTTCTTGTGGCTATGAGTACTTCGGTTTTCTTGAAGTTTATTCTCATGTTCTGATTGAGAAGCCAGTCGGTTATTGTGTTGAAACAGTTGATTAATGGAGAGTAGTCAGGGCTTGATATATTGATCGGTGTGAATATTAGCACGTCATCTGCGTATATTAGGCATGATATATTGAAGTCCCTGGTGATTTGGCAGATTGGTTGCATGTATATATTAAAAAGCAACGCAGATAGAGATGAGCCTTGGGGTACTCCCTGTTTCTGTTTGAAGGGTTCAGATGTAGTGTTGCCTGTACGGACTTGTTGCCAGCGCTCATCTAAGTAGGATTTGCACCAGTTCCAGGCTTGGTTACGGATGCCTTTTTCGTGAAGTCTAGCTAGCATAATCTTATGGTCGACTGAGTCGAATGCCACTGATATGTCCAGAAAAATCATTGCAATGGCCATATGAATGTTGTCGATCCCGCAAATGAGTTTGTTAATTAGCGAAGTCATGAGTGTTTCTGTTCCGTGAGCTTCACGGAATCCATGTTGGCATGGGTCCAACGGGGCTGCTGTGTCAATGTGGTGTTGGATCTGTCTCTGAGTTTCCTTTTCAAGTATCTTGGCTAGATAGGGAATGCTGGAGATTGGGCGGTAGGACTCTTCCTTCGTTGGGTCCATCAGGTTGTTTTTTTAGCAGAGGGCGAATTGATGTTTGTTTAAGGGCGGTAGGGAAGATCCCAGTTAGATAGGAGATATTTGCGATCTTAGCTATGTAAGGGCTAAGCTCAGCACGTAGGGTTTTGATCCAGTGTGCTGGACATGGGTCATTTGGTGCCGTGGTGGTGTTTATGGTGGCAATAATTTCTTCTATGGTTTTTCTTGATGGTGGTGAGAATTTATCGAGTGATGCTTGAGCTTGCGGGAGTTGGATTCGTATTTGTGATGGCGTTGTGTTCGCCTTGATCATTTTGGCTTGAATGAAATTAGCATATAGCTGTGGTTGTACAGATTCTTGATGCGGTGGCGATGGATCTTTGGTTAATGTTTTTACTAAATTGAAGAGATCGCGTGGTCTGTTTAATGATTTGCTGAGAAGGTTGGAGTGGAATTCTTTCCTTGTAGTCCAAGTTAGTTCACGGTGCTTTTTGAGGTGGGTGAGATACTCCTCTTGATTCTGGCTGTTGTGAGTGTGTCTCCATTTTCTTTCTATCTTCCTTAATTGTAGTAGAGATGAGTGTAGTTCTGGAGAGAACCAAGGGGCATTCTGCTTTTATTGGAGCGTTTCCTGGATGGGAGCTTCTTGTCCATGCTTGGTTGATGGGCGTGCTGATAGAGAGTGTCGTTCCAGTTAGAGATCAGCTCGTTTAGATTGTCTGTTGGCTTAGATAGTTTTGGCAACACTTGTTTAGAGAGGGTCTCTATGTCCAATGGCTTAAATCGCCTTGTGCTTATTGATGAGGTAACTGGTTGGGCGAGTGTGTTTGAGTTTGTTGGAATCTGGAATAAGATCAGGCTATGGTCCGACCAAGGGACTGGGATAATAGATGGATTGGTGTAATTGTATAAGCTTGGGACTGCTGATGGAGCGAATATTAAATCAAGGATGTTCCCTTGTTTGTGTGTGGGGTTGTGCACGATTTGTTTGTATCCAAGGTCTGTCATGGCATCGAGGAATGTATTGGATAAGTCGTGATGTAGAGAGGCAAGATTAAAATCACCTAACAGCCAGTTTGGTTTGTTGGGGTTGTCAGGGTTGCAGGCTAAGTTTATTATATCTGAGAGATCTTCTGAAACTGCGTTTGGTGCTGAATAGATGAGGTTGATAGAGTTGCTTCTATTTGAGATCGTTATAGCGTCTAGATGTTGGGAGCTCCTGGTTAGGGACACTCGGTATTGCAACTCAGATTGGTTGCAGTTCTACATCCCCGACTTTTAGGTAGGTTGGTGGACAGAAGTTAGGGTTTCTGGTAATGAATAGCACTTCCGTCTTCTTGTGCTGTATCCGGAGATTCTGATTTTGGAGCCAATTTTCCACTGCGTTGAAACAGTTCGTTAGTGATGAGAGGTCGATCTGTTCAGTCTTGAAAGGTGTGTAGAGCAAGACGTCATCGGCATATATCATGCACTCAATGTTGAATGAGCGTATGAGGTCGCAGATGGGCTGCATGTAGATGTTAAACATTAGGGCTGATAGGGAGGATCCCTGCGGTACGCCCTGTTTCTGGTGGAACGGTTCAGATGTTGATGTATCTGTTCTCACATGCTGCCATCTATCAGATAAGTATGACTTACACCAGGTTAGGGCTAAATCACAGATGCCTTTCTCCTCGAGCCGTCTCAGGAGGGTCATGTGGCATACTGAGTCGAATGCTGCGGCGATATCCAAGAATATAGGTGCCACACCACGGTGAATGTTATCTATTGTGTTGAGAATGTTGTTGAATAGCGTGGTGAGTAGCGTCTCCACACCATGGGCTTCTCTGAAGCCATGTTGGTAGTGGTCTAGAGGTGCAGCATTGTTGACATGTTGTTGTATCTGGCATTGGACCTCCTTTTCTATTATCTTGGCCAGGAGTGGAATACTGGCAATTGGTCTATATGATTTCACTTTCTGAGGGTCAAGCTTGCTGTTTTTCAGCAGAGGTCTGATAGATGTGTGTTTGAGATTTAGGGGGAAAAATCCAGAGGTGAATGATGTGTCGAAGAGTCCTTTATCCAAAAGGCGGGACAGGGATCGGTCTGCGCAGTAGAGGTGTTGATTGTGGAGATGGTGTCAGCAATTTGTTTAAGTGAAGGAGTGGAGAATGTTGTTAGTTTCCCTGCATTGGTTTGCACTTTGTTGGAGGCGGGTGCGTTAGACTTGCTGGTTTGGCATACTTTTGATTGAAGGAAGTCAGCATAGTCTTGGGCGTGGATCTCGGTTTTTTGCTCTGGTCCTGGTTCTCTCGTTAGGTTCTTGACTAGGTTGAATAAGTCCTGTGGTTTCCTTAGCGATCGTCGTAGTGTGTCTGTGTGTGCTTGTCTTATTTTCTCAGTTATCGCCTTGCGGTGCGTTGTTAGTTGGAGGTTATAAGCTTCCTGATCTCCTGTGGATCGTGAACGCCTCCATCGCCTTTCGAGTTTTCTGAGTTTAAGGAGGGAATCATGTAGTTCTTTTGAGTACCAGGGCGCAGCAGCCCTTTTCCTTGGGGCTTTATTGTGCCCTGTGCGTAATGCAATGGAACTAAGGCTGTCGTTCCAGCTGGAGACTAGGTTATCAAGGTTTGTTGTTGTCATGCTGAGAAGAGGCTGTGTGCGCTTCTTGATGGTTTCCTTGTTGAAAGGGTGGAAACTTCGTGGGGGTAATCTTGTGGGGTTTGTCTTGTTTCCAGGAAGCTTCCTGAGCTGGTTTTCCATGGGAATTTGGAACGAGATTAGCTTATGGTCAGACCATGTTACTTCAGTGTAGGTTGGTGAGGTGAAGAGGACCACGTTGCAGACAGTTAGTGGAGCGAAGATCAAATCCAGCGTGTTACCCTTTGTGTGGGTTGATTCGTTGATTAGCTGCTGATATCCTAGGTCTGTCAGTGCATCCAGGAAAGCTGACGCTTAAGAGTCAAGTAGGGATGGCAGATTGAAGTCTCCTAGTATCCAGTTTGGGGAACGCAAGCTTGGGGTATTACAGGCCAGCTCAATTATCGTGGCTAGGTCATCAGGTGATGGGGTCGGAGCTCTGTACAGCAAATTGATGGAGCAATGATTGTTTGCTATGACTACTATGTCAAGGTTGGATGTGTTGGTACTGTTGGAGAGGTGGAAATTGAGGTCTGTTTTAGCGAGTATGAGTACTCCCCTGCCCCTTTTGTCGCCTCTGTGACAACAGTGTATTGTAAAGTTGGGGGGTAGCAGGTGGTTGAGGAGGAACGTGTCAGAGTTTGTTAGCCAGGTCTCTGTGATCAGGAGCAGGTCTAGGTTGTGGAGAGCTGTTAGGTCGGTGATGATCGGCCATTTGTTGCGGACTGAACGTGCATTTATAAGGGCGGCCTTTAAGTGTTGTGGAGGTAGATTATCTTTTTTTTACATTTGTAGTGTGTTGAATGGCAATGTGGAGTAGGTGTTGGTATGTTTGTTGCGTATTGTCTACTGACTTGTGGGGGGGGGGGTCCTCTTGCCCATCTCCTCTCATGTCCCTGTAGAATGGGTATGTGTTTGTGAGTGCTTGTTAGGGCTAAAGTGCTACTGATCAGCCCTAAGAGGAGGTAGCCACAGATTAATGTTGTCATGAGGTGATCCATTCCTTATGTTTGAGCTACTTTGAGCTTATGGGGCCTTAATGTGTGAGTAGGTCGTAGAGTTGTACTGCTATATAGCTAGGAAGGACAATGTGACGGCAGATTATCTCAGCAGGGTCAAGGTGGACGCCGCAGAATGCGAGCTCCACCCGCAAGTGTTCCTTCAAATAGTCCACAGCTGGGGACATCCAATTATGGACCTCATGGCGACCTTTCAGTCAGCAAAGACAGGTCGTTTCTTCAGCAGACGCCGAGAGCGGATGTCGGAGGGGATCGATGCGCTCATTCAGAAGTGGCCGTCGACAGGAATTCTTTATGTTTTCCCTCCGTGGGCACTCATAGGGCGAGTGGTTCAGCGCATCGAGGCCCATCCAGGAAGAGTACTATTGGTGGCTCCGGACTGGCCGAGGCATCCATGGTATGCGGACCTAGTTTGGCTACTAGACGGAGATCCGTAGAGGCTTCCTATGATGGAGGATCTGTTGTGTCACGGTCCGTTGCGGATGCCGCAGGTGGATCGATTCTCGCTTATGGTCTGGCCATTGAAAGGGCGAGGCTGAGGAGAAAGGGTTACTCAGGAGCGGTTATTGCCACATTACTTCGAGCCAGGAAAAGGTCCACTTCCTTAGCTTATGTTCGAGTTTGGCATATTTTTGAGGACTGGTGTTCGCGACAGGTTCGCGCAGCGACTGCTTCCATTCCGGTGGTTTTGAGCTTCCTACAAGATGGGTTTGAAAAGGGTCTTGTGGCTAGTTCATTGCGAGTTCAGTTAGTGGCCCTAGCTTGCTATAGAGGCAAGGTGCACGGGGTGGCCCTGGGTAGGCACGGCGATGTTCTCCGTTTCCTCAGGGCGGTATCTAGGCTTCGTCCGGCACACAGGATTGTGGTTCCGCCTTGGGACCTCAACCTAGTACTCGGGGCTTTGACTAAGAAACCTTTTGAACCCCTGCGTCAGGCTTCGGTGAAGGATTTAACTCTGAAGACAGTGTTTTTGGTGGCGATTTGTTCGGCTAGACGGGTTTCGGAGCTTCAGGCATTGTCGCGAGCCATTTGTAGTATTTTCCAGAGGCAAAGTGGTGTTACGGTCAGTTCCGTCCTTTCTGCCCAAGATAGTTTCTCCATTTCATTTGAACCAGTCGGTATTGTTGCTGGTCTTGGGCTCGGCAGACGATAGCGGCTTGGACCGTAGTTTGAAACACTTAGATATAAAGAGAATGTTGCGCCAATATCTAAACGTTTCAGAGTCATTTCGCAAATCTGAACAGCTTTTCGTACTGTTCGGAGGCCCACGTAAAGGGGAAGCGGCGGCCAAAGCGTCAATTTCCAGGTGGGTTCATGAGGCTATTGAGTCGGCATATATTTTGCAAGGACGTCGGGTACTGGAAGGGTTACGGGCTCACTCTACCAGAGCGCAAGCAGCATCCTTGGGGGAGCATAGTTTGGTTCCGCCGGCAGAAATTTGCAAGGCGGCCACTTGGTCGTTGCTGCACACTTTCAGCAAACACTATCGGCTCGACGTTCTGGCGGCTGGTGATGCCTACTTCGGGTCGGCGGTGCTGCGATCAGGATTTCAGGGCCCCTTCCAATGATTACTGCTGTGATACATCCCAGTGGTGGAGGACTAAACTGGAGGAACGATAAGGAAATGGAAATTACACTTACCTGGTAATTGTCGTTCTTTGAGTGACAACAGTTTAGTCCTCATTCCCGCACGGGGTGTAGTCAGTTCAGCATTTTCTTCTAGAAACGGAGGGGGTTCAGTATTGATGAGTGAATGAGTTTTCTTCAGTTTCTGGATCGCAGTGAATATGCATATCAGTACTATCCTATTTCCCCATTCTGTCATTCAGTAGGGGGTACAGGGAATGTAAAGAATAAGGGGATGCAAGATTGTAGCAACGTATAATTCTTAAGACAGAATGCAATCTTACTTAACGTTCTTTCTGTTAGTTCAAGAGTTCAGGTTAGTGTTTACACTAGTTTGTTGATACGTTTGTAGTTCATGTACAGCTACTTATCTGTTGCTCCTTTGAGTGCTTTGTCAGTAGTTCACTGGGGCTGATGGGAGTTACCAGCAGCTTACATACAGTGACGTCACGAGTTTGACTTGTCCAGTCTCCAAGCTGCAGGAGGAGGTGCACAACCCAGTGGTGGAGGACTAAACTGTCGTCACTCAAGGAACGACAATTACCAGGTAAGTGTAATTTCCATATATGTAGACAAAATTTAAATTGAAACCCCAAGAAGCCAGAGTCCACATGCAGTGCAATATCAGATAAATAAGAGATGCAGTTCCCCAATACTGTGTAAAATATAAAAATAGCACAAAGTCCAATCACTAAAATTAAATAAAATTATTTTTTTCTACCTTTGTTGTCTGACCATTTTATTCTCTGATCATGCTGGTCCCGATCTGAGGCTTCTGCTTTCCTGTCTTCTCTTAGATCTCTTTCTGTGGTCTATGGTCGATGGTTCATCTGCCATTTCTTATCTCTTCTTTTGTTTTCTTCACTTCCTTCCATCAGCCCAGTTCCAGTAACCCTCCCCTTTCCATTCCTCCCCTCCCAGTACCTTCCAATGTCAACCGCCTTGCATTCCCATGACTGCCACTAGTGTCCATTCCCTTCCAGTCCCCCCTCCTTCCCCACTGTCCAGCCCTTTCTAGTCCAAATACCATCCTAGATATCAGCTTACGTCCACTCTCAGTGCCACCACCCCCCCAGTCAGCTCCCTTCCAGTCGCTCTACCCTCTGTCCATCCCCCTTCCAGTGCCATTTGCATGTCAGCTCCCTTCCAGCCTCCTCCCCATTACCCAACCACCTACCACTCCTATCCCCAAGTATCAGCACCCTTCCAGTCCCCCTTCAGTACATCCCAGGTGTCAGCTCCTTTCCAGCCCCTTCCTTCCCCCGTGTCAGCTCCCTTCCTGCCCCCTCCTTCCCCTGGCAGACCCTCTCATTATCTGCTCCCTTCCAGTCCTATTCTACCATCCTCCCGCATCAGCCCATTTGTAGCCCTAGCCCCTAGTTTTCTTCCAGGGCCAGCAGCATTCTCCTCCCCTCCCCCATTAGCCCATTTCCAGTCCCAGCCCATTTCCAGTCCTATCCCCCTTATCAGCCCACTCTAGTCCTAGCCCCCCAATCAGCCCATTACCAGTCCTAGCTCATTTCCGGTGCTAGCCCCCCATCTGCCTATTACCAGTCCTAACCCCCCCCCCCAATAAGTCAATTTCCAGTCCTAGCCCCACAGTAAGCCCATTTCCTGTCCTAGCCCCCCTAATCAGCCAATTACTAGGCCTAACCCCACCAATCAGCCCATTACCAGTCCTAGCCCCCCATCCCAATCAGCCCATTTCCAGTTCTAACCCCCCCATCAGCCCATTTCCAGTCCTAGCCCCCCTCCCGATAAGCCCATTTCTAGTTCTAACCCCACCCCATCAGCCCATTTCCAGTCCTAGCCACCTCTGATAGCCCATTACTAGCCCTAGCCCCCCCTCCCGATTAGCCTATTTCCAGTTCTACCCCCCCCCATCAGCCCATTTCCAGTCCTAGCCACCCCCGATAGCCCATTACCAGCCCTAGCCCCCTCCCAATCTGCCCATTTCAAGTTCTAACTCCCCATAGCCCATTACCAGTCCTACTCCCCCCCCCAATCAGCCCATTGCTGATAGTCTTCACACAAGGCAAGCAGGCCTTCCTATGGACCTCTGTCATGGCTAAGCAGGGCTTTATCTTTGCCTTACCTGACCTTTTCTGTGGCCTTGGCCAAGCAGCCCATTTCTGTGGCAATAATGGGTTTGCATGGAACTCAGCAGACTTTAAGAATATAAGATATGCCATACTAGGTCAGGCCAACAGTTGCCAATCCAAGTCACAAGTACCTGTCAGATTTCTAAAAGGTACACAGATTCCATACTGCTTATCCCATGGGTAAGCAGTAGATTTCCTCGGTCCTCTTTAATAATGGTTTATGGACTTTTCTTCCAGGAACTTGCCCAAACCTTTTATAAACCCAGCTACACTAACAGCTTTTACTACATCCTCTGGTAATGAATTCCAAAGTTTGATTATACGTTGAATGAAAAAATATTTTCTTCTATTAGCCCTAACCTTTTAAGCCTCTCCTCATAGGGGTATCCTTCCATCCTCTTTACCATTTTGGTGGCTCTTCTCTGTATCTTTGCTTTTTAGGATATGGCGACCAGATTTGCACACAATATTCAAGTCCCAGTCACACCATGGAACGATACAGAGGCATTATAATATCCTTGGTTTTATTCTCCATTCCTTTCCTTATGAATCCTAGCACTCTGTTTGCTTTTCTTGGCCGCCACTGCACACTAGGCGGAGGGTTTCAACATATTATCCACAATGATGCCTAAATCGTTTTCCTGGGTGGTGTTTCCTAATGTGAAACTTTGTATCGTGTGCCCATAGTTTGGGGGTTCTTCCCTAAGTGCCTAACTTTGCACTTGTCCACATTAAATGTTACCTGCCATTTGGATGCCCAGTCTTCCAATTTATCGAGATCATTTTGTAATTTTTCATAATCCTCTTGAGACATAATTATTCAAAGTTGTTAGAACACATCTGCAGATTTGATCACCTCACGTGTTATTCCCATTTCCATGTCATTTATGAATATGTTAAAAAGCAGCAGGCGCAGGACATATCCCTGTGGTACTCCACTGTTCACCTTTCTCCATTGAGAAAATTAACTATTTAGCCCAACTCTCTGTGTTCTTTCTTTTAACCAGTTCCTGATCCACAGTAGTACACTGCCTCCTATCCCATGACTTTAATTTTGCCAAGAGTCTCTCATGAGGGACCGGGATATCCATTGCTTGCCCCAATACAAGCATTGTGGAACCTGTGTCTTTTAGGGAAACTGCTAGGTACTTGTGACCTAGATTGGCCACTGTTGGAAACAGGATACTGGGCTTGATGAACCTTGGTCTGACCCAGTATGGCATATCTTATGTTCTTATGTCAAAGGCTTTCTGAAAATCCACTATATCAACCGGCTCATCTTTATCTACCTGTTTATTCACAGCTTCAAAAAAATATAACAGGTTAGTAAGGTGAGACTTTCCTTGGCCAAATCCATGTTGGCTTTCTTCCATTAAACAATGGCTATCTACATGCTCAGTAGTTTTATTCCTTATAATGGTTTCAGTTTCTACCATTTTGCCTGGTACTGATATCAGGCTCACTGGTCTGTAATTTCCAGGATCACTCCTGGAACCCTTTTTAAAAATTGGCATTACATTGGCCATTCTCCAGTCTTCAGGTACTACAAATTATTTTAATGATAGTTCACAGATTGCTAATAGTAGATCAGTAATCTCATATTTCAATTCTTTCAACACTCTGGAATGTATACCATCTGATCCAGGTGATTTGCTAATCTTTAGTTATCAAATAGTTCTAATACATCTTTCCAGTTTATCAAGATTTGTTTCAGTTCTGATACATCACCTTTAATTACCCTTTCAGGCATGGGTAACTTCCGTACATCATCTTCAGTAAAGACCAAAACAAAGAATTCATTCAATGTTTCTGCTATGGCCTTGTCCTCCATTATCGCTCCCTTTATTATCTAATAGTCCAACTGACTCTCTCACAGGTCATTTGCCATGAATATACCTAAACAACTCTTTATTATATGTTTTTGCTTCTACGGCAAGCTTCTTTTCAAATTCTCTCTGCCTGCCTTATCAGTGCCTTGCATCTAACTTGCCCGTTCTGGTGCTGTTTCCATTTTCATCATTTGGCTCCTTTTTGCATTTCTTGAAAGATGCTTTTTTGGCTACAACAGCATCTCTGACCTCACCTTTAAACCATGCTGGCAGGTATTTGGCATCCTTCCATCTTAAATCATGGAATACATGTGGTCTGGGCTTCCAAGATAGTATTTTTAAACAATGCCCATGCTTAATTTATTTTTATTTGAACATTATTTTTTATATACAGCCCCTTCCAGAGATCAGGAGCAGTTTACAGATAACAAAATGATAATAATAATGAATAATTATTATTATTTACATTGAACAGTTTAAATACAGTGGAAATTTTGAACAAATTCTCTCAAAACTCTTCAATAAAACAGTATTTTATAATTACTAACAGTAAACTATTTACAGTATTTTATAATTACTAACAGTAAACTATTTACAGAAGTAGATAATTCAGTATGTATAAAAGACTTAGTGGCATATGTGTTAGAGGTAAGATTGTGACTGTTATTGTCTAAGTAGGGTCAGTGTGTGGTTGCTGGTCAGCACTAGTCTGAGACATCTGGGCGTCGTTGTGCTGTAGATTGTAAAAGTATTGGGTAAACCTTTAATCTTTGAAACTTCTTCTTTTACATTTTTCTTAACTATTTTCCTTATTTTATTCTAGTCTCCCTTTTGAAAGTTTAAAGCTAGTGCTGTGGATTTCCTTGATGTCCTCCCTGCATTTATTAAATTTAATGCGGTCATGCTATGATCACTATTGCCAAGTGGCCCCAACACCATTATCTTTTGAACCAGATCCTGTGTTCCACTAAGGACTTGGTCTAAAAGAGTTTCCCCTCTTAGTTCATGAACCAGCTGCTCCAAGAGGCAGTCATTTATTTCATCTAGAAACTTTATCTCCCTAGCATGTCCTGCTGGGACATTGACCCAGTTGATACCGGGGTAATTGAAATCATCCATTACTACTATGATGTAACTTTTGTTAGTTTCCCTGATTTCTTTTAGCGTTTCATCATCCATCTGTTCATTCTGGCCAGGCGGACAGTAGTACACCCCCACTTCCATTGCCTTCCCATTTTTACATGGACTTTCTATCAATAGAGATTCTACAGTGTATTTTGTTTCCTACAAAATCTTTATCCTTTTTGACTCAATGTCCTCTCTAACACAGAGCACAATCCCTCCCCCAATTTGATCTACCCAATCATTGCAATATAGTTTATACCCAGGTATCACGATGTCCCATTGGTTGTCCTCCTTCCACCAAGTCTCTGAAATGCCAATTATATCTAACCTTTCATTTAATGCTATATATTCTAACCTTCCATCTTATTTTTTAGACTTCTAGCATTTGCATACAAGCATTTCAAAGGTTGTATTTTGTTCATAGTAACAAGCTGGTTATCGGTTGACAGGGGTAATTTGGGATCTTTCAGCTGTGTCTGCTCTGTACTTAAGGTCATCTGAGTTACTTTTACCTTTATTGGAACTTCTCTATTGGGATGCGCTAACTTCCCTCTTTTGCTAGTATCCTTCAAGGATATATCCTTCCAAACCATGCATTCTTGGGTGACTGTCACCTTTCCCCTATTATGTAGTTTAAAAGCAGCTCTATCTCCTTTTTAAAGGTTAATGCCAGCAGCCTGGTTCCACCCCAGTTAAGGTGGAGCCCATCCTTTCAGAAAAGCCATCCTTTCTTCTCCAGAATGTTGCCCATTTCCTGAAAAATCCAAACCCCTCTTCCTTGCACCATCGTCTTTTCTACACATTGAGACTCTGAAGCTCTACCTGCCTTTTGGATCCTGCATGTGGAACAGGAAGCATTTATGAAAATGCTACCTTGGAAGTTCTGGATTTCAACTTCCTACCTAAAATCCTAAATTTGGCTTCTAGAACATCCCTCCTAGAATTTCCAATGTCATTGGTACCAACACGTACCAAGACAGCAAGTCCCTCCCCAGCACTATCTAAAGCCTTGTCTAGGTGGCATGTGAGGTCTACTACCTTCGCACCAGGCAGACATGTTACCAGGCATTCCTCATATCCACCAGCCACCCCACTATCTAGCCTAATGATCGAATTGCCAACTATAATGGTCATCCCAACACTTCCTTCATGGGCACATGGCCCTGGAGAAATCTCCTTGATGTGACAGGGTTTTATATCACCTGCAGGACAGGTCCTAGTTACAGGATCACTTTCTGCCACACCAAGGTGATGCTCTCCTTTCACGTAACCTCTCTCTTTCATGGCAATAGAAAGGCTGCCAGATTGGAGGTGGGACTGTAGGTCTCATCTGTATACATCTCTGTCTGCCTTAACTCCTCCAAGTCTGCTACTCTAGCTCCAGTGATCAGACTTGTTCCCCGAGAGCAAAGAGCTCCTTGCACTTAGTGCACACATAAGATCTCTCACCAACTGGGAGAAAATCATACATTTGACACATAGTGCAAAAGACTGGTGCAAAAGACTGATTTGTTTAGCTATTTAAGTTGTTTACTTACTTAAAGTTGCTAGAGACACTTGTATCAATACAACTACTGTATATCTAATAAGTTTAATAAGAATTTCACGGCTTTACTTAATTAATCTACTCTCGATGAGGATAACCAGTTAAATCTGAAAGTGAATTTGACCACCCCTTTCCATTTAATTGGTTTAAGAGCCTATAAAACTAAATTATGCCTGAAGTGGGTAGAAGTTTGGGCGAGTGGCTTGAAACTGAAAGCTGGCTTGCTACACAGTTCTCTAACTGACTTTATAAAACACAGAACTTTAAAATATTAGATTATTATATTATTAAAGACTTATAAAGCGCCGCAACATACGAAGCGCTGTATAAATATAGAAGAGAACCACAAAAAGCAAGAACCAGAAGTCAGGACTATTCAAAACCAATTTATTGATGACAGACCCCGACGCGTTTCGGCAATGATGCCTTCATCAGGGGGTAACAGCTATAATGTAAATAAAAATAATGATATACATCTACCGTAAAAGAAATAAATAAAATACAATAAAATATATACTTGAAATGTTATAATCTGGATAAAAACTGGGACTGGTGGAGCTAACATCAATAAAATAAAACAAAGACAAATGTATGAAAATGTATAAAAACGCAGGACATAGAAATGTGATAATCAAAAGTAATAATGGTAAACATAAACACTTATAAACAATTATGAATAAAAGTATGTCTGAGAAAAGTAAATGAAAAACAACATAAGTCTCATAACATCAAGAGAAAAAGAAAATGATTCAAAAAATTCTGGTACTTACATACAATCATGTGCATGGACTAAAAGTATAATCCTAGGTTCAAGGCTGTGTACGTTCTGTCTCACTATATTTGAGAGACTGAATGTTGCCTAAGTTGGACTACAAATATAATAAGTAGCAAGGTAAGACGTCAGTTGAACTCAAAATGTTAAGAAAATCATAAATAGTTAAATTAGTGAAAAGGTAACAACAATAAAGTAAATATATAATATAATACATTATTATATTGTTTTATCAATAAATGTTAATAAGCATATTGATTATCGAACCATATGGCTGTTTTTAAAAAAGAGACTAATAAACAGAGAGTCAAAGGTTGAGAATCTATATCATGGCAAAACAGTAAAACCAGGAAAGACATAACAACTATTCCAATGAGGTAGAAATTGTACAAATCGAGGTTGTAAACATATAAAATAACATTAAATAGTCTGAGTAGTAAGTCTTTTATACGTATGAAGATACCTCAAATAATTTAAATAATAAATTGATGATTATGTGTGTTTGTACCTATATTTTTTTGTACCTATATTTTTGTATTGAGAGGGAAGACCAATGATAGTGAAAAGATTAGCTCTAGTAAAATTACTATAAAGGATATATATATGTAATAAGATGTGCGTACCCACTAATGATATGTTTAATAAAACACACGCTTATCTAAATCTTAAAAAACTGTATGTATGCATAATTAATTAATTAGATAAATGAATAAATATGGTTAATCTTAAAAATTTAATGAATTAAAAAACAATGATCAGGAAATACAACAAGAGTATTATGATCAAAACTCTGATATTGGGACAATGACATTAATTAAGAACAGTGTATAATTGATTTAAAGGACATGTGTGGATTTCTTGATAACGTTATATCATTCTCTAGATGCAGTAAGTTAACGATATAGAACTTATGTAATGGAAAAATTCATGATATAATATCGCATACTGTTGTTGTGAGCTAGAGAAAATCACATGTGATCATTAAATAGCAGACTTAGGAAGGAATGGGCCAAAGTGTATTTAAAACTAACCGGCATGATGGTTTGATTCGAGGAAAAGAGATGTAATGCCTCAGATACAATTGTGGTGACTCATAGTGTAAATTACCTTAAAAAGGGTCTTGTTCCTTCCAAGATCGTTGCCTAAATGTAAAAATACATTCAATTACTGTATGAAACCAGGTTGTTACTTGGAAAAGGTTTTATAAAAGAGAAAACTGAGTATTTAACATGTGCATTGTGAATAAAACAAGTATTGAATCAATGTAAAACTACACTTGAAACTACTTTGTTTGCATGTGTCAAACTAAACGCAGTGGGGATAATGCCGTGAGGCACGGAGGAGAATGAAAGTGACAATAAAGGTCCCAAAGCGGACTGTTTCCAGAATATAGCATTATGTATTGCTTAAACTCACACTACTGCTATTGTATAGTGTGCAAGTAATTTACTCACGTCAATCCTCCGAGCGAATCCAAGAAATATATCTGCCTTGGAGAAATGCAAGAAGCTGATGCTGCTCTCATGAAATCGAAAGTGAAAGTGCACTAGCTGCAGGGGGATTTGATATAGCTTTTTTGAACTTGGCGCCAAAAAGGAACAAGAAAACTGATTGGGGGATGAATAATGAGATGAAACACGTAGAAGCTCATTATAATGTGAATGAATAAGATCGTTAGATACCAATGTGTAATGGATGCGCTTGCAAACAGCTTGTTAGTAAAATAAAGACCAAGATATCAACGATGTTACTGTTGTTAAACAGAGAATGACAAGACCAATATATAAATAGATGTGTCTCTAAAATAGCGTGGACAATTATCTAGATCAATGAATGTGTAAAAAATGGACAGTGAACATCATGACATGAACCATGAATTACAGTAGAATTATCGGTAAAAACTATTAAAAAGGGGGAAGAACGAACTCAATACTTGACAAGTTGTATGTCTTCTTATGCCTCTACTATTGTACAAGGTGCAAACATTAGAGATAATCTATCTTCAAGGGATACAATCGCTGGTACTGCATGTAAAAAGTGAAGAGTCAAAAAATCTAAATGCATGAGCTGAAAAGAGCATATTATGCCAACTACATAGAAATCAAAAAGGGGGGGAGCAATTAATAATGCATAAGCTGCAGAGAGCCTCTACATTAATGTTAAAGGCAAATTAGTAGGTAAGCAATTGGTAATATAAACTTGGGGAAACTCAATGTAATGTTAATAAACATTTGCTGAGAAACAGTGTGATATGTAATTGTACTTGCAATTAAAACAGAGGTGAAATAAGAAAAACATCGATGATGATATTGTTAGTTGAAGAAATATATTGTGATGAGCATCAGGATTACAATAGAACATTACAAAGGTCCATAAATTCACAGAAAAACAGAGAGGTCTATTTCTTGATTAAGACCATGTGGGGATAGACTTTTAAATTCATAAATGTATCTCTGTTCCAGCTTCAACAATTTTTTGTCTGTATCTCCTCCTCTCCAAGATGGTTTTATCCATTTCAAAACTAAATATTTCAAATCACTGATTTTGTGGTCAGCGGCAATCCAATGAGAGACCAAAGGCTTCTCTGTGATTTTTCGGGAAATACAACTTTTGTGCTCAGTAATTCGGATACGAATTTCTCTTTTAGTTTTTCCAATGTATACAAGGTGACATGGGCACTGTATTAGATAAATTACATTGGATGTTCTACAATTTGTATAGTCGTTTAGGTATATCTTATGTCCTGATTTTAAATCCGTGAAGCTATTTTTTGATGTAATGGTATGTAAACAAATGGAACATTTTCCACAACTATAGTGTCCCTTAATTTTAGGGGGAGCATGTGACCTTAATAGGGCTGATGGAACAAGTGTGTTGGCTAAATTTGCATTTCTTTTGTGAGCAACCATAATGTGTTTTGTATCAAATGCTGGTAAAGTGGTCAATAAATGCCATTCCTGTTTAAGGATGTTCACTATTGATTTAGAATATTTGGAAAATGTTAGAGCACAAACAATCCTGTCAGGATTAGTTGGAATTTTCTTTTTCTGTAACAAAAGAGAACGATCAGCAGTAGAGGCACGAAGGTATGCTTTTTTAATACTTTCTTTTGGATATCCTCTCGTTTTAAATCTATAGTGCATATCGACAGCGTGGCGTTCAAAGTCCCTCTCTGTGGTGCAAGTTCTTTTAATTCTCAAAAACTGGCTAACTGGTAGATTTTTTTTTGAATGCTCTATTGTGACAACTGTCATAGTGAAGGAGAGTGTTGCGATCGGTGGGTTTTCTATATAGTTCTGTAACAAAACCACTATGGTCCTTCTTTATCATGATGTCAAGATAAGGAATTTTATCAGAACTAAAGGTACCCTCAAATTGCAAATGGGGGTCCAGAGAATTAATCCATAGGAAAAATTCTTGTAGTTTATCTTCTGGACCTTGCCATATGATCAGAATATCATCTATATATCTCTTCCATAAAAGGACATTAGATGTGTAAGGATGAATAGTTAAATATTGTGCTTCAAAATTTGCCACATAGAGGTTAGCCACATCTGGAGCCATGGAGGAGCCCATGGCTACCCCTTTTATCTGTTTGTAGAAGAGGCCACGAAAGTAAAAGAAATTCTCTGTCATCGCTATTGAGGCTAACTGTATTAGAAAAGCCGTGGGGGTACGCACTGGTCGCGTTCTTTGTATTAAGGTGTTGGCTAAAACTTCAAGTGCAGCCTGTTGAGGTATATTAGTATATAGAGAATTTATGTCCAGGGTAACTAATATGAGTTGGTCATGATATTGGTTAAATCCTTGTAAAATATTAATGATGTGTGTGGAATCACGAATGTAAGAAGGTATCTGTGTAACAAATGGTCTAAGATAGATATCAAGAAATTTGGAAATGGGTTCCAAAACTGAACCTATAGCGGACACAATCGGACGACCTGGTGGATTCTGTAAGGATTTATGTATTTTAGGTAAAGTGTAAATAGTAGGAATAATAGGATGCATTACACGCAAAAATGCAGTCTCATTAGTAGTCAAATAACCTGCTTCTTTGCCTAAGAAAAGAAGAGTATCAATTTTCTGTTGTATCATTGGTGTAGGGTCATCAAATATCTTCTGATAGAATTGTTGATCATTAAGTTGTCGTGTAATCTCATTAATATAATCTTCTCTATTCTGGATAACTATGGCGCCACCCTTATCGGCTGGCTTAATTATGATGTCATTGTTAGATTGTAATGTCTTGAGCGCCTGTAGTTGTGATTTATTCAAATTAAAATAGCCAGATCGTTTGTTATGTCTGTACAGGTCATCAATTTTTGAAAGGACCACATTTTCAAATGCTGAAATCATGGTATTAGTGACGGGTGGAATCCATTTAGAGGGATTTTTTACCACGGATGGGTCTGTGGTAACTTCAGAGATATTTGTGAAATGATCAATGATTCTCAATTTCCGGAAAAATTTGTAAAGCTCCACCTGTGTAGTGAATTTGTCATGCTGTCTTGTTGGTACGTACGACAGCCCTCTATTCAAAAGAAATTTTTCAGTGTCAGATAAAGTATAGTTAGACAAGTTAATGATGCCACCTAAAGATTCCACTCCAATTGCCTTTTGGCTGAGAAGCTCTGGGTCCGATT
Organism: Ichthyophis bannanicus; assembly: GCA_033557465.1. Lineage (NCBI taxonomy): Eukaryota > Metazoa > Chordata > Amphibia > Gymnophiona > Ichthyophiidae > Ichthyophis > Ichthyophis bannanicus. The sequence continues at coordinate 309,160,024 of CM066033.1, forward strand.
TGTTCGATGTGGCTGGGAGACATGTTGTTCTTGTTGTCTCGTCTGCCTGTCGATAGGCGACTTGGGTGATATGCCTCTGCCACCTCCTTTCCATAGGGCAGACATTTGAAAATCCCGTTTGGGACTCCGAGGTTGTCTAGGGGGAATCGGGGCAGAGGAGGAGAAGAGAGAACCGGAGGGTTCAATAGGATGTGGAGATTGCTGTCGTGGTCTTTTATGGTCTCGCATGGGAGATCCAGATTTATCTGTTTTCCGCTCATCATATTTATGAGGGTATTTAGATGATCGCCGTGGAGATCTAGCTGTCTTCTTATAAGATGTACTTCTCCGCCTATTTTTATGTTCCGTTTTATTATAGGTCCAGTAATACACTGTTTGAAGTTTATAATCTTCCTCATCCCTCCGATATTTGGTTATCTTCATACTCTTTATTTCTTGTTTATATTCTAAGTTATTTTTTTCAAATTCCTTCATTTCATTATCAAAGTGTTTGTCTTGTTTCTTAAGATTCTCAACCTTGGATTCTATCTGTGTTTTTAGAACTGTTGTCCTGCGTTTAGAAGTATTTATCAACAAGATCATAAGATCTAAGGAACACTTGTTCAATATCTTCAACCAGTCCGACATGAATTTCTTGTCATCCCGGAACATGCCCGGGGCTTTTTGCACTCTTAATCCTCTAGGGATAATTTTATTACGGCAGTACTCAAGCAATGAAGCTGCATGAAATTCCTCTCGAATATACTTTTGTGTTGTCCAGACAAGTTCCCTCCATTCTTCTTCTATATTTGGAGTAGTTTCATCATTGGTGAAGAAGGGGTCCTCTGGTAACATAGTAGTAAGATCATCATCCTTGAAACTGAGGATGTCCCTCCACGGAGAGAACATGGCTCCAAAAGAGCAAGGGGAAAAAACAAGGAGCACTTGTGCTTGCAAAAATCCAGCAGGAACCACAAAAAGCAAGAACCAGAAGTCAGGACTATTCAAAACCAATTTATTGATGACAGACCCCGACGCGTTTCGGCAATGATGCCTTCATCAGGGGGTAACAGCTATAATGTAAATAAAAATAATGATATACATCTACCGTAAAAGAAATAAATAAAATACAATAAAATATATACTTGAAATGTTATAATCTGGATAAAAACTGGGACTGGTGGAGCTAACATCAATAAAATAAAACAAAGACAAATGTATGAAAATGTATAAAAACGCAGGACATAGAAATGTGATAATCAAAAGTAATAATGGTAAACATAAACACTTATAAACAATTATGAATAAAAGTATGTCTGAGAAAAGTAAATGAAAAACAACATAAGTCTCATAACATCAAGAGAAAAAGAAAATGATTCAAAAAATTCTGGTACTTACATACAATCATGTGCATGGACTAAAAGTATAATCCTAGGTTCAAGGCTGTGTACGTTCTGTCTCACTATATTTGAGAGACTGAATGTTGCCTAAGTTGGACTACAAATATAATAAGTAGCAAGGTAAGACGTCAGTTGAACTCAAAATGTTAAGAAAATCATAAATAGTTAAATTAGTGAAAAGGTAACAACAATAAAGTAAATATATAATATAATACATTATTATATTGTTTTATCAATAAATGTTAATAAGCATATTGATTATCGAACCATATGGCTGTTTTTAAAAAAGAGACTAATAAACAGAGAGTCAAAGGTTGAGAATCTATATCATGGCAAAACAGTAAAACCAGGAAAGACATAACAACTATTCCAATGAGGTAGAAATTGTACAAATCGAGGTTGTAAACATATAAAATAACATTAAATAGTCTGAGTAGTAAGTCTTTTATACGTATGAAGATACCTCAAATAATTTAAATAATAAATTGATGATTATGTGTTTGTACCTATATTTTTTTGTACCTATATTTTTGTATTGAGAGGGAAGACCAATGATAGTGAAAAGATTAGCTCTAGTAAAATTACTATAAAGGATATATATGTAATAAGATGTGCGTACCCACTAATGATATGTTTAATAAAACACACGCTTATCTAAATCTTAAAAAACTGTATGTATGCATAATTAATTAATTAGATAAATGAATAAATATGGTTAATCTTAAAAATTTAATGAATTAAAAAACAATGATCAGGAAATACAACAAGAGTATTATGATCAAAACTCTGATATTGGGACAATGACATTAATTAAGAACAGTGTATAATTGATTTAAAGGACATGTGTGGATTTCTTGATAACGTTATATCATTCTCTAGATGCAGTAAGTTAACGATATAGAACTTATGTAATGGAAAAATTCATGATATAATATCGCATACTGTTGTTGTGAGCTAGAGAAAATCACATGTGATCATTAAATAGCAGACTTAGGAAGGAATGGGCCAAAGTGTATTTAAAACTAACCGGCATGATGGTTTGATTCGAGGAAAAGAGATGTAATGCCTCAGATACAATTGTGGTGACTCATAGTGTAAATTACCTTAAAAAGGGTCTTGTTCCTTCCAAGATCGTTGCCTAAATGTAAAAATACATTCAATTACTGTATGAAACCAGGTTGTTACTTGGAAAAGGTTTTATAAAAGAGAAAACTGAGTATTTAACATGTGCATTGTGAATAAAACAAGTATTGAATCAATGTAAAACTACACTTGAAACTACTTTGTTTGCATGTGTCAAACTAAACGCAGTGGGGATAATGCCGTGAGGCACGGAGGAGAATGAAAGTGACAATAAAGGTCCCAAAGCGGACTGTTTCCAGAATATAGCATTATGTATTGCTTAAACTCACACTACTGCTATTGTATAGTGTGCAAGTAATTTACTCACGTCAATCCTCCGAGCGAATCCAAGAAATATATCTGCCTTGGAGAAATGCAAGAAGCTGATGCTGCTCTCATGAAATCGAAAGTGAAAGTGCACTAGCTGCAGGGGGATTTGATATAGCTTTTTTGAACTTGGCGCCAAAAAGGAACAAGAAAACTGATTGGGGGATGAATAATGAGATGAAACACGTAGAAGCTCATTATAATGTGAATGAATAAGATCGTTAGATACCAATGTGTAATGGATGCGCTTGCAAACAGCTTGTTAGTAAAATAAAGACCAAGATATCAACGATGTTACTGTTGTTAAACAGAGAATGACAAGACCAATATATAAATAGATGTGTCTCTAAAATAGCGTGGACAATTATCTAGATCAATGAATGTGTAAAAAATGGACAGTGAACATCATGACATGAACCATGAATTACAGTAGAATTATCGGTAAAAACTATTAAAAAGGGGGAAGAACGAACTCAATACTTGACAAGTTGTATGTCTTCTTATGCCTCTACTATTGTACAAGGTGCAAACATTAGAGATAATCTATCTTCAAGGGATACAATCGCTGGTACTGCATGTAAAAAGTGAAGAGTCAAAAAATCTAAATGCATGAGCTGAAAAGAGCATATTATGCCAACTACATAGAAATCAAAAAGGGGGGAGCAATTAATAATGCATAAGCTGCAGAGAGCCTCTACATTAATGTTAAAGGCAAATTAGTAGGTAAGCAATTGGTAATATAAACTTGGGGAAACTCAATGTAATGTTAATAAACATTTGCTGAGAAACAGTGTGATATGTAATTGTACTTGCAATTAAAACAGAGGTGAAATAAGAAAAACATCGATGATGATATTGTTAGTTGAAGAAATATATTGTGATGAGCATCAGGATTACAATAGAACATTACAAAGGTCCATAAATTCACAGAAAAACAGAGAGGTCTATTTCTTGATTAAGACCATGTGGGGATAGACTTTTAAATTCATAAATGTATCTCTGTTCCAGCTTCAACAATTTTTTGTCTGTATCTCCTCCTCTCCAAGATGGTTTTATCCATTTCAAAACTAAATATTTCAAATCACTGATTTTGTGGTCAGCGGCAATCCAATGAGAGACCAAAGGCTTCTCTGTGATTTTTCGGGAAATACAACTTTTGTGCTCAGTAATTCGGATACGAATTTCTCTTTTAGTTTTTCCAATGTATACAAGGTGACATGGGCACTGTATTAGATAAATTACATTGGATGTTCTACAATTTGTATAGTCGTTTAGGTATATCTTATGTCCTGATTTTAAATCCGTGAAGCTATTTTTTGATGTAATGGTATGTAAACAAATGGAACATTTTCCACAACTATAGTGTCCCTTAATTTTAGGGGGAGCATGTGACCTTAATAGGGCTGATGGAACAAGTGTGTTGGCTAAATTTGCATTTCTTTTGTGAGCAACCATAATGTGTTTTGTATCAAATGCTGGTAAAGTGGTCAATAAATGCCATTCCTGTTTAAGGATGTTCACTATTGATTTAGAATATTTGGAAAATGTTAGAGCACAAACAATCCTGTCAGGATTAGTTGGAATTTTCTTTTTCTGTAACAAAAGAGAACGATCAGCAGTAGAGGCACGAAGGTATGCTTTTTTAATACTTTCTTTTGGATATCCTCTCGTTTTAAATCTATAGTGCATATCGACAGCGTGGCGTTCAAAGTCCCTCTCTGTGGTGCAAGTTCTTTTAATTCTCAAAAACTGGCTAACTGGTAGATTTTTTTTGAATGCTCTATTGTGACAACTGTCATAGTGAAGGAGAGTGTTGCGATCGGTGGGTTTTCTATATAGTTCTGTAACAAAACCACTATGGTCCTTCTTTATCATGATGTCAAGATAAGGAATTTTATCAGAACTAAAGGTACCCTCAAATTGCAAATGGGGGTCCAGAGAATTAATCCATAGGAAAAATTCTTGTAGTTTATCTTCTGGACCTTGCCATATGATCAGAATATCATCTATATATCTCTTCCATAAAAGGACATTAGATGTGTAAGGATGAATAGTTAAATATTGTGCTTCAAAATTTGCCACATAGAGGTTAGCCACATCTGGAGCCATGGAGGAGCCCATGGCTACCCCTTTTATCTGTTTGTAGAAGAGGCCACGAAAGTAAAAGAAATTCTCTGTCATCGCTATTGAGGCTAACTGTATTAGAAAAGCCGTGGGGGTACGCACTGGTCGCGTTCTTTGTATTAAGGTGTTGGCTAAAACTTCAAGTGCAGCCTGTTGAGGTATATTAGTATATAGAGAATTTATGTCCAGGGTAACTAATATGAGTTGGTCATGATATTGGTTAAATCCTTGTAAAATATTAATGATGTGTGTGGAATCACGAATGTAAGAAGGTATCTGTGTAACAAATGGTCTAAGATAGATATCAAGAAATTTGGAAATGGGTTCCAAAACTGAACCTATAGCGGACACAATCGGACGACCTGGTGGATTCTGTAAGGATTTATGTATTTTAGGTAAAGTGTAAATAGTAGGAATAATAGGATGCATTACACGCAAAAATGCAGTCTCATTAGTAGTCAAATAACCTGCTTCTTTGCCTAAGAAAAGAAGAGTATCAATTTTCTGTTGTATCATTGGTGTAGGGTCATCAAATATCTTCTGATAGAATTGTTGATCATTAAGTTGTCGTGTAATCTCATTAATATAATCTTCTCTATTCTGGATAACTATGGCGCCACCCTTATCGGCTGGCTTAATTATGATGTCATTGTTAGATTGTAATGTCTTGAGCGCCTGTAGTTGTGATTTATTCAAATTAAAATAGCCAGATCGTTTGTTATGTCTGTACAGGTCATCAATTTTTGAAAGGACCACATTTTCAAATGCTGAAATCATGGTATTAGTGACGGGTGGAATCCATTTAGAGGGATTTTTTACCACGGATGGGTCTGTGGTAACTTCAGAGATATTTGTGAAATGATCAATGATTCTCAATTTCCGGAAAAATTTGTAAAGCTCCACCTGTGTAGTGAATTTGTCATGCTGTCTTGTTGGTACGTACGACAGCCCTCTATTCAAAAGAAATTTTTCAGTGTCAGATAAAGTATAGTTAGACAAGTTAATGATGCCACCTAAAGATTCCACTCCAATTGCCTTTTGGCTGAGAAGCTCTGGGTCCGATTTGTTCGATGTGGCTGGGAGACATGTTGTTCTTGTTGTCTCGTCTGCCTGTCGATAGGCGACTTGGGTGATATGCCTCTGCCACCTCCTTTCCATAGGGCAGACATTTGAAAATCCCGTTTGGGACTCCGAGGTTGTCTAGGGGGAATCGGGGCAGAGGAGGAGAAGAGAGAACCGGAGGGTTCAATAGGATGTGGAGATTGCTGTCGTGGTCTTTTATGGTCTCGCATGGGAGATCCAGATTTATCTGTTTTCCGCTCATCATATTTATGAGGGTATTTAGATGATCGCCGTGGAGATCTAGCTGTCTTCTTATAAGATGTACTTCTCCGCCTATTTTTATGTTCCGTTTTATTATAGGTCCAGTAATACACTGTTTGAAGTTTATAATCTTCCTCATCCCTCCGATATTTGGTTATCTTCATACTCTTTATTTCTTGTTTATATTCTAAGTTATTTTTTTCAAATTCCTTCATTTCATTATCAAAGTGTTTGTCTTGTTTCTTAAGATTCTCAACCTTGGATTCTATCTGTGTTTTTAGAACTGTTGTCCTGCGTTTAGAAGTATTTATCAACAAGATCATAAGATCTAAGGAACACTTGTTCAATATCTTCAACCAGTCCGACATGAATTTCTTGTCATCCCGGAACATGCCCGGGGCTTTTTGCACTCTTAATCCTCTAGGGATAATTTTATTACGGCAGTACTCAAGCAATGAAGCTGCATGAAATTCCTCTCGAATATACTTTTGTGTTGTCCAGACAAGTTCCCTCCATTCTTCTTCTATATTTGGAGTAGTTTCATCATTGGTGAAGAAGGGGTCCTCTGGTAACATAGTAGTAAGATCATCATCCTTGAAACTGAGGATGTCCCTCCACGGAGAGAACATGGCTCCAAAAGAGCAAGGGGAAAAAACAAGGAGCACTTGTGCTTGCAAAAATCCAGCAGGAACCACAAAAAGCAAGAACCAGAAGTCAGGACTATTCAAAACCAATTTATTGATGACAGACCCCGACGCGTTTCGGCAATGATGCCTTCATCAGGGGGTAACAGCTATAATGTAAATAAAAATAATGATATACATCTACCGTAAAAGAAATAAATAAAATACAATAAAATATATACTTGAAATGTTATAATCTGGATAAAAACTGGGACTGGTGGAGCTAACATCAATAAAATAAAACAAAGACAAATGTATGAAAATGTATAAAAACGCAGGACATAGAAATGTGATAATCAAAAGTAATAATGGTAAACATAAACACTTATAAACAATTATGAATAAAAGTATGTCTGAGAAAAGTAAATGAAAAACAACATAAGTCTCATAACATCAAGAGAAAAAGAAAATGATTCAAAAAATTCTGGTACTTACATACAATCATGTGCATGGACTAAAAGTATAATCCTAGGTTCAAGGCTGTGTACGTTCTGTCTCACTATATTTGAGAGACTGAATGTTGCCTAAGTTGGACTACAAATATAATAAGTAGCAAGGTAAGACGTCAGTTGAACTCAAAATGTTAAGAAAATCATAAATAGTTAAATTAGTGAAAAGGTAACAACAATAAAGTAAATATATAATATAATACATTATTATATTGTTTTATCAATAAATGTTAATAAGCATATTGATTATCGAACCATATGGCTGTTTTTAAAAAGAGACTAATAAACAGAGAGTCAAAGGTTGAGAATCTATATCATGGCAAAACAGTAAAACCAGGAAAGACATAACAACTATTCCAATGAGGTAGAAATTGTACAAATCGAGGTTGTAAACATATAAAATAACATTAAATAGTCTGAGTAGTAAGTCTTTTATACGTATGAAGATACCTCAAATAATTTAAATAATAAATTGATGATTATGTGTGTTTGTACCTATATTTTTTTGTACCTATATTTTTGTATTGAGAGGGAAGACCAATGATAGTGAAAAGATTAGCTCTAGTAAAATTACTATAAAGGATATATATATGTAATAAGATGTGCGTACCCACTAATGATATGTTTAATAAAACACACGCTTATCTAAATCTTAAAAAACTGTATGTATGCATAATTAATTAATTAGATAAATGAATAAATATGGTTAATCTTAAAAATTTAATGAATTAAAAAACAATGATCAGGAAATACAACAAGAGTATTATGATCAAAACTCTGATATTGGGACAATGACATTAATTAAGAACAGTGTATAATTGATTTAAAGGACATGTGTGGATTTCTTGATAACGTTATATCATTCTCTAGATGCAGTAAGTTAACGATATAGAACTTATGTAATGGAAAAATTCATGATATAATATCGCATACTGTTGTTGTGAGCTAGAGAAAATCACATGTGATCATTAAATAGCAGACTTAGGAAGGAATGGGCCAAAGTGTATTTAAAACTAACCGGCATGATGGTTTGATTCGAGGAAAAGAGATGTAATGCCTCAGATACAATTGTGGTGACTCATAGTGTAAATTACCTTAAAAAGGGTCTTGTTCCTTCCAAGATCGTTGCCTAAATGTAAAAATACATTCAATTACTGTATGAAACCAGGTTGTTACTTGGAAAAGGTTTTATAAAAGAGAAAACTGAGTATTTAACATGTGCATTGTGAATAAAACAAGTATTGAATCAATGTAAAACTACACTTGAAACTACTTTGTTTGCATGTGTCAAACTAAACGCAGTGGGGATAATGCCGTGAGGCACGGAGGAGAATGAAAGTGACAATAAAGGTCCCAAAGCGGACTGTTTCCAGAATATAGCATTATGTATTGCTTAAACTCACACTACTGCTATTGTATAGTGTGCAAGTAATTTACTCACGTCAATCCTCCGAGCGAATCCAAGAAATATATCTGCCTTGGAGAAATGCAAGAAGCTGATGCTGCTCTCATGAAATCGAAAGTGAAAGTGCACTAGCTGCAGGGGGATTTGATATAGCTTTTTTGAACTTGGCGCCAAAAAGGAACAAGAAAACTGATTGGGGGATGAATAATGAGATGAAACACGTAGAAGCTCATTATAATGTGAATGAATAAGATCGTTAGATACCAATGTGTAATGGATGCGCTTGCAAACAGCTTGTTAGTAAAATAAAGACCAAGATATCAACGATGTTACTGTTGTTAAACAGAGAATGACAAGACCAATATATAAATAGATGTGTCTCTAAAATAGCGTGGACAATTATCTAGATCAATGAATGTGTAAAAAATGGACAGTGAACATCATGACATGAACCATGAATTACAGTAGAATTATCGGTAAAAACTATTAAAAAGGGGGAAGAACGAACTCAATACTTGACAAGTTGTATGTCTTCTTATGCCTCTACTATTGTACAAGGTGCAAACATTAGAGATAATCTATCTTCAAGGGATACAATCGCTGGTACTGCATGTAAAAAGTGAAGAGTCAAAAAATCTAAATGCATGAGCTGAAAAGAGCATATTATGCCAACTACATAGAAATCAAAAAGGGGGGAGCAATTAATAATGCATAAGCTGCAGAGAGCCTCTACATTAATGTTAAAGGCAAATTAGTAGGTAAGCAATTGGTAATATAAACTTGGGGAAACTCAATGTAATGTTAATAAACATTTGCTGAGAAACAGTGTGATATGTAATTGTACTTGCAATTAAAACAGAGGTGAAATAAGAAAAACATCGATGATGATATTGTTAGTTGAAGAAATATATTGTGATGAGCATCAGGATTACAATAGAACATTACAAAGGTCCATAAATTCACAGAAAAACAGAGAGGTCTATTTCTTGATTAAGACCATGTGGGGATAGACTTTTAAATTCATAAATGTATCTCTGTTCCAGCTTCAACAATTTTTTGTCTGTATCTCCTCCTCTCCAAGATGGTTTTATCCATTTCAAAACTAAATATTTCAAATCACTGATTTTGTGGTCAGCGGCAATCCAATGAGAGACCAAAGGCTTCTCTGTGATTTTTCGGGAAATACAACTTTTGTGCTCAGTAATTCGGATACGAATTTCTCTTTTAGTTTTTCCAATGTATACAAGGTGACATGGGCACTGTATTAGATAAATTACATTGGATGTTCTACAATTTGTATAGTCGTTTAGGTATATCTTATGTCCTGATTTTAAATCCGTGAAGCTATTTTTTGATGTAATGGTATGTAAACAAATGGAACATTTTCCACAACTATAGTGTCCCTTAATTTTAGGGGGAGCATGTGACCTTAATAGGGCTGATGGAACAAGTGTGTTGGCTAAATTTGCATTTCTTTTGTGAGCAACCATAATGTGTTTTGTATCAAATGCTGGTAAAGTGGTCAATAAATGCCATTCCTGTTTAAGGATGTTCACTATTGATTTAGAATATTTGGAAAATGTTAGAGCACAAACAATCCTGTCAGGATTAGTTGGAATTTTCTTTTTCTGTAACAAAAGAGAACGATCAGCAGTAGAGGCACGAAGGTATGCTTTTTTAATACTTTCTTTTGGATATCCTCTCGTTTTAAATCTATAGTGCATATCGACAGCGTGGCGTTCAAAGTCCCTCTCTGTGGTGCAAGTTCTTTTAATTCTCAAAAACTGGCTAACTGGTAGATTTTTTTTTGAATGCTCTATTGTGACAACTGTCATAGTGAAGGAGAGTGTTGCGATCGGTGGGTTTTCTATATAGTTCTGTAACAAAACCACTATGGTCCTTCTTTATCATGATGTCAAGATAAGGAATTTTATCAGAACTAAAGGTACCCTCAAATTGCAAATGGGGGTCCAGAGAATTAATCCATAGGAAAAATTCTTGTAGTTTATCTTCTGGACCTTGCCATATGATCAGAATATCATCTATATATCTCTTCCATAAAAGGACATTAGATGTGTAAGGATGAATAGTTAAATATTGTGCTTCAAAATTTGCCACATAGAGGTTAGCCACATCTGGAGCCATGGAGGAGCCCATGGCTACCCCTTTTATCTGTTTGTAGAAGAGGCCACGAAAGTAAAAGAAATTCTCTGTCATCGCTATTGAGGCTAACTGTATTAGAAAAGCCGTGGGGGTACGCACTGGTCGCGTTCTTTGTATTAAGGTGTTGGCTAAAACTTCAAGTGCAGCCTGTTGAGGTATATTAGTATATAGAGAATTTATGTCCAGGGTAACTAATATGAGTTGGTCATGATATTGGTTAAATCCTTGTAAAATATTAATGATGTGTGTGGAATCACGAATGTAAGAAGGTATCTGTGTAACAAATGGTCTAAGATAGATATCAAGAAATTTGGAAATGGGTTCCAAAACTGAACCTATAGCGGACACAATCGGACGACCTGGTGGATTCTGTAAGGATTTATGTATTTTAGGTAAAGTGTAAATAGTAGGAATAATAGGATGCATTACACGCAAAAATGCAGTCTCATTAGTAGTCAAATAACCTGCTTCTTTGCCTAAGAAAAGAAGAGTATCAATTTTCTGTTGTATCATTGGTGTAGGGTCATCAAATATCTTCTGATAGAATTGTTGATCATTAAGTTGTCGTGTAATCTCATTAATATAATCTTCTCTATTCTGGATAACTATGGCGCCACCCTTATCGGCTGGCTTAATTATGATGTCATTGTTAGATTGTAATGTCTTGAGCGCCTGTAGTTGTGATTTATTCAAATTAAAATAGCCAGATCGTTTGTTATGTCTGTACAGGTCATCAATTTTTGAAAGGACCACATTTTCAAATGCTGAAATCATGGTATTAGTGACGGGTGGAATCCATTTAGAGGGATTTTTTACCACGGATGGGTCTGTGGTAACTTCAGAGATATTTGTGAAATGATCAATGATTCTCAATTTCCGGAAAAATTTGTAAAGCTCCACCTGTGTAGTGAATTTGTCATGCTGTCTTGTTGGTACGTACGACAGCCCTCTATTCAAAAGAAATTTTTCAGTGTCAGATAAAGTATAGTTAGACAAGTTAATGATGCCACCTAAAGATTCCACTCCAATTGCCTTTTGGCTGAGAAGCTCTGGGTCCGATTTGTTCGATGTGGCTGGGAGACATGTTGTTCTTGTTGTCTCGTCTGCCTGTCGATAGGCGACTTGGGTGATATGCCTCTGCCACCTCCTTTCCATAGGGCAGACATTTGAAAATCCCGTTTGGGACTCCGAGGTTGTCTAGGGGGAATCGGGGCAGAGGAGGAGAAGAGAGAACCGGAGGGTTCAATAGGATGTGGAGATTGCTGTCGTGGTCTTTTATGGTCTCGCATGGGAGATCCAGATTTATCTGTTTTCCGCTCATCATATTTATGAGGGTATTTAGATGATCGCCGTGGAGATCTAGCTGTCTTCTTATAAGATGTACTTCTCCGCCTATTTTTATGTTCCGTTTTATTATAGGTCCAGTAATACACTGTTTGAAGTTTATAATCTTCCTCATCCCTCCGATATTTGGTTATCTTCATACTCTTTATTTCTTGTTTATATTCTAAGTTATTTTTTTCAAATTCCTTCATTTCATTATCAAAGTGTTTGTCTTGTTTCTTAAGATTCTCAACCTTGGATTCTATCTGTGTTTTTAGAACTGTTGTCCTGCGTTTAGAAGTATTTATCAACAAGATCATAAGATCTAAGGAACACTTGTTCAATATCTTCAACCAGTCCGACATGAATTTCTTGTCATCCCGGAACATGCCCGGGGCTTTTTGCACTCTTAATCCTCTAGGGATAATTTTATTACGGCAGTACTCAAGCAATGAAGCTGCATGAAATTCCTCTCGAATATACTTTTGTGTTGTCCAGACAAGTTCCCTCCATTCTTCTTCTATATTTGGAGTAGTTTCATCATTGGTGAAGAAGGGGTCCTCTGGTAACATAGTAGTAAGATCATCATCCTTGAAACTGAGGATGTCCCTCCACGGAGAGAACATGGCTCCAAAAGAGCAAGGGGAAAAAACAAGGAGCACTTGTGCTTGCAAAAATCCAGCAGGAACCACAAAAAGCAAGAACCAGAAGTCAGGACTATTCAAAACCAATTTATTGATGACAGACCCCGACGCGTTTCGGCAATGATGCCTTCATCAGGGGGTAACAGCTATAATGTAAATAAAAATAATGATATACATCTACCGTAAAAGAAATAAATAAAATACAATAAAATATATACTTGAAATGTTATAATCTGGATAAAAACTGGGACTGGTGGAGCTAACATCAATAAAATAAAACAAAGACAAATGTATGAAAATGTATAAAAACGCAGGACATAGAAATGTGATAATCAAAAGTAATAATGGTAAACAATTATAAACAATTATGAATAAAAGTATGTCTGAGAAAAGTAAATGAAAAACAACATAAGTCTCATAACATCAAGAGAAAAAGAAAATGATTCAAAAAATTCTGGTACTTACATACAATCATGTGCATGGACTAAAAGTATAATCCTAGGTTCAAGGCTGTGTACGTTCTGTCTCACTATATTTGAGAGACTGAATGTTGCCTAAGTTGGACTACAAATATAATAAGTAGCAAGGTAAGACGTCAGTTGAACTCAAAATGTTAAGAAAATCATAAATAGTTAAATTAGTGAAAAGGTAACAACAATAAAGTAAATATATAATATAATACATTATTATATTGTTTTATCAATAAATGTTAATAAGCATATTGATTATCGAACCATATGGCTGTTTTTAAAAAAGAGACTAATAAACAGAGAGTCAAAGGTTGAGAATCTATATCATGGCAAAACAGTAAAACCAGGAAAGACATAACAACTATTCCAATGAGGTAGAAATTGTACAAATCGAGGTTGTAAACATATAAAATAACATTAAATAGTCTGAGTAGTAAGTCTTTTATACGTATGAAGATACCTCAAATAATTTAAATAATAAATTGATGATTATGTGTGTTTGTACCTATATTTTTTTGTACCTATATTTTTGTATTGAGAGGGAAGACCAATGATAGTGAAAAGATTAGCTCTAGTAAAATTACTATAAAGGATATATATATGTAATAAGATGTGCGTACCCACTAATGATATGTTTAATAAAACACACGCTTATCTAAATCTTAAAAAACTGTATGTATGCATAATTAATTAATTAGATAAATGAATAAATATGGTTAATCTTAAAAATTTAATGAATTAAAAAACAATGATCAGGAAATACAACAAGAGTATTATGATCAAAACTCTGATATTGGGACAATGACATTAATTAAGAACAGTGTATAATTGATTTAAAGGACATGTGTGGATTTCTTGATAACGTTATATCATTCTCTAGATGCAGTAAGTTAACGATATAGAACTTATGTAATGGAAAAATTCATGATATAATATCGCATACTGTTGTTGTGAGCTAGAGAAAATCACATGTGATCATTAAATAGCAGACTTAGGAAGGAATGGGCCAAAGTGTATTTAAAACTAACCGGCATGATGGTTTGATTCGAGGAAAAGAGATGTAATGCCTCAGATACAATTGTGGTGACTCATAGTGTAAATTACCTTAAAAAGGGTCTTGTTCCTTCCAAGATCGTTGCCTAAATGTAAAAATACATTCAATTACTGTATGAAACCAGGTTGTTTACTTGGAAAAGGTTTTATAAAAGAGAAAACTGAGTATTTAACATGTGCATTGTGAATAAAACAAGTATTGAATCAATGTAAAACTACACTTGAAACTACTTTGTTTGCATGTGTCAAACTAAACGCAGTGGGGATAATGCCGTGAGGCACGGAGGAGAATGAAAGTGACAATAAAGGTCCCAAAGCGGACTGTTTCCAGAATATAGCATTATGTATTGCTTAAACTCACACTACTGCTATTGTATAGTGTGCAAGTAATTTACTCACGTCAATCCTCCGAGCGAATCCAAGAAATATATCTGCCTTGGAGAAATGCAAGAAGCTGATGCTGCTCTCATGAAATCGAAAGTGAAAGTGCACTAGCTGCAGGGGGATTTGATATAGCTTTTTTGAACTTGGCGCCAAAAAGGAACAAGAAAACTGATTGGGGGATGAATAATGAGATGAAACACGTAGAAGCTCATTATAATGTGAATGAATAAGATCGTTAGATACCAATGTGTAATGGATGCGCTTGCAAACAGCTTGTTAGTAAAATAAAGACCAAGATATCAACGATGTTACTGTTGTTAAACAGAGAATGACAAGACCAATATATAAATAGATGTGTCTCTAAAATAGCGTGGACAATTATCTAGATCAATGAATGTGTAAAAAATGGACAGTGAACATCATGACATGAACCATGAATTACAGTAGAATTATCGGTAAAAACTATTAAAAAGGGGGAAGAACGAACTCAATACTTGACAAGTTGTATGTCTTCTTATGCCTCTACTATTGTACAAGGTGCAAACATTAGAGATAATCTATCTTCAAGGGATACAATCGCTGGTACTGCATGTAAAAAGTGAAGAGTCAAAAAATCTAAATGCATGAGCTGAAAAGAGCATATTATGCCAACTACATAGAAATCAAAAAGGGGGGAGCAATTAATAATGCATAAGCTGCAGAGAGCCTCTACATTAATGTTAAAGGCAAATTAGTAGGTAAGCAATTGGTAATATAAACTTGGGGAAACTCAATGTAATGTTAATAAACATTTGCTGAGAAACAGTGTGATATGTAATTGTACTTGCAATTAAAACAGAGGTGAAATAAGAAAAACATCGATGATGATATTGTTAGTTGAAGAAATATATTGTGATGAGCATCAGGATTACAATAGAACATTACAAAGGTCCATAAATTCACAGAAAAACAGAGAGGTCTATTTCTTGATTAAGACCATGTGGGGATAGACTTTTAAATTCATAAATGTATCTCTGTTCCAGCTTCAACAATTTTTTGTCTGTATCTCCTCCTCTCCAAGATGGTTTTATCCATTTCAAAACTAAATATTTCAAATCACTGATTTTGTGGTCAGCGGCAATCCAATGAGAGACCAAAGGCTTCTCTGTGATTTTTCGGGAAATACAACTTTTGTGCTCAGTAATTCGGATACGAATTTCTCTTTTAGTTTTTCCAATGTATACAAGGTGACATGGGCACTGTATTAGATAAATTACATTGGATGTTCTACAATTTGTATAGTCGTTTAGGTATATCTTATGTCCTGATTTTAAATCCGTGAAGCTATTTTTTGATGTAATGGTATGTAAACAAATGGAACATTTTCCACAACTATAGTGTCCCTTAATTTTAGGGGGAGCATGTGACCTTAATAGGGCTGATGGAACAAGTGTGTTGGCTAAATTTGCATTTCTTTTGTGAGCAACCATAATGTGTTTTGTATCAAATGCTGGTAAAGTGGTCAATAAATGCCATTCCTGTTTAAGGATGTTCACTATTGATTTAGAATATTTGGAAAATGTTAGAGCACAAACAATCCTGTCAGGATTAGTTGGAATTTTCTTTTTCTGTAACAAAAGAGAACGATCAGCAGTAGAGGCACGAAGGTATGCTTTTTTAATACTTTCTTTTGGATATCCTCTCGTTTTAAAATATATAGTGCATATCGACAGCGTGGCGTTCAAAGTCCCTCTCTGTGGTGCAAGTTCTTTTAATTCTCAAAAACTGGCTAACTGGTAGATTTTTTTTTGAATGCTCTATTGTGACAACTGTCATAGTGAAGGAGAGTGTTGCGATCGGTGGGTTTTCTATATAGTTCTGTAACAAAACCACTATGGTCCTTCTTTATCATGATGTCAAGATAAGGAATTTTATCAGAACTAAAGGTACCCTCAAATTGCAAATGGGGGTCCAGAGAATTAATCCATAGGAAAAATTCTTGTAGTTTATCTTCTGGACCTTGCCATATGATCAGAATATCATCTATATATCTCTTCCATAAAAGGACATTAGATGTGTAAGGATGAATAGTTAAATATTGTGCTTCAAAATTTGCCACATAGAGGTTAGCCACATCTGGAGCCATGGAGGAGCCCATGGCTACCCCTTTTATCTGTTTGTAGAAGAGGCCACGAAAGTAAAAGAAATTCTCTGTCATCGCTATTGAGGCTAACTGTATTAGAAAAGCCGTGGGGGTACGCACTGGTCCGCGTTCTTTGTATTAAGGTGTTGGCTAAAACTTCAAGTGCAGCCTGTTGAGGTATATTAGTATATAGAGAATTTATGTCCAGGGTAACTAATATGAAGTTGGTCATGATATTGGTTAAATCCTTGTAAATATTAATGATGTGTGTGGAATCACGAATGTAAGAAGGTATCTGTGTAACAAATGGTCCTAAGATAGATATCAAGAAATTTGGAATGGGTTTCAAAACTGAACCTATTAGCGGACACAATCGGACGACCTGGGTGGATTCCTGTAAGGATTTATGGTATTTTTAGGTAAAGTGTGACTAGTAGGAATAATAGGATGCATTACACGCACAAAATGCCAGTCTTCATTAGTAGTCACATAACCTCTTCTCTTCTTTGCCTAAGAAAAGAAGACAGTATCAATTTTCTTGTTGTATCATTGGTGTAGGGTCCATCAAATATCTTCCTGATAGAATTGTTGATCATTAAGTTGTCGTGTAATCTCATTAATATAATCCTTCTCTATTCGGGATAACTATGGCGCCAACCCCTTATCGGCTTTGCGCTTAAATTATGATGTCATTGTTAGATTTGTAATGTCTGGAGCGCCTGTAGTTGTGATTTAGTTTCAAATTAAAATAGCCAGAATCGTTTTGTTATGGTCTGTACAGGTCATCAATTTTTGAAAGGACCACATGTTCAAATGCTGAAATCATGGTATTAGTGACGGGTGGAATCCATTTAGAGGGATTTGTTTTTTTACCACGGATGGGTCTGTGGGTAACTTCAGAGATATTTGTGAAATGATCCCAACAATTGATTCTCAATTTTCCGGAAAAATTTGTAAAGCTCCACCTGTGTAGTGAATTTGTCATGCCTGTCATTGTTGGTACGTAGCGACAGCCCTCTATTCAAAAGAAATTTTTTTTTCAGTGTTCAGATAAAGTATAGTTGTAGACAAGTTAATGAATGCACCAATAAAGATTCCACTCCAATTGCCTTTTGGCTGAGAAGCTCTGGGTCCGATTTTGTTCGATGTGGCTGGGAGACATGTTGTTTCTTGTTTGTCTCGTCTGCCCGGTCCGATAGGGCGACGTGGGTGATATGCCTCTGCCACCTCCTTTCCCTAGGGCAGAC